>JAPSGF010000024.1:3337706-3652854 GCA_035772895.1 Perdix hodgsoniae | reverse complement strand
TGGATGGATGGATGGATGGATGGATGGATGGATGGATGGATGGATGGAGGGATGGAGGGATGGATGGATGGATGGATGGATGGATGGATGGATGGATGGATGGATAGATGGATGGATGGATGGATGGATGGGGAATGAGAGAAGGGGATCGCTTTAATTATATCACAGATTATTTTGGTTCATTAACTGTTTGGTTAATGCTCATAAAAAAATTACTGCTCATGTATTCTGCACTAAAAGGGTGCCTAAAAGAATGCCTAGATTTTGACACCTATTGGTCCTTGAGGAAATGCACTTCGTGAGCACAACGTTGTGCAAGGGAGAGAAACGGTGGATCAAGAGAACTTAGCTATGCTTCCTCTCAGACTTATTTTGAATGCATTTAGTGGTCGCTGTCAGGGACAAAACTGTATTTGTTAAGAAAGCACATTCTAAGCAAACCATGTATTAGACTTCTGGTGCAAAGAAACCATATGCAATGTTTCAAGATGTCTTCGAGTGTATTATTGTCTAATTACCTAAAGGTTTCTGCAACTGATGACACAGAATCTCTTAACAGAAAACCCCAATAGCTCTGTTCTTCCAAGAACAGATGAACAGAAGTTCCAAATTTAGTGTTTACTTAAAAAAAAAAAAAAACAGTATCAAAATAAGCATAACGCAGCAGATGAACGCTAAGAGTAGTTTCAGACACTTTAAATGCATTTTAGCAACCCTATACTTTTTTTTTTTTTTTTTTAATAATAACCCTTATAACAAATTGGTAGTGGTGAGAGGCTCCTGCTCCAGCTGAAACATGGAAGTCTCATGTCACTCACATACTGAGAACTGTCAATCAGAAGAGAATTCAGTGACCTTTATGCTGTGCATTTAGCAAGGTAATGTTCTAGGACTATTACAAATCCTCTTTGGTTCTTCAGAGCACTAAATCGCTGTCTGTAATGACCTGACCAGCAGTGGCATTAAAAGACAGGGCAAAACTTACTGAAAATACTCCATCTGAAACACAAAAAGGTGGAATGCATTTCAGCCTTATTCAGCTGATGGTTTAGATACCCTTACCAACTTTGCAATTCTTTTTCTGATGTTGGGAAACTGTAATTAATCTTGAAAAAAACCTGAATTTAGAGGACCTGTTCAAGTAGTTTGTCTACTTTTATTGCAGATGAACACTCTAATACATGAGCCAGCAATATGCCCTTGTCACAAAGAAGGCTAAATATATGCTGGGCTGCATTAGGTCAGGTATTCGAGGTCAGCGGGTAGAAAGAATTGATCCTTCGTTTCTGCTCAGCACTGGTCAGACCACCAGTGCTGTGTCCAGTTCTGAGCTCCCCAGTACAAGAGAGATATGGGCTACTGGAGAGGGCCATGAAAATGATCACAGGGCCTGAAACATCTCTCCTTAGCTTAGTTTGGCAAAGAGAAGGCTCTGGGGAGACCTCATTGTAGCCCTCCAGTACTTGAGGGGAGCTTATAAATGAGAGACTGACTTTTTACATGGACAGATAGTGACAGGACAAGGGGGAATGGCTTTGAAGTGAAAGAGGGGAGGTTTACGTTAGATGGTAGGAAGAAATTTTTTACTCAGAGGGTGGTGAGGTGCTGGCACTGCTGCCCAGAGATGTGGATGCCCCATCCCTGGAAGCATTCAAGTCCAGGTTGGATGGGGCCCTGGGCAGCCTGGGCTGGTGCGTGGCAACTGTACTCATGGCAGGGGGATTGGGTCCTGATGATCTTAAGGTTTCCTGCCGTTCTATGATTCTATGAAATGCTGAGAGAGAAGTCAATAGAGGAGATGGCTCTTGGGTGACCTAAGCAATGCAAGTAAATACCTGAAGGGAGGGTGCATAGAAGACGCAAGACGTTCCCCTGAACCCTAGGAAACACTTCCATGCTGTGTGGGTCACAGAGCACCGGTACAGGTTGCTTAGAGAGGCTGTGGGGTCTCCTTGCTGGTGATCTCCAAAAGCTGTCTGGTTGTGGTGCTGGGCACCCTGCTCTGGGTGACTGAGGAGAGAGTTAGACCAGATGGACCCAGAGGTCCCTTCCACCTCTGCCCTGCTATGACTGTGTTATTCTGTGAACAATCATTCATAGCAAATTGAGCGTACAAATGATCAGTAATGATTTGTATCTTGGTAATCTTCAGGCTGCCCCACAAAACTGAGACTGCCTTGAGGAAAACCCAGCTAGAAGCACCATGCTGACAGACTTCCATGATGACCTAACTGATCTACAAGAAATAAGACATAAAATGCACTATTATTTCTATCGCAGACTTTTTTGCCCACAACTATATGCATATAAATATATATATATGTATATACTTGTGCACAGATGTATGTTGCTCTGAAAGTAAAGCCTCCTATATATTTCCATGGAAACTGTAACAGATACAAAGAGCACACAGCAGCACTAATGCACCACCCATCACCTCCCAGTGTTAAAATCCATGTTTGGTCTCCATAAATATTCAGCAAGCGTCAATGAACATCAACAGGTGGCATTTTTCCGCATGGAGGAATTCAATTCCACACTTACGCTTCATACGCACTTCCATCTGAGACGCCATTTTGTCAGTCTGCTCCTCTGTTGCTGTTCATTGTAATAGAATATTGGTGGGAAGGTTCAACCTCTACTGTCATACTACCAATATCTGCTTCTGATGTTGTGGGCCAACATAATAAAATAGGAGACATTAATTTTGAAGTAGCTCATGTACTTTTATGTATTTAACTGCATCTAAGCTACCTATTTATCTATATATGTTTATATGGATATAAAAATAGGGCAGATTTTCCTAAGAAGTAGAACACAAAGACTGTGTGTTCTACTGCAAAGCTAAGAACTGAAACCAGACTTTCTAAAGTGTTTATCACAACGTATTCTCTAATTAATGTTTTTAGAATTCCAAATGCTACTTTGCTATGCACACCCACAGAACTGCTGGACAAGCTGAAGTCTTTGAAAATTCAACCTTTTGTGAAAAAATAGTTGATGGTTATTGACAAAATGTTGTCGTCTGCACTGTTACTATCCACTGTTAAGGAAAGCAAATATTGTCTGAGGACTAATGAGAATTCCAAAGCAATAAAGTCAAGTGTGAAAAGTGTAATCAATAAGTCATGATGCAACAGAATTCATTTGTAGTTTTGTTATCATTTAGTTCATGATATTTAGTGATGCTTGAAAAGGAAGTGTTAAGAAATTAGTGTTACAAGAATTAACATTCCAATTTTATTTTTGATACCGTTATGTTTCTACAGTCATTACAGTATGAATGCTAATTAGCATCTGATTTTGTTTCCCACCAGTTAAGGACTGAAAATAAAAAAAATTATAGAAGAAAAAATATTATGGTAACAAATGTCAGTGTTATCCATGAACATCCACAAATTAAAACTCTCAATGCCCATGGCTAATTTTACACTGCAGGAGAATGTACTGCAATAAAAATCTGTTCTTCCTTTTTTTTGTTGTTTTCACTCATGCTTCAAGGTATACTGAATTTATGAAGAAAGTATCTTTTTGAACATATAATAGATCTTAGAGTTCAAGCTAGACCATTTATATCCTACATACAGCTGGGCTACCCACTAGGGGTTGAGGTTTGGATTTACTACAAGTCTTGGAAATAAAGAATCATACTGCCTCATGAAAAAGTCAAGGACTAAATCTCAGCTACTCATTTATTTCTGCAGAAGAACCAATCTCGTCTAGCCCTTTATCACACATTAATTTTTCCCCACGTTGACTCAACTGGACTGGCAGGTAGATAGACGTTGTTCTTTGTTACTGCACCATGACATGGGGTACCTCGTGTTGGAAACTGAATGGACAGAGCCTTTCTCACTTTGCCCTGCAGGCATCTTGTGCAAGTGACAACAACTGCTGGCACATCATGCAGCCTTAAGTTACTGAAATTATGTCTGAATATTCTTTACAACTCTGTTTTCTGAAGAAATCACATAAAATTTTGGCTATGTTAACTACAGTGGATCTTTACTAAGTATCTTCACAAAGGAATATCTTCAAAGAGGCAATTACAATCCAAGGCTGAGACATCTCAAAACCACTCTTAAATGTGTATAGTAAGAGATCCCATGCATTTCATGAGGCAGCTCTACACACTGTTAAAAGCAATAATTACTTTGAAACATTATTTATGTCTCCTATAATGTGTCTCTTATATAAATCCACTAAATAAATGGACTGTGTAGCTAAACATTCATATTCAACATATTATAGAGGCAATAAAGAATCTCATTGTAGAATATCACCCATCCAGATGAAGAAGATGCTCTAATCCGTGTAAATATTTTCTTGCAAGTACTTTCAATGGAATTAGGTAAGAATTAGCTCTGACACAGCGAAGAGAATGGCAAATCTGTCTTATATCATGATTACTGATATCAAAATACCCTATTTGCAGAGTCACAGAAATGACTCTCAGTCATATAAGTGAGATCTCTTGACCTATTGCAAATAAGGCACCATACTGGCCATGCCTTTAACTTTTGACAACTTATTAGTTTACTTTTAGTTAGAAGCAGCCAAATAAGAAACCTCATTCTGATTGAATACAGCATAATATGGCCCCAACAAATACAATGATGGGAAATAATACATGAAGTTTCATATCAGTTCCCAGATAAAGTCTAAAAATACAAGAAATCCTATCATATTAACCAAAAAGTGCTGCTCTTTCACTTAAGGAATAGTTGGATAATTATTCAAACCTGTACAAAACTGGACTGTCGAGTTAAAAAATAATACTGAATATCTCAGGATAATGAGAAAGACCTTAGGGCCATTAGCAGTGGCTCGTATTACATCAGTGGCCAAGACTCCCCAAGAAAGACAGAGAATATTTAATTGGAACTAGCAGAGAATTAGTTTGAACTTGTATATTTGAACAGCTCAGCACTGTCTTATAGTATCCATTTCTTCCTGGAGAGAAAGCTGTCTATCATGTAAGGCTATGAAATCAGTGGAGCTTTAGAGATTGAAATCCCTAAGGGCAGAAATTTAAACAACAACAACAACAACAGCAAAGAAAATTGAGTCACATTAAAATCTATAGAGTTTATACTAAAAATCTTATCCTAGCAGGATTATTCAAGCTATGGTTAGTCCCCTAGATGTCTTCCCTTTCCTGATTATTTCCGTATCCGAAGACCATTCAAAAGGAAACCAAGTCTAACTTGTATCTTCTCTGATATTAGCTTTGACAAGAATAACTATAGGTTTGGAATCAAGCCCTTCCAGGACTTAGGAGGAGATGACTTTTACTTTTTAAACTAAGTCCTGTTTATGAGACGTTTATTTATATGTGCTCATTACCTTATGTTTGCTTTTTAACTTCTACCAGGAATAACTCAAAAGATGATGGCCATAAATCCCTGGGAAAACAGCTGTCAAGCCTGCAATTTATAACCTAAAGCATGGCTAATAAGTCAGTACTTGTCAAGGCTTAGAAATATTGCTTGCTTCATATTCTTATGAGCTTCTCCTAGGTGCGAAAGTTTCCAAACAGAAGACCAGAGCTAGGTCTGATGTGCCCAACATATTCTTATAACTCTTCCTCACCTTAATGAACACCTCGTTGGCTGACTGCTGCCTCTTACACTCTCAAGCAAAGCTCCATTTCCCAAATATCTGGACAATTAGACCAGACTACAGTTTACAGCACTTTAAGCAAGAATGCTGATTAAGACTTTGTAAATCAAATATTGAAATACTGATTCAATATTTTACCACCTTTTTACTCAGACTCTGAACTGAAGTTTACTTCACCTGTTAGCCAGAGGTACGCTGAAGGTTAATTGATGTAGGAAGCGTAAATAACAGCTAATGCTACTGGCCCAATGTATGCAAGGCATTTAAGACTATTCCTCACCTCAAGTGTGCAGCCACTGACATGCTCATCTGTCTCACTAGGTTAGCGTCACTAGGGCTCTAGATATGTGATCAAATTACCACAGTGAAAGTGGTTTAAGCTTATGTGTTTTTCCCCGTATTGTATATTCGCACGTCTCCGATGACACCAAGTAATCCTTTAAATTGTGCTAATTTGATCATGTATCCGAGTACCTAG
Organism: Perdix hodgsoniae; assembly: GCA_035772895.1. Taxonomy (NCBI): domain Eukaryota; kingdom Metazoa; phylum Chordata; class Aves; order Galliformes; family Phasianidae; genus Perdix; species Perdix hodgsoniae. The sequence goes on along the minus strand of JAPSGF010000024.1, from coordinate 3,646,754 downwards.
TGCAGCAAATTGGGATAGGTGGCTAAGAAAAGCAAAGATGATGCCTTCAGAAGACAAATAGCTTCCATGGAGAAAAGAGACATCCAGCAGCTCATTCTAACGGGGCTGGAGTATAAATCTCTGCCCTTTCTCCTTCTACAAAATCAAAGGTCTGTAACTTATAAACCTAAGTTGACAAATTGCTTTTGTGGATTTTGATTTCTTTTAAAGGGAAAGAATTAGCAAAACTCTTAAAAAGCAGCTGTTAGTGATTGTTTGATTACCTGCCTGCTCTTGTACCACTTAAAGCACATCTAGATCTTAAAGAGAAGAAAAATTCAGAAGATCACCACCTTGAAGGTGTTTGGGGCTCACAGTTACAACCTTACAAGCGGTCCAAATATTTCACTTGAGAAAAGTACTCCGAGCTTTTAACCTTAGCTCCTTTTCAAGAGACATTCGGTATGGATTTGCACATACCAAAGTATAATTTAAGTAATGAGCAGGAAGAGTTATTGGAGTAATCATTTTTAATAGAGATTCCTTGTCTTTAATACAGAGCTACACAACAGAACTTAATAGCTTGTGGCAAGTAAATAATTTACCCACGGATTGGGTCTGAATACAAATGTATACATAAAATATCACAGACTTAATGAAGCCTTTGGGGTGGCTTTTTTGAAATCAATTTAATTGATTTTGGTGATAGGCCTGCATTTATATTTTGGTAAGCTACATTTTACTTTACTGTCACATGTGACACAGTCATGATTTTTTTGGGGGGGGGCTGGGCAGGGCAAACTCCACATACAAAATTAGAAACTGAGTGCACAGAGAGTAATTTCTAAAGTGTCTAGGGTAAGACACTTGGAAATAACACTCCACCGTGACCCAACAACGTGCCTCATTTAGAAAGCACTTATCTGAAAAGGTCAACCTTTCAAGAATGCTCATGACAATTCACATTTTTTTTCGTAGCATTTGAGCCCAATGAAGCTGGTAATGATGAGTTTTACCCTTACGCTGAACACTTTGGGTTGCTCAGTGTCAGTCAACAGGTTTGCCTGCACTTGGTTTGGGCTCTTACTGGAGGGAGGAAGGCAGCGATGGCTGAAGAAGGCCAGTGGTGTGACTAACACACAATTGAGGCCAAGAGGACAGTGGTCTGACGTAAACACAGGCACTTCTAAAGGAGAGGGATGATGGCTGCCTAATGCGCCTCGAGACTGGGAGCACCAGCTTATGTGATGGGCCTTGAAAGCTGTTTTTGTCTACAAAAGACACCCGCAGTTCATCCTCGCCTTTCTAAAGCACCGCTTTTTGTCGTCATTAATTCATCAAAGCTACGTATTAAAGAGAAACCATGGGACAGACGCCAGAGCTGGGCCGGCAGACCCAAGGAGAGCAGAGGGGAGGTCTATGCGGCTGCTATCCCGAGCCCACCACCCTCCGTGCCCTCGCGCCCCGCAGGGCCGACTCAGCCCACCTTACCTTTGGGGTGCCAGGGGTCCGTGAACTCGTACTTCCCCACGCCGATTGTCCGCAGCATCTGCACCCCGTTGGTGTTGTCCGGCCCTGCCGCCGCGTTGGGGGGCAATGGGGCGGCCACCTGCCCGTTGGTGGCGGGTGCGTTGCTGGGCAAAGCGGCAGAGGGCAGGGCTGGAGGAGGCGGCGGCAGCATGGGGCAGGCCAGGTGGCCATTTCCCACCACGCCGGGGCTCGGGTGGGCTACCGGGCCCACGCCGCTCATGGAGGACATGCTGAGGGGCTGGCTGTTGGTGTACAAGGGCTGGCTCTGGAGGTTGACCACCATGTTGCTCAGGGGCTGGGAGGGCTGAGGCTGGAGCTGGTAGTGGGCCGGCATCAGTGGGAGCTGGGGAGTGACGTGCGGAGGGAGGGAAGGTGTGACGCCGATGACGGGGGCCTGGACGTTCGCGGCCGGGCTGAAGGTGGGCGGCTGCGTCATCCCGTAGGAGTGTGTGATGAGGGCGGGCTGGCTGCCGGCGGCCACTGTGGTGACCCAGGGAGCTGCACCTGTGGCACGAAGGAAGGTGGGCAATGGCGGTGCGCTGGCACTGGGGGGCTGGTACAAAACCACCCCGGGGCCTCCCGCTGTACCACCGCGTTTGCACAAGTCACCAGCGAGCCACGCTCTTATCCTTTACAGTATCTAAAGTGGCTCAATACCTGGAGCTATTCCAACCCAGTAAGTGCATAAAATTGCTACAGTGATGTGAGTGCAATTGTTAAAATACTCATCAGGTGACATGCAGCGTGTTTACGGTTTTATGTGTTTTGCGCTTTATGCAGCTTAAGCACATGCTTCCAAGAAAATTAACCTCTTTCCCCACCGTGCTTTCATGGCTCCCTGACAAACACTCTGTGTGTATAATAATGGTGCTCCAGCCACTACAAAGAGATTGTAATTAGGCGTCTGGCAAAGTAGCACAATGTATGATATATGTCTGGAAGCTGGAAATCATTTCAGGTAGTTCTGGACATAAAAGAGGTCTTAAAGTATTACAGAGTGCCTTCTCCTCCAGTAAAGGCAGAGAAGGAGGGGGGAAAAAAAACACTTTAATGAACTTGCAGGCATCTTAATACGTTTATATTAGTCTCGGCATATAAGAAACTTGAGGGGTCTTTACAGTGAGAGAAAAACCCTGCTGAAGAATACAGAAAGGGCTCACAATGAAGTCTAATTTACAGAGGTAAATGGAGATAGTGCATTGAATTTGCTTTGAATGATTTTGCCTTGTAGAATTACAAATAAGATTACAAACATACCTGGGTTTTCATTCTCCCTCATCTGTTTAGATGGTGGCTCATCTGTGTCCCAAGGTGTAGACTGATTGATGGGTGTCTGTCCCCACCTAACACTAGTTGCAAGTCCTTGAGGCTGATTTTCAGTCTTGGAAATGCAGGGTGTCTACCAAAGAGAGAAAGAAAATAGAGAATACAAATGGTAAGAATATTTGGAATAATTACCACTCTGAATAACTAGTAGCTTGTTTGTTTGTTACAGTCCAAGTGGATATTTTTAAGTCTATAAGTACCATTTTACTCTAGGCTTACATGGCATGCCTATATGGATAAAAGAATGTATTTGTCAAAATTATTTCTGGAAATTCAACAGAGCCACCATTAAAAAAAGGATACAAAAACTAGCATTTTCAGAAGTAGGGGTTTCTTTAGCCTTGAAAATAAATAAAAAAGATTTACGCTAATATCCATTCAGACAGCCATAGCTAACACAAAATGGGACAATCTTCTGTTTGCTCAGTCTCTTTCAAAAATGGTGAGTTTTGCTTAGCAGAAGGCAGGAAAAGAGCGACTTGTTTACAACAGTAGGACAAATTACTGTAGAACAGTAAAGAGAAGTCTTAGTATTTACTGTCTGTCAACCCCTAAAATTGAATGTCAATAAAAAAAAAAAAAAAAAAGCAGCATAACAGCCATTGGCTGCTAAAGTGGCGATGCTGGCAGTTCTTCAGAGATGTTAAAATAACTGTAAAGTAGGGGAAGGACTGAGGCTGACTAATCATCAAGGGAGATGTGATCTGAAAGAGATTTGTAGATAAAGAAACGATCATGTGGATTGAAATGCTCAGCCAGAACTCCTGTGGTTTCAGGAGTTCTTCTCAAACAATCGTGTCTTTGCTGAGAAAAGGTCTGTAGAAAATGAGGGGGCTCTAACAGGTCTCATTTATTTAACTTGGCAGTGTATTTCATTGCTAGAAGATTAAAAGTTTTTTTGTTTGTTTTTACTGGTGTCGGAACTTCTAAACCAAAAAAGCGGAACCAGCTGCCTATTGCTGAATGAGTATTGAGGCCATGAAGCCATAAAGAATAGGAGACCAGTCTGAGTGATCGCTTGTTTGCCTTACATCTGGGAAGTAATTTAGCTCTGAGACGGAGGTACAGAGGCTCCATAAACACCCTGGGTCATGCTATACCAATGAAATCTCTGTCAACACCACTGACTTTTTTCCCCCCCATCATCAATACTTCAATCACTCCGTGAAAAAAATTCATCAACGGACCCATTTCTGCCCTCTGCAAAATACATATAATGCCTTTCCCAAGTTCATTTGTCATTCCTCCACCCCTTTAAATCTCAGCTCCTCCCTTCTGCCCCCGCTCCAACTCTCCCTCCTCCATCTAGGTGCCTCCATCACCTCTTATCACTCATTCCTGTTCCCACCTGAGATTTGTTCTCCCTGGGCTATGGCAGTCAGGAGGCCAGGATGCTGATCTTGATGGCAGACAGAGGCTTTGCTCTGCTGCTGTCTTTGCTGCCAGAGACCACAATGGAAATATATCCCCATAGAAATACTGTATTTTGTTAAATGTAGGAGCTCATGGGAAACGTGGTTCTTAATATATTTTTTTCTAAGGAATCCTGAAATGAGAATTTTATTATTGTACCCAAATGAATACTTTTTCTTTCTTTTCTTTTGTAAAATGCAACAATTAATCCTTTTCCACTTTTTTCTTTTTTTTAAAAACACCTCCCTTTTTTTTTTCTACTCCACTGGTGCCAATGACAATGATATTCACGTTTTAGATTCGTGTTTCCTTCTGCTCCCAACCGTTTTCTATTCCATTCTTAACTTTTCAAGCCTGGAACTTTTGCAGCTGAAGTAAAAATGACAGTCAGCACAGGCAAAAAAGAGAATGTGGACAAGCAAGAGCTTTAAGATTCATGGTGTTGTATTCAGTGGCAAAGAAAGGGCAGGAGGGGAAGAAATAAATCTCAATTTGAAATGCTTTCTGTTTATAAATTGTCCCTAGAAAAAGCTCAATCTGAATACCTTTAGTTTTTGCATAGTACAAAGTCTTTGACAGAGAAGGAAATAATACTGTTGGTGCTGTTGGTGCTTTACCCGTACAGTTGGCAGCATCGCTTTGGATGCAGCTAAACTGTTTAATGGAGGCTAAAGCTCTCTGCAATAGAACAAAGAAAAAAAGAAAAAACACCACCTCCATTCTCTGCCAAACCTCTCTTATTTGTCTAAAGAAAAGCTCTGAAACAGTAAGTGCAATATCAAGAAATGGACATTTTTATGAACCAACGAAGGGCAGGAGAATTCAGAACTCCAATCGTGCCCCGTGTACGCCAGATTCCACATGCAGTATTTACGTGTTGCACTTCTTTCTTACAGGAACTGGGCCTTATAAGTGGGTCTGTCATATACATTCTCATTATTGTAAGGTGTGCAATATCTTGTGTAACTTCTGTTACAAACTTATACTGCTTTAAAACAGTGTCAGTATCAAATAAGGCCTTAAATAATCCAGAATGGTTTATAGATATTTTCACTAAATATGCTTACAAATCCTGCTTCTTAGAGGCCCCTTGGATTTACAACCAAACACAGCACATAGTTTTTAAAATGTACTCCTGAACTTGCATGTATTGGCTCAGAAAGAGCTAGGCATCAGTTGGTAAGAAATCACAAAGCACATTAATGAAGCACAGTTTAAAGAATAACAGAGGTAGAAACAGAAGCACAGCTTACCACATTTCTTTCCTTTATACACATACATATCTGGTCTCTGATCTAATTTCTGCATTATTTTTCTTAATACATAAAAGGTTACTTTACAAGTGCCACATCTCTCTGATCCAATTGCAGCAATTACTAATTTGCATATTTGGAAAGAGAAACAATTTCCAACATCATCAAACAGAGGAACTTTATGTCCATGCGCTCAGACACATGACAGCACTCTATTTGATGCTTTTAATGTACAACACAAATGACCAAAAAATGGCCTATATTATGCCAGTCGTGCTGGGGGAAGAGATGTGTTCCATTAGTGATCTGCAGACTTCACAGAAACTAATTGTACTATGTTACACTTTTATCTTTAGCTTTCATGTCAGATGCTTGTTTGAATTAAACAAGAAACACATGAAAAAAAAAAAGAAAAAAAAAAAAAGAAATGCATTACAAAATCTACTGGGCATACATTTTAAAATACTGCCAAATGTCTATTTACATGAATAGACAAGAAGGTTTCTGAAAGGTCTGGCGAAGCCTGGCTAGTCAATGGCAGCACTATTTTGTAGCCTGAACTTCAAGGCGGACTACAAAGATCACTAAATGAATTATCAGCATTTCTGAGCAGCCCTAACATGTTCCATCTGTGCTCTTTGTCATGAGTAAGGTACCCTGAATCCAAATTTGAGGATTTCTTTTACTCCTTTGTTTGAAATGACCATTAAGAACAAACACAAATTTTCAGTGAAAGCCTGTATTTCACCTCATGCCTGTCACTTTGAACTGCAGCAGTAACAATGATACATTTCTACACCAGAGTTTTGAAGACTGAGCTAGCTTATGTTGAAAGTTTCTCAACGTTTTTCCATTTGATATTCAACTAAAACAGCAATTTGAAGTAGAATTTCTTATGGTCATGCTCCGTTTTTCCAATTCTATCATAGAACCGTAAAGCGGTTTGTGTTGGAAGGGACCTTTAATCTCACGCAGCTCCAACCCCTGCTGTAGGCAGGGACACCTCCCTCCAGCCCAGGTTGCTCACAGCCCCATCCAGCCTGGCCTCAATGCTTCCATGGAGGGGCATCCACAGCCTTGCTGGGCAACCTGTTCAGTGTCTCACCACCCTCATAGTAAAGAATTTCTTCCTAATATTCAGTCTAATCTACCCATTTCCCCTCATCCTGTCAATACCTGTCCTTATAAAAAGCCCCTCTCCAGCTTTCCCGTAGGCTCCCTTAGTACAGGTGACTTAAAAAAGCACTTTTTTTTTTGCTTTGTTTTCTAAAATTCACATTTTGACCTCATTCCTTTATCTCACCCCACATTAAGGCAACATTTTTTTTGTCGCCATACGGCTCTCCCTAAGTAAGATCCTCTCTGCTGACATCCCAGACAAGAGTTCTCCTTGAGATCTGCCATTACCTTTGTACAACAAGGTGACTAATGAAGGGGACACACATACAGCCACGATGCAACCAATTGGTTGAACAAATGTAAATAAAAATTTCATGCTCTTATGAGAGCAGATTTTTCCTATCCACTTGAGAACATAATTAATTTACCTGAGGTTAGCCCCTTTAAGTTACTAATCAACCACTAAGCATTACAGTAGCATTTCAAAATACTTCAAAATACTCTTCTCTACTGAAAAGGACATCCTGAATTAAAATCATTGTGATGCTGTTTTGAATGGAGCAAAACATCCCATGTTTAAAAATGACAAACAGTACAGAACACTGAATTGGTGCACAAATTTTCCAAGTGTACTGAAACCCTCATCAGAAGGATTTCATCTGAGTATTTATTATTCTCCACAAATCAGCCAATTCAGACTTCTGCAGTCAACATAAATACAAAAGCTGATGAGTAGCTTACAGCCAAACCCAGTAAATAAAGCAACACTTATGATCTGTTGTTCCAGCGATGTTCTACATCTTCCATTTGAGAGATTATGGCACAGAAGGTAAATGACTGCAACTCAGGCAATAATTGAAAAGTTTTATGATGGATAATAAGTCTTTCACTGCACATCTCCTGATTCCATCCAACAGAGCTGATGAATTACTACTATGATGCCCATGAAGTTGAGCTTGGTATGAAGGGACATTAGGAGGGTCCCAGGCAGGATATTCTTCCACGACATTTGGCAAGGACAGTGTGATTACTGTCATCTAGAGATGAAGAAGCCTTCAGGGCTGAGCTGAATTAGCCCAGAGAGGTGCAAACCAGAGATATGCATTTCCCAAAGCTTGGGGAGCCCCAACACACCATATGCACTCTGTTATCTGCTAGGCAGATTTACTGCATGCAATGGCTCCGAAGACTTGATGGTGAGTTTCAAAGGAAGGAAGCATGTGGTGCAAAGCCCTGCTCTCCTGGTGGGGTGTTTGCTATAGTGCAGAACTCACCCTGCTCACCTCTGGCTTAAACTTGACTGGTATATTACAGAGGCAATGTTACATCTTTCAAAGACATACAAGAACAATATGAAGCTAGGATTAGCTGGACTCTCTGAAACAAAAGTGGAATTCTGTATATCAAGCTTTTTGCATAACAAACAACAACAACAACAAAAAAGCCACCTTGGCAGTACCAGTTTCCCAGTTTCAAGGATATTAACTGCAGTACAGATGTGCAGGCAAAACGGAGCAAGGTGGAACGATTTCAGAGTAACTTGAGACTAACAAAGACAAGTTGCCAGGTTGCTGAATTTTTTTTTTTAGCTCTAACAGTCATAAACTACGGCCCATAGGCAACAGTAATTGGTGTACATCTGGTCCACTGAACCTTATTAAATTAAAACATTAAAAACGTTCAGATTCATAGGGCTTTACGCAATATCCACAAGAAAGTTCACAAGTTCACAGCCATCAGCTGGTGCTAAAGACTGGGAATTTGCGATCCAGTCTATTCTGCACTAGTTTACATGGTTACCATTAGTTGGTCAGTAGGTATAGCCACAGCTACGTCTGCCATTGAGTCCAAATCTTTACAGTAGCTGTCTCCTTTGATGAAGTAAGACCTAAACTTTTACTAAGAACTTTATGCCAATGGAAACGTAAAACCTACCGCGCTCCTACCCGCATCGCAGAGTGTATCAGCTGAACTTAAAAAACAACCCAACAACAACCGATACGCAACAACGAAAAATCTGATGAAATCCTCCCCAGTCTCAACAACACAAAACACTTCCTGGGAGGTCTTTATAAACACATCTGAGCAATTTCCCCACAGGCTTGTAAAACTCCTGACATATATCCTGTTACGGCTCAGAGTGCTAAGACCTATTCAAGCAGTTTCATGAGCAAAAAAGAACTAATCTGGATAGAGGGATCTTATTTGTGGTTCCCGGCAACCAAAATTATTTTACTAAGGCCTTCATTTAAAGTGATGGATAAGAAGTAGCGATTCTCTGTTCCAATTATCCAAAAGAGATTGGGAATGGCAGCTTAATACTAAGATAATGTATCCAATATGCAACCCACTCTATTTTCTCTCCCCACTGAAAATAAAAAGACTAACACACACACACACATGTAGTAGCAAACACTCCCTTCCACAGATTCATGTTTTAAAGCCTGTCATGGACAAAAGCAACTTCAGTTTAATGAGGGAATTCCTTTTAAAGTTGTTAGCTACGCCTCACTCTAACAAGTAATGACTGGTGACCCTGGTTGGGTTTTAAACCTGAACGTGTCTGGTGCTCTAAAAAGCTCAGTGGCTTCTGCACCATAGTGTTTATGGTCTCATTTAGTAGTTTGTATTACTAAACTCCATATGAAACAGGTACTCTCTATGTGCATGAGGCACACGTGTGAAAGCTAAACCACAGCGGGGTAGATCTCTGACTGGGCTGTATTCCTATACTGCATTGGGAAGGATTGCAGGCATAGTTTTGAGTCCAGTCCACGACCAAAGCAGCTGCTAAGGACATACACGCAGCTTTTAAAGATGCAGGGATGACAGCAATATCTGCCCAGTACCAGTCGCGGGGCTGGGTGACAGAAAGAAAACTGCTGTTTAAAGAGAGGGATGTATTGTAATAGATAGAAAACCTAAGGGATATGGACAGACCGGTAAGCAAGAGAAACTGAACGAGCTGTCCTGCAGTAAAACCTTATTCAAGAACTTGCTCATGGGTGGAGAGGAGAACTCATCTACCTTACAGTTCCCATTACCAGGCAATTCTACCATGACACAGCGTTGTTTTTCTCTTTTGAAAGCTAATGTGAGAGCGGTGAGAAGGAGGATAATAGAGTTAACTCATAGAAAAAATGTTGTTACCCTGCAGAGAAGACAAAAGAAATCTTAGTTTCCTTTCAAGCTGGAAGCATCATTCAGTACTGCCATCCTAACCAGCATCCAGCAAAGACCAAATGGGCAGTGCGAGCTATGGAGCAGCCTCCAGGCAAGACACATCGCTTAGCAGCAGGGTGCTGGCTGCATCAATTCCCTTCGTCAGAGGATTTAAACACAACCTCAACCTTGAGATTAATGACAAGTGCTTGAAGAAACATCCAAGTGCAGTCAGGTCCACGTCTCACACAGGCAGAACTCTGATTCCATCTCCGAGTAGCAGGGCTTCTCACTGCAGTTTGTGAGCTGCTAAAGCACATGCACTGGCACATCCGGCATTTTCACCCTTCCCTCCCCCACACATCAACCACATAATTCCTGGACTGAGCGTTTTTGCCATTTCATTTATATTATGCTATGGTCACCTTCCTAAATAGGGCTGATGGCAAAATTCCCAAGCTCTAACAATGCAGTGAAAGATAACTCCATGCCAGGTATGGGTCTGTTGCTGCTGTCCTGGTAATCCTCCTGCACGTGGGTTTGGGGAGGCAAGAGGATGGATAAGACTATCGAAAAGGAGGGAAAAAATGGGATAAAGGAAGGCTGTGTATTGACCATAATGCTATCTTTTTGGTGGCTGCAGTGCCCAGGACAACCATCTCTCTCCCACCAGTTAGGTGCTGGGAATGAATTTAAAGAAAAAGCGCTTCATAAAAGGCACTTGGCATTCTGTCTTGGCAAATCTCACCAGCAGAAGGTCAGGTACTCACCCAGCTGCCTTCGTTTCTCAGCGAGAACATCAGAGACCGGAGCTGAGGTATGGAACCGAGGTCCCGGCTGCGACACTTGCTGCTCCAGGACACCAAGGACATCAGCGCACGACACTGGGTTCGAGCACAGAAGCCCCACTTTAGCCTGAGCAGAACCTCCTCTGCTAACACGGTCGGCATGCAGATCAACCCCAAATCAGTGCGAAACTACAAACGTAAAAGCATCTCACAACGGAGAAAAAATGCGTGACATCAGGAACAATTCAGCAGCACGTACTACAGAGAACATGCACTACGCAACGCAAGGTCCTGCAGGGATCCTATGGCAGAGGCAGATAAATCTAGTTCATCATAAGTGCTTTTTGTCAGAGGGCAAAAGGAAACATGGGTAATAATGGAATAAGTGCTTGTCAGACCAGAATCCCAAGGGCGTACAAAGGATGTAACCCTTGTGTGCTAGGAAAGCTACTTGAGAATGACCTAATGGCAGATCGCTTGAAAACTAAACATTTATCTTGCATGCAAATGCTGGCCATTGATAGGGTCAGAAGTCACGCTCCTTGTGGTGTTTTTGTCCCAAATTTCCCATGCATTTCTTTTTTGTTATCTAACTAGGACTCTCAGTTTCTTTCTGGATCAGGGCCTAAAGCATTAGAAATAAAATGAGGAATATTTAAAAAAAAACAAAACAAAAGCAATGTCACTTTGGGCTCTAATCCCCCCATTAAGATACTTCTATAAAAGTCCCCTTTTGCTGCACTGGACGGTGACATTTTACATTCAAGCCCCGTGAATTCAGTGCTTCAATTGTAGTACACACTCCTTGGCAGGAAAGTGCATGTTCTCTGCCTACACAGCAGGCACATTAAAAAAAAAAAGAAAAAAAAAAAAAGAAAACCCAGATAAGCCTGTGACTGTTGAACAGTGCTGCACAATATTACTGATTTATTAACTTGGCTTGATCAATAAGGCTATCATCAAGGGCACATTTAGCTTGCACATAAATTTCACTTTCTAACAAGCACTTTTGCGTGCTCACTTTGGTTTCCATAATCTGATTCAGGTCTCAGGAAGCCTTCTTTAAGGGAGAACAGAGAATTCTTTTTCTAAAAAAAGGATCAAAGTACACTCAGTCGACTCTCAAACAAAAGGACAGTCAGTACTGTAGGAACAGCATGCTTACCTTTCCCAGCAAAAAGAAAAATAAGCTTACAGGTCCAAATTTATCGCTGCCGTAAGTTCATCAACATCAATTGAGCTATTAAATGTGGTTGAATCTGGCTCATAGCAATTTAAAAACCTCAACTTTCTTTGAGAGTCTTCCATCAGTAAGATGCTAATTTAATGCATAATTTAAAATCCGCTGTCCTTTAACATTTTTACAGCATTTGTAAATAATTTAAAAAGAACTAAAAATCCTTTTAGATTCATAAAGCTGCCCCCCCTTTTTCTGCTACAAAACAACAAAGACTTTCCAATCGAAAATGTATTTATTCTCTAAATGTGAAAGTAAAAGCTGCACGAAAGATGAGGAAAAACTGATTTACAAGATAAAACAATTAGCTCTGGGATATGTACATTAAGACTAATAAATTTCCCATCATGTTTTAAGGGAGTGGAGGAGGAATCTCAGATCTATTAGATTTTATTCAAATTCTACTCAAACGTTCGATTAAAAGCATCTTATGAAGGTAAGTGATGCAGTCACTAAAACAGAGAAGTGACAAAGGGGATTAGAGAGCTGCATCTCTCAAAGACGATACACACTTGAATGGTCACACTTGAACAACCCATCCCTTTCCCTACACACAAGATAACATCTACAATCTGCCCATTCCTGTAATTGCTTGGGTCTCGTTAAAAATATATTTCACAGTAAAAATGCTAACATAATATACGACATTTCTTTTTAATCCAACATCACATATCTCAATGGTTCTTATTAAAATCTTCCGTTCTGTGCAGACAGATGAAAATGCACTTTAAGATTCAAACAAGTCTGTGCAAAAACAGCTCAAGCCCATCCATCTCCCAGTTGGTTCCTCAAGGAAGCTAAACATCCAGCAAGCTGCTCTGACCAGACGTGACTGGCAGGTCCTGTTTGGGAATAGGAGGTCTCGAGGTGCAACCCTGCATACATTCAGACTCAGCTCCACTACCACAAGAAGTTCAGTGCAAGATTAGGCAGCGGTCATATAATTTGATTTACAACAGCGTGCTAACATATGTTTCTTTTCTGGAAACACAGCCATCATTTTCCTCAATTTCTGTGGTTTGTAGGTTTATATCAAAGCATTTGTGCTCATTTACTTCCCACATCTCCATGCTGCTAGAAGGAAGCTGCCCAGTTCTCCTTTTTCCCTTCAGCAGAACTGATTCGTAGACTAGCATGAATGCTTCAGCTGCCTCAGCCATCATCCTTCTAAAAGATTAATGGCAAACACATCACATACCAGGCTATAAATCTAGCAAATGGCTATTAGACATACTTTACTGTCCACAGCCACACAATTTAAAGTAAAACAGATAATAGTATAGCTGTGGCTGCCATTACAAGAGACCTGCCACTTATTTTTTCCAGGCACTTCACTCTTATTTTTGCTCCATCAATATCACTGTGCTCATAGCAACTTGTGATGCTAAACAGTCCTTTGTCGATAAATATAAATGGATAAGGTTAGGTCCTACTTCAACTTTTTCTAACAATTAATAGCTTTATTTTCCTGTATTATTTACTCCTTGAAGATCAATTTTTTTTCTAGGTGTCTGGTTTTGGCTATTGGACTCAATATGAAGAGGAAATCCAGCAGTGGGGTTGGGCAATGGCCCTATGCTTCTTGAAATCCTCTGTAAAATGTCTCTTTAAAAAAGTTTACATTTGTAAAAGCATAGAAACTCCCACTCTCTTTCCTCCCAGGAAGTTAACACAGAATAAACCTTCTCTAAAAATAATCTCCCATTTCTCACAGAACTTCAGGGTTGCAGGGAGGAAGCGAAGGGTTGTTGCGAGCCCTAAATAACGCAGGTTGGTTCTGTAAGCCGTGCAGGGACAGGCAAGCTAAAATTAAATGACCTCCAGTAGGGATACCTCACCTATAACAGCAAGTCACAATCTGATCTTCCTAATTCTCCTCCTCCACTGTTGCGGAAGCTGCTCTTTCTGCTGGGATGGCTGCAGGGCAGGCAGTGCCCTTGAAACCCCTCAGGATGATGTGCTGGGGAGACCTGCCCAGGGTCTTTGCAGATAATACCCCCTAAGAGGCAGCATGGCCTCTGCTGAACTTGCTGCTGCTTTCAGGAGAGGTAAAGGGAGTTTCAGCTGATGTTTGTGCAACTGCCGCCTCCAGGAGTCAGACAGAGCCTTGATTTGCTATAATAAAGCTTCAGTTAGAACCCAAGCCTAGTTCAGTTACAGCTCAGTAAAGCTTCAGTTACAACCCAAGCCTAACAGTGCTGATCAAAATGGCCAACAGTCGGAATGAGAGAGGAGCCAAAGCAGGACCAAAAAGATCCTATTAAAAAAAAAAAAAAATCTGTTCCACAACAGATAAAAATCACCTTTATTGCAAATCCAAGATCTCCTTTCCTACCATAAACTGCACCATATTAACATCAGGTCCGGGCTTCAGGCAAGCACAGATTGTACACCAAACTATCTGTAGCTTATTAGAACAAAACAGAACCTGGATTTTTATTTCTGTTTTCTATTTGCTGGTGAGTCTGCATCAAATCCAAATGTGGATCACATGTCGAACTCATTCATCCCGACTCATTAAAAAGGACCTTACACCCAACTCCTACTGAACTCCACTGCCCCAGGTAGAGTCACAAATTAAGGCCCTTTGAGTGGAGACGCAACCAATTACATAAACAGATGCATACATATATTTATATGCTTCCTTCTAAAAAGAAGTTTCCTTCTAAAGGGAGTCCAAATTCCATGTACCAAAGGAGAAAAACGAGCGATAAAATCCAGCAAACTAGCTGAGGACCTGCTTTTCCAATGCTGCATGTGATTAATTACGTGATTTATTTTCAATGACTGGCTCAATCAATCCCGATCAAATTAACAAAGACAATGATCAGAAATACCAGCGAAAACACAATACAAATGATTTGGTTCCAGGGGATCCAATCAAATGAAACAGGATTAAATTAACCAGTGATCGGATTAAACAGAAGTTGCTCTATGAAGTCAGAAACGTATCCATACTGTGGGCCATTTGCTGTAAGGTCGACATTTCCAACCCTTCACAGAGCTCTCAACACAGTTTAAATAAAGCTGTTTTTCCTAAATATCACAAAGGTATTGTGGTAATTATTATTATCCATGTTGTTATTATTATTATTAATGTTATTATTATTATTATTATTATTATTTCACAACACCATAGTATCTTGGTCTCTGAAACAGTAGATGTTCTCTAAAGAAAAAAATCACCCATATACACACTCACTGAGCCAGCAGACTGCACCTGTAGGAGTCTGCAGTCTGTGCATGACACTGGGATCAAAAGGTGACAGAATATCAGGGTACAATAAAAAAGAGAGAAAAACCCATTGAATTCTTCAATGTTAGCAAAGCACAAAGACGAAAAAGCTTCTGTTCAGCAAGGAGCATTAATGAGGATTGCCAACGATACAGCTCGAAATGTAGTTCTTACCTACACGTAAAAGTAAATGCAAGTATCACAGAAAAAGTACTTCCATTTGCTAAGAACCAAAGCCTGAATCAGCCAGCAAGGTCATAGAGCACTGCACACAGACCTGAAAATGCCTTCAGATCACCCCGGTCCAGCTGGACCCATTAGCAGACAGCTGCAGAGGGACTCTGTGTCCAAGGGCTGGGGACATCAGGAGCCAGCTTATTAGGAAGCAAACAGGAAACCATAAATGCTGGGAGTCAGACTAGAACCAAATTAAATTCTTGCCTGTGTTTTTGTTTTTCACTAAAAGAATCCTTTAAAAGATAAACTGTTGGGATGTGGAGAGGTATCCTCTCACTAAAGCTGTTTCAGGATGCTAGCAGTCCTGCTGGTGGGCGTTGTGGTGGGAGGAGATGGGACTTGCCACACTCATGGCAATGCCCTTCACTCCACAGCCACCATGTTGTGTACACTATGGGCTAAAGAAAGCCACGGCGTTTCTTCCAGCCTTCCATATCCCAAGGTGGAAGGGACCCGCAAGGAACACTGAATCCAGCTCCTGGCTCCACACAGCACCACCTAAACTCCAAACCATCTGACCACCTCCCTTTCTTTATGAGCTTGAAGAAGTATTCAGAGAAATATTCCTCCTCCTTCCCTTCCCACAACTTAATCTTTTATCTTACACTGTCAACTAACATGGTGAGTATATTTTAAAGCATCCTCTCCTAACCAAAAGACATCCCACATTAAGAATGCATTATTTTTTCTTGTCCCCTTCCTCTCCTTCTGCTCCCTTAAAAACTCCCTCATTTGTATGTGCTGATTTTTTCTCATGTGCTGCCTTGCTTTTTTTTTTCTTCCAGTCTCATTGCATCTTTTTTCACGAGTATTCCCAGTTTCATTTTCTTACTTAATTTTCCTCATGTCTCTGTCTCTCTCCTCACCCTTTCTATCACACTTCCTCCTAAGTAGAATGAGAACCCAATTATACTCCTGTTAGAACTGAACTTTCAAATCCATCATGTGCTAGTGGGCTCAAAATTAGGCAAATAAATTCCCTCAACCCTACAAATTAAATTGAGTCTTTGCATATGTTCTTTTAAGAGCACAAAGATGTCAAGTATTCGCCCAGCTGTCACAAAATATGATGAGCAGGCACTTTGTATTCATATAGATTTTCTAAATCGTTTGTCAGATTTAACAGAAATGCTAATGGATCCAAAAGTAAATTCTAATCTATCCTAAATATCTGCTTATTATTTGTATTATAGTAGGACTCAGGATTGTCAGCTGAGGATCAGGGCACAGACTCCATTCATTAGGCATTTAGCACACAAAGACAAAGATCATCAGGATGATATGCAGGTGTTATTTTGCACTTTCTCAGTTTTTCTCTCATTATTTTAACCAACACCTTCCTCACAGGTGTACTGCACTTCGTTTGAAAATAAAAGTACCATCAGCTTATGAGCATGATTACCTAATGTGTCTGCTATTGAAAGCCAAGGTCTTAAATTTGTTACTTAAAACTTACTACTTAAAGTTGGCTACTGCCAACGCCTTTCTCCTGGGTGTAAACTTTGAGGGGAAAAAAGTTATTATGAAGGTCAAGCTTTGCTTGTGCTCTGTGTCAGTCAAAGCTTGCAGTCCATGTGGGGCTGAGCAGGACATCACAAAGTGCACGTGCACCTACTCTGGTGCATCCCAAACACGTAACATTCTCCATCCCAGCACTAAATGCCTGTACAATCTTATTGCATAGCAAGTCCAATGCAGTCAGGGAACCTGTGATGTGATGAACATACCCTGGAGACTTGTTCTGTACATACTGTCGTGGCTGTTTGTCTAAAAACCTATTAGGGCACTGCTTAAAGCAAGAGGGCAGCAGATCCTGGCTGTCAGTGATAATCCACTGCCAAAATCAATAACGTTGGCAAGGCTGCTTCATGGATATTTACGATCAAAGAGCACATTTTCCAAGAATATATTGTCAGTTCCATTGTCTTGGCCCAATTTCAACTCCAGTAATTGCATTTCTGCCTGCCTAATGTTCCCCTGCTGCTCGGAGGAGACACTTGGGCCCTCGCGACCAGTCCCACACCATGAAGCACAAGTGGACACAGCCTTCCCTGCAGATATTTTACAGAGCAGTTCCCACCTAAGAAGCTCTATGATTCGTAGAGCAGGGGAGTATAAGGTATTGTTGTGGGTGTTATTTAAAATGTGACTTATTTGCCCCTGGAACAAGCCATCCTGAGGCAGCTTTTAATTTCCTTCTCTTTCATGAGCAAATCTGCACATTTAAATTATTTACTAAAGGTTGAGCTAGGTAAGGCAGTTTGTATTTTTTTTATTCCACTAATAAAAGTGAAATATCTCTAAAACGTGAATGTCTACAGCTTTTCAATACACAGCTTGAGGGAGTTCAAGCCCTTTCTGATCTAGCTGCGAGAGCAAACTCCAACAGCAAACTAAAAGTCTGCCTTCCTCGGTGGAATAAAACTCCTGTTTACAGCAGAACAGGGCATAAAAT
Organism: Perdix hodgsoniae; assembly: GCA_035772895.1. NCBI lineage: Eukaryota > Metazoa > Chordata > Aves > Galliformes > Phasianidae > Perdix > Perdix hodgsoniae. The sequence goes on along the minus strand of JAPSGF010000024.1, from coordinate 3,629,020 downwards.
GGGAGGTTTTAAACTTGTGACATTTCCATGTCTGGGAAAGCTGTCACTTGCCCAGCACGGAGTCCTACCTTGAGCTATAAGCCCATGGGCCTCAGTAGCATTAGCCCAACTGCAAGAGTACGGCAGGGGGAAAACGGTATCACTAAAATACTTTAAAAGCCTCCCCAAGTTGTTCTCACACTTCAGAAAACAGAAGTTTCCCCAGTGGTCAGGAACTCCTCCTTCCAGCTGTACGCGCTTGCAGGCTCACTTTTCAGAACCCTCTCAGCAGTGCCCAACTGACCGGCTCCTGCCTGCTGGAAACCCTGGCTCAGGGTATTTGGGGAGAGATCTGTGAATGCAAAGTGAGAGAAAGCACTGTTTTCCTTTTTTTTTCTAAAAAAAAAACCAAACAGCAGTCGGATATTTTTACCTCAGTTCTAAAGAGGGAGCAACTGCTGGAAGCTTCTCAGGCGTAGGAACTGTTAGAATCTCTCCTATCGGTATAGCTTTGTGAGCCACCCTGATGGCGCTCCCTGCCTCCTCTCCACCTCCCAAAGGGACCATTTGGAGGATGTTCAAACCACTGCGTTTTTAAAACACGAAGCGTGAAGCAGATTTTGTATTAAAATACGAAACGGTTACCAAAGAAAACAGAAAAAAACACAAAACAACCCCCCAAAAAACCAAACCAACCAAACAGAAAAGTATGCGTATAAGGAGGAGTAATAAAGCGTGAGTGCATGAATGTATTCTGGAGCATTTACATATGTCAGGGGGAGTGGAAAGAAGGTGAGCACAAGATGGGAAAATAAGAGCTGAGATGCAAAGTGACAGGAAGATAAAAAAAAAAGCAGCAGCTGTGGTAGAAATAAGCAGCCAGGAAAGATGCTGCCTTGCAGATAAGCAAAGCCTCTGTGTACAACACGGGGAATTTTTAAATGCTCAGCTTTTACCTCCGAACGTCAGTGGGGTGATTCTAACGAACTTGGTAAGATCTAGGGGCAGCCGTTAAGCGATGTAATACAGGCACCTCATTTAGGTGTCATGCCTACTGCTCTCCGTCAGCTGTTAGAAGCTGGAGACTGGCAGGCTGGATAACAAGTGGGCTAAATTACTCTTCGCTCTCCGGAAGGTAGGAGCCATTGTAAACTCTCTGACTGTGCCCCCATGTGCACTGCAGCAGAACCAGAGTGAAAAAGGGAAGGAAAAAAAAATGACAAAGAACGTCATCCAGCTATATTACAAGCAGAAGAAAGAAATTCAGGAAGTCTATGAAGGGAATGATGACTTAAACCTAAGAAGACGAAATACTGAAGTTAAATTATCTGTGCAGGAAATTTAATGTAGAGAGATTCCAAAGAAAATACATTCTATGGAGCTGCATCCTGGTGCATTTAAAGGGGAAAAAAATAATAAAAATAAAAATAAATTAAAAAGGGAGCGCATAGGAAGGAGACATTATTTCTGTTGTTGTTTTGGAGTATCTAGTTCCTAATTTAATCTTAATCCACTCTGACATTTATCCTCATGGATAATTCAGTATACAAATTTAGGGCAGAAAAAGAATTCATAACAATAATAAAATAAGAGCTGCTTGCAAGGGCAGTATCAACAAAAATTGCCCTTGGGTAAAAATAGTTTCTAGTGCTTTGTGTCCTGCTCAGCTTCAGGCAATATATCAAGATCCTAGGAACTACTTTTTTCCCCTTGTGCAATCATTTGTGGCTCTCATCCAGTCTCTGATTATGCTAATTGCATTTGATGGAATTTGTATGTACTCTCCTTCGCTCTCATCTCCTCTGAACATACACAAGATGCATTTTTAATTTTTAACTCTTCAAAAATATATAAATAAAGTAACTCTCTCCCCAAGGTTGCGTAAAAGTCAATCTTATTACTAGTTCTAAGCAGCAAATGAACAGCCTTTATCACTAGCCAAACAAATAACCCTTTCTACATTAATATGTTGCAACAAAGCTTTAGTTAGTGTGAGAGGAATGTCATAATGCACGAGTCTGCATAACACAGTCAGATCATGTCACCCCAACACAATTTCGTTTGCATTAAATTAAATCCACCATCCAAATTGTGACTTTAATAAAAAGATATAGCCAGGTTGGGTAGATCAAGAGCTGACATCATTTAGAGACAGACACTCAAAGAAAGCTGAGCTGCTGGAAAACCATTCCCAAGGGTTAGCAATAAAACCCAGGACATAAATTTCTAAATAGATGAACATGGTGTTGGGTTTTTTTTTTCTCTTTATTCCCTTTTAAAATTCTTCTTTACCATGGAAATTGACTCCAAACCCACTTGATTTTGGTTAGTCTAGTATTAGATGTGAAGGCTGGCAGCCCTGACTGCAGCAGGTGCTTGGAGCTTGACGATCCTTGAGGTCCCTTCCAACCCAAGCCATTCCACGATTTTACTGTAAGACAAAATGACCAGAATGACCTCTACCCAGATCTCCCGACTGTCATACAGCTGCCCAAAGGCAGTGGTGACTACTTTATTTCATACTTCTTGGAGATTGTCCTAACCTCTACGTTATTCTTTAACTGTAGTAACTGATAGCTAGAGAGAAAAGCAATTGTGAATGCCAAGGACTTGCTTCCCCGCCTAAACCAAAGCAAGGCTCGCTTTCCCTTCTTTTTTTTTGTGTAAGTGAATTTTAGTGCCCAACTGACAACAGCCCTCATCCTGTTGGAAGTAATCAGAAACAAATGAGAACCCTTCCGAACACAACCGTGAGAAGTGAAATATTCTAGGAAGTTGTAAGTTGTAAACGCAGTGTAAAGGGACACAGCCAGGATCACTGTCCATTTGAAATGGGGACTGGAAGGGCCTTTGGTCACACAGGTCCTCTCCATAGACCCATAAGATTCAACTCTGAAAGGTGCAAGGAGAGTTTAGTAGCTCAGCTTCCCTTTTTTCCAACATACGTGTACCCACACATGTTGGTGTGACATCTAAATGGGAAAGCCAGTAGCCATTATCCTGTGTTACTGCTGGCCATCTCAGAGCCTTCCTAACATTGCGCTAACTTTTTCCTAGTTTCTGAGTTGTTTGTGCAGATTATTGATGTTCATGTTAGATCCGGAACCTGAGACCCCCTCCTGTGCACTAATTAGGATCCTATAAAGGCATCAGCCCTTTTAAGATAGGCTCTCTGAGCCATTTGCTGGAAGGGAGAGCTGCTCTGTGTGTACTGGGGACGGCATGATGCTGCCACGTGAATCTATCTGCAGGTAACCTGGCTTTTCCTCATGCACCCATTCTTCGTTCCTCAGCCTTGTGCAATGAACTGGCTGCAAACCACTCCTCTCCCAAGGGCGGCTGCATGTCACTGGTAAAATGTATGTCATTCATTTGCAGAACACTTTAAAAGTAACTTTATTTAAAAAAAGAAACAGGAAAAAAAGATTTCTCGAAGCTCTTGGCATCCTCAGACTACTCTTTAAGTGCTACAGGAATTAAAAGATATAAACCATTCATAATAACAGAAACACTTTCCTCCACCTTATGTCTGCTGCTACCTAAATTCTTTGTGATACTTCAGGCACAGTCATTTTATACATATAAATTTTAATTAAGAGAAAACTTGGCTGAATACTAGATAAAATTATTTGTTGTATAGTATATTTGAGAAGTAATGCATCATTCTAATAGATTATTCAGTGGATATTTGCAACCATTTATAGAAGTGTCTAGGTAATGCAAAAAAAAAAAAAGATTAATCGAATAATTTATTTGATGGACAACAGCATTATTCATCAAATACATTATTCAGCTGATAGTATTCAAGCAGTACTAATTAAAAGCAGAAAAGCAATTGCCTTAAAGTACAACTCATTCAGATCCCAGTTTTGGCTCCATTAAGAAAATGGAAGAGATAGGAGGGCTTTGCAGGGAGTTGTCTCAACACAAGTGTAGGTAGCCCAGATATTCTTTGCGTTAAAGGAGCCACATCAACCAAACGTCAGAGGGCTGTTTCATCAACCAAAAATACCTGCATGATAGAGTCGGATTTATACCTCTTACTGAACAACATGCCCACGCCGGGGCTGAATTTGAACACCCTCAGCTGTAAAAGTATTTTAGCACGTGGAATAAATGAAAGGTGCATGTGTAATTTGTAACCTGGAGGGAGGATCCGACTTCGTATGTTCTCCCAGAAACACTCTTACCTGGGAGCTCCCAGATAGGAGAAAGAAGTAATCTGACATCTTTGCTCTTCTGTTTCCCAAGTACTTTGCAAACTCTCTTCTATCTCATGACTAATGCCCATAATTACCAATAAAAGTACAATGGTTTCCTTACCCAGCCTGGTGACGCACCATGTCTATGCCCTGTCATGCTGCAGGACCACGTGTGTGAGCCCAAAAGCATTAAATAATGCTTCCACAAGCTATCCAGCCATCAGGCATGTACAAAACAGGCTGTGCAGCCTTTATCTTGTGTCTAAGCACCACTGGGACATGCTGGAGAAGCACCTGTGCTTCGCAAACATCAGCTGCTTCTGCTATGTTAGCACAAACTTCAGATTTTTTATTTAGCAAGCAACAAGGAATTTATGAAGAACATTAGGCTTTAAGAGCAAAAGGCTGACAACAGATGAGTCCCATCCTTTGAGGGAATAGGTAAAGACCATACCTTATGTAGCAAGTAATGACCTCCTAGCAGCATACAGGAGTGGAGAACTGCTCATTATCAGATGGTGTCCTAAAGCTCACCCAGGCTCCCTCCCTACACGCAGGAAAACCACCACCTGAATAAAGCCAGCTTCATAATCGTGGCAGAAGGCACATTTAAGCATAGGCTGCATATGACAAAGAATAAATACCATGCCAGGACTTTATAGGTATAATAAACATTTGTTACGTTCCTGTCAAATATCACATGGAAAAGGCAGTCGTAACGGTTAGGAAATAAAGACCCTCTTAAAGTTTATTAGGGTTCTAAAAATATTTTGCTATTTAACCAAAATTTTTCTCCCTTATTTTGGGGGAGTTCCAGGATCATTTACGGGCAATATGGTTCAAAATAGTAAAAGAAGTTAGACCACAGTGAGTAAGTATTAACTGGAACCATTTTGCTTGTTTAATTTACGTTACCATTTGCAGCGGGGTTTCTTTTACTGATTCAAGACACACGTTCTACTTTAATCCTCCTTTCTGGAAGGAAGCAGATGAACGTGATGAAATGCAATGCAGATGATAAATTCATGCCACTTGAAAAGTGGCAAATGACATTTGCTGGTCTCTCAGTTCCCATTTCATGATTGATATAGAACTATAAACAAGAAAATAAGTACTGTTAAAAATCCTTCCATACAGTGGCAAGTAGGGTTTTAATGGTGGTTTGCCTGTGCTTATTAACAAGCCATGGCAGTTGCTGCACACTGATCAGTAACCGTGTAAGAGCTCAGCCTACTGTAGAAGTCCTGAGTCTATGTACTTTCAATTTTAGAGCATAACCATCATACGCTCCACAAACCAATGAAATTTCTAATAATACAAACCAATGATGTGTTAAATTGAGACACTTCTAGCTTGAATGCCAAAAACTTCACTATGATTTAAAGGATTTGTGCTTACCTTTCTCTATCAATTTACTGTTAATTTGCTACTATTGGAGCAATTTACCAAAAGAAAAAAGAGGTAATATTTTATTTAATTTTTAATACCAATCTTGGTCATTTCAAATACATACTGGAATGTCATTTATCGCACAAAAAGCAATACAATAATTCAAGAGGAGCAGGAGATGGCATGAGAAAGAAGTATTGAGGGGGAGCAGGCAAACCGAAATCACTTTGCAAAATATCTGAGTTGAGAAATAGGAGACAATCCTCATTAGTTCTCTATGAAGAGGGATTAACAGAATTTTCCATCAGGGATTGTTTCCTTGTTTCAACTGTACTCAGCATTGCATGTTTTGTTCCTTAAGTACTGTGCAGCATTGCCACAGTGATGATCACTGTACGTAGGCTGACACATGAGCTGTACCAAGCAACATCAGAACGTCCTACAGACACGTTAGTTTTTACTAAATATGTCTTCAAATTTGTTTCACCCCAACTCCTCAAGATGGCATTTAACCATTTATTTATTTCTCCAGTTGCACTTTATACCCAAATCAGACATACAGCAACATTTTTTTTTTCAGCATCCTGTTCCCACTTCCAACAAAGACAAATTGTAATGACCTGCCATGAATCACACTGACGTCACGCAGGCTTGGCTGCAGAATAATTATGAAAGCACTTTTCGATCTCTGTCTCCAGGAGCTCTCTGTTAGTCCCTTAAAATCTTTGCTACATCTTTCTACTCTCCAGCAGGATTCTGGGGCAAACAGAAAGTCACAGCTTGAAAGAGAATGGAAACTGGTCAGTGAATGCAGGCACGTGTAATAAAGAGCATTTAAAATTGGCTTTGCGATTACACTACTGCTTAGCCTGGTCAGATTTGGCCTTCAGCAAATCAAGATACACTGAAATCACTGTAATGCTTTTGCAGTAGTTATACTTCTAAACAATTTGAGAAATTTCGAGCTCTGTTGCTAGACAGGAGCAGAGCATAGCTCAGGTCAGACTGATCCCTAGTACAAAGCTGCTGAAAAGCAGCAGCCCTACCAAGTACAGATCTGACCCTCAGATTTCAGGTAGAGGTTAGGAATTGATAAATTAATTGCCCAACATCAGGGCCGAGAGCAAAAGCACCTGCAACAACTAGATGTTAACTTTGTATTCCAGAGCAAAGAAGGAAAGATTCCTCTCCTTCAGTGTCTGCTACTGATCTTCTGTTAGCTGAACATCATCACGCTTAGGCCACCTTCTTCCATGCCAGGTTCAATGCACAGCAGAGAGAAACGCTAACTGAAAATTTCAGAGCTCATCTGCAAACAGGAGGTGCTAAGCATCCACTCTGCCCTTTGGAAATGGTATTTAACAGCCTGTCCTGGAACTCTGTTCAGCCTGTCTATCCTTGGTCAGCATCCCTTGTTACCACCTGTGTCTGCTATCTTGTCTTTCTGCTGTGCTCCTCTGAGAAGAGCCTCTTGTCTGTTCTGTACCCTCCCAATAGGTAGCTGCACACAGCAGTAAGAGCTTTCCCTGAGCAAGGATGAGCCAAATCCAGCTCCTTGAGCCTGTCCTCATATGCCATATGTTCTAACCACCTGAATAATTTAGTGGCCTTTCACCAGCATCAGTCCGTGCATTTTGTGCGCTGAACTATTCAAAATCAGACTCATGGTTTCTGAGCAGAGAGAAAGCATCACTTCCCTGGACCTGTTGGCTGCAATCCTGCTAATGAATACAGTCAGTATGCAGCTTGCTTCCATTGCTTTAGGAGGGCACTTGTTGGGTCAACATTCAATTTGTCCTCAAGATCTCTACTGCAACCATGACCTCTAAAAAATGCTCCTAAGAACCGGTCACAGGTAGGGCTTTATGCCATGATCACAGCCCTTCAAGACTGGTTGTCCAATCCATTTTCCACCCAGCCTATGGTACAAGTATGCAAAATATACCTTGAATTTGGAACTACAACTCCTATTTGCATGCAAGGATAGTGCAGGGCATGGTCACAAGCCTTACTTAGGTCCAAGGGAATGACTTCCATTGCTTTCTCATCTACAGAAGCAGCATCTCATCATAGAACACAGTGAGTATGGCACACTTTGCTCTTGGTAACTCCATGTTGATTGTACTCCGTCATCTCCTTTTCTGTTATATGCTGAGATGGGGTTTCTAAGAAGATTTACTTCACAACCTTCTCACGGACTTCTATCACTAGGGTGATAAGAGAACTGTTTCACAGTAAAGTTGGCTCAAGACCTCACACAAATCCACAATCTCATGGACTTGTGTATGCCCAGGTGGCTAAGTGTAAGTAAGTAAGTAAGCTACATTACTCTTCTTCCACCATGGTAGTACTTTAGTCTCCCCGACTTTGCCACTAGCAATCAGAGAGTTGCTTGCGAAGGAAATTGGTGAAGACACTTGGTCACAGGTCTTGACAGCTACAAAGATCCTAACGGGTTGGGAGAACTCTGAGCAGGAAAAAATGCATAGCCAACTCTCCAAACCAGCTCATTTCTGGTTGTAAATGTCATGGATGGTGAACTTACAGTTTAGGTGAACTTACCAGATCTTTCATGAATTTTAGATATTTGTTCCACAATTCCATTGAAAGCTCTTTCAAGAGGAGACACAATTCTGTTTGCTGCTGTACTTACACACATCTGTATTTATACACAAAAATGAACCTTGATCAAACTACACTTCTATACAGCAGACATTCCTTCTTGCTCAGTGACAAATTTACAACTATCAAAGCATCCATTTCCTATCATTTCTGACATGTTCTGACTTTCATTTAACTCAATGTTTGAGCTTCCTGTATTGTATTTGCCAACTGCTGCATCTTTAGAAACATAAAGAAGCAGAGGAGAAGCCAAAAACAGTAAATTGCTGCACTCTCACTGTTCCTAAAATTCTTTTGTCTTTTTTTTTTCCTCAACACCAAACAGTAACTTTCAGTGCTTACAGAAAGGAAAGTGATGTTGATTGTCTATTGCCAACAATGATGTAAAAGGTTTAACGGCATGTTTTACCTGCAGCTAAATGCCAAGATTTTTCACAAATGAAAGCAGCAACTTTTCAGATGTTAATGTTTGTATTTTGACAGACATTACTCCAGATGAAAGTTTAGTCACAGATGTATAAACTTCTAAATAGATCTTGTTATGTTAGAAAACACAAAATTTGCCACGAAAGAAGCTCCTCTATTATAAAGTTTATATCAATGACAATGCTGGGAAACAAACTTGTGGCTGCAGTGCTATCCAGCAATTCTTTCAGTTTTTTAAAAACATAAAACTTCTTTTTATTTCCAAGGAACTTCTCATCCATCACAAACACCCAAAAATTTCAAAGTGACTTTGAAATAAGATCAGCCACACATACCAAGAAAAAAAAACAAAAAACCAAAAAACAACCTAACATTCTTTGAAAGAGGAAAGAAAAGTCCTTATTTCCAGTGTCTTTTTGTTTTTTATCTTCCCCCCCCCCCCCCCCCCCCCCCGAAATCTATCCAGGAACATGGGTGTCTTGCTCAGTGGTGATGCCTGTGATGTAGGAAGAGAGTGAAAACACCAAGCACTTATGCAGAAAGAACCTGAGATATTTCTTTGAATGCCTTCCACTCCTTTCATCAAATTTATTTCCCCTCATCCCCCAGTGACCGCCTTACAGCAGGTCTTGCTCACTGCACACACACACAGCTGTCCTGACATCCCTCTGCTCTTTTCATCCCACCTCTGTAGTCCAGCTGTGAAAATGAGAGCGCGGAGACTTGGACATGTGTGTGGATGTCTGTTCGGTCTTATAACTTGTTAGAAAAAAATACTAAGCAACCGATTCCTGGATTAAACCACTGGGAACATGGGAACACTCCATCCCATGTGGACTCAGAACCTTGGCTCAGTGGGAAGCATCTTGGAGCAGGGAGCAGGCAGGAACATGGAGCTTAATGCAGGCTGCTTTGCTGGGCTCTGCTTGCAGGTGCTGAGATTTCCTTGTGCTCATCATCCTCCCACAGCCAACCTGACTGCATGAACTTCATCATAACATGATCTGAAGCTGTGTCTTGTTTCCTTTCTCATGCAGATGAGCAAACTTCACATACAGAACAAGTTCACAAATAAGTTTAAGCTACCCTTGAAGTTGCCAGAACATAGTTTGGTCTAAAAGCTGATTACAGAGATAGCTAACACCAGCTCTGAACTCGGGAGTTACATGAATTGTTTTACATAGTAATGATTTTAGATTGTAATTGTGGCACTGAAGGTCATGGTTAGTGATATGGTGGTGATGGATATGTAATTGGACTGGATAATCTTAGTGGTCTTTTCCAACCTAATGATCCTATAATTCCATGACTGTAAATACAAGCTACTCACTGATTCACTTTCTCCTACCCTGCTACTCTGTTCCCCCCATTATAGCTTTCGTTATTTTGGATAATTTTGTACACTTTTAAGCATATTCTGAACTCTACTTCTTCCCTATCTTTAGTAACAGTGCCCACTGAATGCCCCATCTTGTCACACAGAATCACAAAGAACTGCAGGGGTTGGAAGGGACCTCAAGAGATCACTGTGTCCAATGGCTCTGCTAAAGCAGGTGCCTTACAGAAGATCGCACAGGTAGGCGTCCAGATGGGTCCTGCATATCTCCATATTGGAGACCCTGCAACCTCCCTGGGCAACCTGTTCCAGTGCTCCACCAGCCTTACAGTACAGAAGATCTTCTTCATGTTAGTAGGGAACTTCCTATGTTCAAATATTAGGCCACAGCTCCTTGTCCTATTGCTTCACACCTCCGACAAGAGCTTGGCCTCCCTCATCCATTTGCCTCCCACCTCCCTTCAGATGTTTATGTAAACATTATTCAGATCCTCACATCCAGAGCTGAGCATTTCTGGGTGGCATGGACCCTGGCTGTGCCCACTCATTGGGTGTCTTCATTGGGCAGCATTCACTTACTGCAGGAGTACCATCACAATGGGGAGCATTTAGTGACCAGGTGAGTGTTTTTTCTACCACAGATGCTCAGTTGCAGCATCATGGGAAATTTCCAAAATGTTAACTGCTGTTGAATTCTAGAAACGTTTTAAATAATATCTCTGTTTGTAGAAGTTCAGTTTTATTTGTAGGCTCTGGAAACCTGATGGGTAGGCTTAAAGCTGTCTGAAGTCATAAAAAATAAAATAAAATCTTGAAACAAACACAACTGTGGGTTCTCATTAGAGCCCTAATGAGTGAAAATCCCGTAGTGCAGGCACATCTGAGGTCAGGGAAGACACAAAGGATATGCCCTGTGAGCACAGGGGCCATTCAGGCTCTTCAGAACAACCACGGTGCCGAAGAAGCTAAAAGAGTCTTATTTTAAGAAGCTGAAGACTTATTGCACTGAGCTTTACAATGTCTTCCTAAGCTGAAATGACAGAAGGGCAGATAGTTTATGCAGTGTGCAACTGAAGACTAATTCAATGCCCCAGATTCTTCCCTGGTGCCATTTCAATGACTTCAAGGGAGCTATTCTGCCAAAGGTACTATGAGAATATTTTTATTTCGATAAAATGGCTACTTTGCTGGAATTAATTCCGACAGATGTTTTAGCAATTACAAAATCACTTAACTAATTATCTCAAATACCTTTTTGGCCATCTCCACTATGATAAACACCTGAAACAAAATTATACTCAGTAAACTGCAGTGGGATTACACAAAACCTTAGCTACGGGAGAGACAGGATGGAAGTTAGTGCTTGGCACTTAATGTCATCAGCATTATAATGATTTAGCTAGAGTATATATAATTTTGTTGCTGACCTTACATTATTATATAATTAAGGTAATTTAAGTAATTACTTGCTAAAAAGTCTAATTTTGTTCATCAACATAAAGACTCTCAAAGCACAGCAATATGAGGGAATTAGATTCCAATACAGCAATTTGGGGAGAATTAGAACAACCACTGAACAAGTGAAACAGGAGTAGGCAGTAAAACAGGAAAAGTTCCTGAAAACTGGCTGGTACTCCCTGTTCTGTCAGACATCCCCTCGAACTTCCTACTACTCTCAACACAGTAAGGATTTTCTTGTCACACTGAAAAATATTCACTGCAAGATTTCTAACTGTAAACTTCAATGTAGGAAGTAAAGAAGCTAAAACTCTGTTCCAGTACAGACAAAGAAAGCTCTTTCCTTAGAGAAGGCTGTAATCACAACAACTCTTCCATTTTTGCCTCTCTCCCCTTCAAAACAACATTATCCTACAAGACTCTAACAAATAAATAAATTAACTCTTTAATTGAGTACACTGAGCATGCAACAACCTCAGTTATTTCAAGCCATAAGCTCATCCATAAAATCAGACAACATCATTTCTGCACAATAATGTAATTTTAAACCACAGGCTTTTCCCCCTGGAGACGTCTCATTACAAATGGTCGTATTAAACACTGATATATTTTGCAAACATATCAAGGAAGAGTTTGATGTCAAAAAAAACCATTACATTTGAGAAACTGCAGAGAAGTTTTTCTGACCTGCCCATTTATTTGCGTTCAGATGCTGAAACAAAATTCTGATAATGGAAAATAATTTATCCAGCTTTAAACCTTGCCTGCTGTTGTTCTTGATGCTGTTTGGAACTGCTCTTATGACAGGAAAAAAACACAGCTGCAATTAATCAATATTTTACTTAATAAATAACTAGGAAATTGCTTGAATATATTACTGAGTTAATTATTTGGCAGGCCTAAGAAACGTGTTAATTAAAACTTTAAGTTACAAGACGTCTACAGAAGTATTTAACAGAAGAAGCTACACGTGGAAAGGCTACTTTTGTACATCAAGCAGCTCTGCGATATTAATAATACAAACTTTCAAAATGCTTTATCTATAAAGTATAGATAGACTACAAAGCCCAAAGACGTTGATATGTACAATCTATACATTTTTAGTTGAGTGAAACAACTTTCAAGCACTCTCAAGAACGTGAGGCTGAAGATTTTAAGGGACTATTATGATATTGTGCCAAACAGAGCAAATGCAAGTTTTCAGAATGATATTTCAAAGGCATTAAAGAACCTTCCATTGAGAGTGGAAAGAACTGCCCGGTTCTAACACATCACTGCAAGCAGAGAAACTGAGCAGTGACTGCATGTGTGCGAGAGAAAAAGCATAAGGAGGGTGTCCAAAGTGCCTCCAAAGAACACAAAGGCATTTTGGAAACAAGTCATTGCCCAGACTTCACAAAATCAGGCAGAAAGGGATGAAAGAAATTCTTTCATGGGCATTTGAAGAGGTTTACTTGTTATTGCTGTTACTTCTATTTCAACACCAACGTGCAGTTCTAACTTGAGTTCTGTTAAAAACTCATGCATCAAACCCCAAAGAGTGAGACAACGCAGGCCAACTAAGGTAAGACAAAGTCTGCAGTGGATTTAACTTGAATTTAAGATGCTTAATTTTCATCAAATTTCCTGTATCAAATGACTCCTTAAACAATCTGGAAGATAAAGACATTGAGTTGAAGTGAATACCTTCAGAGTTTCTTCATCAAGTAACTGAATTAAAGTTTTCCTCCACTTACAAAGCTTTCTGTAATTTACTTTCTTCCGCTACCAAGTATTTTTAGCTTTTCTACATCAAAAAAGAGTCATCTTACCAAACAGACTCATCACTGGAACTAGCTTGATTATCTATGCTAATTAGCTGTGCTCCGTCTCAGGATTTAATACCTTGTGTCTAAAAACGGACACTCTTCAATAAAAGTAAGTATGACTTGCATAGATGACAGTTTGCAAGAAAGCATTTCTACCCAGGGAATAATGGAACTAACATGGAGTTTTACTGCTTAATTTTTGACAGTACCTTTTCTGCAAAGGAAAAAAAAAAAAAGAATAGTGATGAATAACTTCTATTTCCTTCGTTTGTTTACTTTTGTCAGGTTTTCCTTGAAGACACAGTGTGACACTTAATAGTATGACACTAATTTGACTATCGTATCCTTCAAACTGCATTACACAAACAATTCAGTACAATTCAGTCCACAGCTTAAAGGTCTTTTCCAGAGGTCTTTTCCTTAGAGGGCTTCTTCAGGGGCTTCTTCAAACGTTGCCGTTTTTGGCTCCAATCTCTAAAATATTTTGTCTTTCATTTCCACCAACACTAAAAAGGGGAAGAGGAGACGTCATCAATGCCTACCGTTACTCTGCAATGGGAAACATCTCATTCTTTACCATAATGGACAAAGACATAATGGAACCAGCTGCTAGGAGGTGTAGGAATTTATATTCAGACAGAGAATAAAAGGAAGGTTTTGACATTAATCAAACTGCCAGGAAAAAACAGGTTCCCCAGCCATGTCCTTGTTCCACCAAAAAGAATGAGATCTCTCCCAGGATCACAGAGTGAAACCCTCTGTCATTTCAGCAGGTAATCACACTCACCATTTCTAGCCTTAAGCTCTATGAATGTATGGAGGAAAAAAATCCCCTGTAAGTTAGTCAAAGTAGTTTTGAAGAAATAAAACATTACAAAACAAAACAAAACAAGGCTACAGAGATATTAAATGATAAAAGGAAAGTAATGAACTGGAAATAGCAATGACTGGCTTGAGGAGAATTCATCTCCAAGTGCATTTAGAGAGGGTATGTGATGCAGTAGAGAGGAATGAACACCAGGAAGCACTTATGTGCTGTGCAGGTAATGAAGCACTGCTAGACGTTGCTCAGAGATGCTGTGGGGTCTCCTTGGAGATCTCATTTGTGGCTGCATGGATGGGTACCCTGCTCTGGGTGTCCTTAATGGAGCATGGGTTGGACCAGATGGACCCAGAAGTCCCAGTGAACCTCAGCCATGCAGTGACTCTGAGATTTTGTGTAATAGCATTACTCATGTGCTCCCCCATGTATGAATCCCATCACCTGAGGAACACGCCAACTTCCCAGAATCTTTCTGAATGGCCCAGCCCTCTTACGCCTGGATGAAAAAGTGCTTTGAGAAACACAACGAGGTGGTATGGCTGCAGGTTTTATGTCAGCCCTCTACAAACACTTTCGTTCGGGTAAATAATAGAAAGCATTAAAGATATCAATGAAAAAAACATCTGTTCAACCACATGCAGTCTGGGTTTTCAGTGAGATGGCATAAATGTGCTCATCTTTCTTGAGAATTGAGTCACTTCTTGAGGAAGTGCAAAAATAAAATACAGTAAGCAGGATGAAATATTTTTCAGTCGTGAAACATTTCCATTGCACCTTACTACCTGGGAATTCGCTGGATGAAATATGTCATTTCCAGGAGTAAAATAAAATAATATGACAAGATGAGAAAACGATTGTTGTAAAATATTTACTCCCATCCATGAGCATGTAAGCCTTCGCTGTCCTTGGTGGGGATAAATTTGATATCAGGCAACACGAACAAAGGGTGCATCATACCCACCCGCGTGAGGAAGCCATCTTCATGACATATAGCTAGCATGTCTGCTGATGCTGATATTTTCAGCTAATTCTGTGTTCCTCAACTGATCGCAGGTTGCTTATTTGGAGGTGTTAGCATGTAGCTTCCAGGCAATTTCCTCAAATAGTGTTTTTTATAATATTAGTGTGGTAAGGCTGGCATGAAATAAAACCCTGACAAGCAATCAAAGAGGAAGTTATTTTCTAAAGGAGTTTCTCTGGAGAATCGGGTCAAAAGCCTACCTCTAGCCTTGAACACTTGGAAGACATGAAAGAAAGCTTTGTTTTAGAAGCTCAGATGTTGACACACAAAGTTGATAATTGTTTTCTCTTTTTTTTCTGTTTATTGCTTTTGAAGAAATTCAGTTTGAGACCTGGGATGCATCAAAGAAAGTTGTGTATTTGGATGAGCTCTGTTTGATGGCAAGAGCTTCTCCTTATCAAGTCATCAAAACAGCCCGGAGTGAGAAGGTAGCAGAAGCCTTCTGGAACAGAGTAGCAAGCATCACGGAGGACAATCACGGGGCAAGGAAACTCGACAGCTTTAACATTCCCTCTTTTTATGTGTGCACAATTAGGGAGCTAAATGTCACATGTGTATAGAGCAAAGATGTCTGATCCAAAACTCATCAAGTCAATATAAACATGTCCTCTGACCTCAAATGAGCTTTGGCTAAGCCCTCAAAGGCTCCGGCCCTAATGAGTTAGAGCTTTTCCAACACCACATGGATAGTCTTCCAGCTGGGGGTAGTGGAGGGCAGTTTCAAAAGCTTTCATATTGGTTCTGATCCATCAGGGAAGATTTTTTTTTAATTCAGACACTCAGAGACAGCTTTTCCTGTTACCTCTAATGTAGGGGAAGTCTTTTGCAGGGATATCAACACAAACCAACCCATCAAATTTGCTAATGTAAAAACCTAGGACAGTGATGATGTGCCTCCCTGTTATAAAATTGTTTGCAGCTTTTGTTCTGTTTCAGAAAAGGTCTTATTCTGAACAGACTTTTATTAAAACCTATGGACACTGACTATGGAGTGAAAAGGGACGCACTGTCTACAACTTCACTGCCAGGGTATGGAATGGCTGGACTGTTTTGTTTTTCTTCCTAGTCGTCTATATCACAAAAAATGGGAACGACATGCCCCAAAACAACAACATCAGAACATCTATTTTCTGTTGCATTCAAACCTGAACTGGCTCAACTTCCATCAGACAATCAATGTCAGGTTTCAAACGCAGTCAGCTTTAGGGGCAATTAATGAAAACACTATTGCAGATATTTAGCCAATTCTTCAGTCACTACAGCCTTGTTCAATGGAGAACTTCGTAATAATAACAAGAACAAACAGACAAATAAACAAAAGTAATACTTCGCTAAAAATAAGGATTGATGTATTCATAACTTTGGATTTGTCTGGATAATACAACTGTTGGTTAAGCATGGCTGCCACGATCAGAGTTGCTCTGCTCCCACTGCTGGAGTCCTATGGAAGCATGCCCCTTCCTTGTCTTCCTTGCTTTCACTCTCCTAGTTCCCCCTGGAGCAGATTGAAGTTGCTGGGATACAAACTTACAGATGGAGGAAGGTCAGGAATGCAGAAGATGAGCTATGAGAGGACAAGACGAATTCAGGTGCCACTGAAGACATCCCTCTATCACTCCCTTTCTTCCTGCACACTCCTTTCCCTTTTTGCTTTGTAAAGTCTCAACTAGACCCCTTTTGATGCTGGTTTTCAATCTCCCCTCTTCGGTGAACCCGAGGGAATGCTGTGACAGGGGAGGTCCAGGTTGGATATCAGGAAAAAGTCCGTCACTGATAGAGTGGTTGGACACTGGAACAGGCACCTCAGGGAAGTGGTCGGCACTGAGACTGTTGAGGTTCAAGAAACGTCTGGACAACACTCTCAGTCATTTGGTCTGACTTTTGGGTGGTTCGGTGTGGAATCAGAATTTGGACTTGGTGATCCTCATGAGTCCCTTCCAACTCACTTCTATGATTCTATGATACAATTCTATGGCTTCCAGACACCATTTTCCCCAAGTTATTTGGGCTTTTATACTATTATATTGATTGCAAGGTCAGAAATGATGCTTTATTATCTACTCCAATGCTTTGCATAACTAAATGTATTTTTTTATTTCTCATATCTTATTATTATCTGTTTGATATTTTATATATCAAACAGATTATTCTGGAATTACCAGACCTTTCCTGAAGTGTTTGAAGAGCATCTTTTTTAAGTGCCTCATCACACTCCTTTCTGGTTTTCCTCTATAAAATTCTATTCACAGAAATCTTCCCCAATTCTTGGTAGCTTTCCCCCCCCAAATAATGATGTCCACTACAGAAGTAATATATTTAATGTCAAGACAAATTCAAACCAGATTCAGCTTTCAGGCTCAATATCTCTGAAATCTCTGCCTGATGGAATGTTGAAGACCAATTTCCCTTCCATGAGTTTTTGAGCTGGATTCTCAGCTCAGCCCTGGTGACAGAAGGAACTAACCCAGAGGTCCCCGACAGCCTTTGTAGGCATAGTAGCACAGAGTTTTGATGCTCACTCAAACTTCTTATGATTATTTTCCAATTTTGTTTTCACTTTTGAGAGATAATCTCCATTATCATGTTTGTTCCTGTACAATGTTTTTTAATGCATGTATTATTTATCTTAGGAAGGCCCTTTATGCTCTTGCATGAATTCCAATTGTTATGGCTCATTTTAATTTCCTTTAAGGCCATTGGCCATTTTTTCTGTTGAAGTATAGCTGGTTCCACTTAATAAATGTTTTCTTGTGAGGATATATGAAGCTTCTGTGCCCCTTCTTGTGAGGATATATGAAGCTTCTGTGCCCCATCTTTGAAATTTCCAAGTAAACAAGATTACTCTATCTGTTATATTTCATAGAACCCAATGAAAAATTAAAAACTGATGGAGTCTAAAGCATGGGAAGGTGTGCTTAACCCTAGTTTGTACAACAAACAGAAGAGTTGGAGGTGTATGTCTACAGAAAGCCTAGCAAATTGATTATCTACTTATTTTGTTTGTTCCCAATTTTGATGCTTATCTGTAGTGGTGGTGAGGAAAGTCCTGCTGTACCTAAAAACTTTCATCAGAGGCACAATTACAAATTACAGAATTAGAGTGCAAAGAAACACGCTTCTTAAACTCATCTCAAGTCAGCCTCAAAGGATGTGATCTCAGCACTGCTTCTGAAGAATAGTATTATGGTATTATAGCCTCAACTGTACGTATCTTTCGAGCAAATGCTAATTGTTTAACTATACCAATAGTAATTTCAAGTGTTTTCTCACGTGTAATACCTTTTTCCACAGTTTATTGTATCAAAACAGTTTCAACTGAGAGAATAGCCATGACTTTTTTATTTAACCAAAACCTTGTTTTCTTTCATTTATTTGCTGCTTCTAATCGTGACACAATAAAGTCAAGTATTTGGTAAAAGGTCCTTCCTTTTATTGCGTGTAACATCATTAGGGGCTGTGTGATATGGATTCCCATGTCTGAATAGAAATAATTAGAAAATATGATTCAAGTATTTTATATCCGTGAATGATGCTGGGATAAATTCTGCCTTTCTCTGCATGAGGTGAAGAAAATTAAATTGGATAAAGGGCTCAAAATTGTTCTCAAAAGCTGCATCCAAACCAGTGCATGAACAGGGGACAAGAAAATGGAAGCTTGCAGGACATGGCAGAAGAGCAGTTGAGAGAGGGTCCCTGGCTGATGTGCTGAGGGGTGTATCTGTCATTTTGGCTATTGTGGCTATCCATCCAGCCAGAATTGCAACAGGTATCTCCAAACAGCTCCCAGCCATTCATGTTGTGCCCTTCTGAGCTCTACAAGAGACACACCATGCAAAGTCTAGTGGTTACCATACAGTTAATACTATGGTGCTATCTGGAAGCATGGACATTTTGTGCACAGCACTTGCAGTGTTAAGGGCATTTCCTACAGACACTACAGTCAATAGGGTCATGATGCTTAGTTCTTAGGGTCCAAGTTAGATGACTGGAGACTCGAGTGTTTATAGCTAAATACCTGACTGTGCAAGAAGAACTAGCCAGAAGGCAGATGCACTGCTGTAAAATATCTATTCCAAATCTAACTGTGTGCAAGTCTGGAGTCCATGCTTATGATCTACACAAATGAGCAAATCCACATCTGAAATACTATGTGCCCCAAACCAGATAAATGAATATATATCCTTTGTTCACCAAGAGAAGCCAAATTCAGTTCAGTGTGTTCTCTATAATCATTGAACACCACGGTAGTCCTCCACCAGAGTAGAACAAGAAAAAAAGTGTGTCATATCTCAAATCCCTGAGATTTGATCAGAAAGAAAAAGATCACAGAGGTACTGAGAGCAACTTAAGTGCCAGACTCAGGTAGCAAAGATCTCTCTGGGAGCCTTCAAAGCATCTGTTTCTCCCCAGTGACTTTGTAAGGAATTTATGCACTTACTTAAGATGGCTTTTTCACCAGGCAGTTGAAATTTAGGTGCAAATTAGGCACCTGCACTGCTACATCCTATAAACTGGTGACTGGCTTGAAACAGGGACTTGCAATGGTTTGAATAAAGCAGCCTAAAGGATGTACAGCATGCACGCATACAAAAATATACAGACAATGAATGCTGCTACTAGATACACCCACTATGAAAACAACACTGACACACAGTTTTGACAGCACAAATGCTCACAATGGCCAGAAAGATGAACATTCAGACTGTGAGATGGGCTGGACGTATTTTCAGTAGTCTGGACGTGGGGCTGGTAATACCAAAAGCCACAATGCTATCTGATATTTGTTAAGACCAGATGAAAGAGAAGGATTTGAAGTTGGGGGCTCTATCCTGCTCTCTGCTGCTCAACCCCAGCACTGATTTCATAAGATATCCAAAGACCTGGAGTAAGAAAGGAGGACATCCCTCAAGGCTACCAAATTGTTCTCAGTCATAGGTTAAAAATGTGGAGTATTCAAAGTGTCTGAAGTTCCCCTCGATATTCTCCAGGCAATTTCCTAAATCAGCCTCAAATTTTACTATTTTCATCTTTAAAACAAGCAGCACCACAAATGATTAAAAGAAACAACAACAACAAAAAATAAACACACACCCAGATGGTAACTATTATCTGAGCCAGAAAATAGAGACAAATACATCCACTTAGGGCAAACTAACATATTGTATTATATCACTGTGACGTACTGTAATGAGATATGATTTACATTAAAAGTTGTGAATTAGAGATTTAACTTATGGCCTTTCTCTACAAATTACAGCAACAAACAAGAGGATGGAAATAAGCTCTAATAGTGATATGCATCCCCATCAACATTTGCAGGACTATTTCTAGAACAAAGCCATGGATAAAATATTCAAGAGTGCCGTTTTGTAGCATCACTCTAGAAATGTGAAGTTGAAATCCTGAATCCCGGCAGTCAGCAGAGATTTGATGGCACTCTTCCCAAGATTCGGGGAGTTGTAGGTGAGATTTTGACTGCAAAACACTCTGGAACAGTTGGGCAGATGGTAAGACCATGGCTTATTATGTTAAATGCAACGGTCTCACTTGTGCTCCTTCCCATCTGTTTGCTCCATCCACCCTTTGTCATAACCTTGTAAGATAACAGTTGTATGGGCTACCTGTTAGCAATGCAGGCCCAAGCGCCCAGCACAAAAGAAGTCAGCGCTTTCTGCTTCCCTTTGTTAATGTACCCGAGCTAAACAAATAAACAACTTGTCAGGGATGAGTTTGCCAGGTTCACTGTCTGTAGCAAATTGTACTTCTTATTGGATCAGGCTCTTGTCCCTGCATGCTGTCACCTGGTTTATAACGTGGTGCACCTTTTAAGCACTGCAAAACCTCAAGCTGAGGCAGCTGCGTTGCCTGACGGATGCTACGCAAGCATACACATAAAAACAGCACATTTCTGTTCCCTCATTTATGTAACAGCTTCCCACGAAGATCCTAGGACCGAAAGCTGCTCTGTTAGGGAGGATGACACGGTAAGTGGATTCCGAAGATTTGAGGTTTCTTCTCCCTAAGTGACTTGCCAGAACAATGCTTATCTCTGTGCGTCAATTTTCTCTAAATGCAAAAAAAAGGAGTAATGTTTCCACTCCTGATAAATGTGCACTCAACTTTATCCACACAGTGCTTTGGGAGTTCTGCAAGAATGTATAATCGCTATCTAATTTCCTGTTTAACTTGTCCAGAAGCAATCACTAAAGTCGTGGAAGGCAACTTTCATCTGCTGAATGTGTGCCTGCCTGAATGCTCAAGACTGGAAGGAGAAGACGGAATTCCCACTTCCAAACTCAAAAGAGCCTGATTCATAGAATCATAGAATAGTCTGAGTTGGAAGGGACCCTAGAAGTTCATATGGTCCAATTCCCCTGCAACAAACAGGGACATTCCTTCTTGCTCAGTGGCAAAGGAAAGAAAAATAATGATTGAGATAGAACTGCTATGCCTTTTGTGATTACTAATGTAGTGGTTCCTGCATTACTTGAGAAAACATTAATCTGTCTGCCTTGGGTACAAGCATGAAGCCTGGACTGTCACCCACACAATGAGCTGGAGCTGACATTTCTGCTCCTGCACCTCCTCTTTTCCTCCAGGCTGCCATGATGAAGGCAGAACAGCGGGCTGACTGGCATTATGGTCACAGCTCTGTTTACAGCACAGGCTGACCTTTCCTTACTGACTGAAGAAACATGAATGATAGATCTGTAAATGTTAGCTTTTTTTAGGAATGCTATTGTCTAGCCATTAACCACAGGAAAGCAGGAGCTGAAGAAAGTTAAGACAAAATGTAGCCGCTCATGCTTCCTTGGTTTTGGAAAAGATATTCAAGTAAATAAGGAGATTCTCAAATAAATAAGTTTATCCGAGAAAAGGAAAACAAAATCCCACTCAGGATGACTGTACAGGATACCCAGGGCTGTGCGACTGCATTGCTTGGGGAAACAGCTGAGCCAGATCGTATTTTTTGAAACTTGTGGAATTATTCCTCACTGCCAAAGGAAATGATGGGAAACTACTATGAAACAGAGATAATAGCATTCTGAGAAGTATGCCAGTAATGAAATGTCAGAGCAAACAGCAACAGGAAGAATGAAAAGTCAAGGAGAGTCGCAATATAATGTCACCATGGCTCACACAGCCACAAAGGAGAGAGGGAGTTTTGTGAAGCTCAGGGTCAGGCACCATAATGAGGTAGGAAGCAAAGCTACAGAAGTGACTCACAAGCAGGAGCTAATACTCTTCCATGAAAAATGGAACTTCTAATGAATTTCATAATGCTAAATATGTTTATAGCAATTACCCTACAGCCTCATTTCTCCCTCATTTGCAACTGCCTAATATGCTTTCAGTAACTGCAGCTCTCCTCGAATTAAAATAGTAAAATTAAGAAGGCAGAGATTTTTCTTGCTACTGTTTTTAGCATTTTGTTCCTTTTGAATGAAATGAATCATATTGTTTACTATGGTCTTTCATTTTGGTCCTCTGTCTTATGCTCCAGCTGGAAGTGAGTAGGATAACAAGCACTGTGCCCAGTTAAAGACAGTATATTAACACTTGAAATGAGATGGAAAACGTGTAGGAAAGAACTGCCATGGGAGTTGCTCCTTTGCTGCTATATTCAGGGGGTCACAGTAGTGCTCAGCAGAGTGGTGCAGCTCTGCTAGTGTGCCACCCACCAGCCCAAGGTTTGATGGTTCTGACCATCCTATGGCAACCTTTCCTACCTGACATTAAAAGGATGAAAACCACGAGGAAGTCAGCTCCCACGCAGCTTCAACTGTAAGCTTGAGCTGCTTCCAGAACCTATGCAGCATGGTTCTGAAGGGTGATGCACTATGACAAAGCTCCAGCACTGCCAGCTACATGTGCACTGGTAATATCAATACCAAAGAGCTCAAGAAAAGCAAACAGAAAGCTAAGAGATGTGAAAAAGAAATAATAATGGCAACACAGTGTGAAAATATCAGATGTAACTGAGAAGGGCAAGCAAGCTTTAATGCATGCTAGCCTTGCTGATGCTGTATGAACACCCTGTCTGCTCTGTGCTGGTGCTGTTCCAGGGTCAACGTATTCAGTGTCCTTTATAATCAAGTTGTCAGTATACAGTCTTGATGCTATACATTGATTTTCTGCCACAAAAAACAGGAAGTTATCCCTTTGTATTCAGCAACGTGGCAGCACCTTAATATTTCTTAGACCACAATATTCAGTATTGCCGTGCAGGCCAGGGCATCTTCCTGGCCCCGTGCACTTTATCAGCAGGCTTTAGTGTCTAGCTTCTTTACAAACATGTTGGCAATGTAATGTAGCAGTTTATTTGGGAGGAATGGGAAAGCTAGGAAGTTCCAGTCTGCAGCAGTAAACGAGTTACACAAACTTCTGTGAACTAAGAGGAAGAGGGCATGAAAATCCTCCTGAAATCCTCTTAAGGAAGATAAGAAAATGTTAGGACTTTAGAAAAAAACTGTTCTTGGAATAAATGGATAACAATAATATTTAACATTTAGAACATTCCTTCTCTAAATTATTCAAAAACTTGACAAAAGAGATCAGACTGAGCCTCATAGCGGCAAAGAAAATTGAAATAAAGAATTATCTAACTTGACCAAAACAGCACATAACACAACTAAGAAAATCTGTACTTGTCTCATTTCTTGATATTAAACATAATTTTGCCTTAGCAATTTCCCCATGTTCTTTAGCCCCGAGTATGGGTAATATGAGTGTTCTTCCACTCAAAATGCTGGCAAATGACAAGAAAAGCCCATAATATTTTTGTAAGTAAATTTAAAGGTTAGAAAGAGCAAACATAAAAACACAATCATCGTAACTGCCAGGTATTGTTCAGACGGTGTTTGTCACTACATTAAGAAGTACAGACATCTTTGGCAGGACATGAGGACTAAGGCCACGCAATGCCAAAGTTCTTCCATTGCAGGATGCTGATCTGGTAAGACATAAGTACAGACTGCAAAGTGCTACCAGCAAACAGAACAAGCAGAAAGCTGGATGGAACTGTGGGATGTCCCATAGCATAAAGATGGTGCCCACAAAGGCAGCAGGACTGCCCCCGGGGTACATGGGGCTCAGAGAAAGTCCCCTTTGAAGACAATCTACAACTCTGCCCAGGGACCCAATTCAGTGCTTGACTGTATCTGTCACCAGAACGATTTCCCCATAAGCTATCTTAAAGCTTCTATTTCAGTATCATTTTCCAACTACTGAGTTCCCTTTTCACATCTGTGCATGTGTATGATTTCTTTTCCTTCCTACTTCCACTTCTATTTACAGAGTTGCATTGCATCAATACACCAGGCAATTGACTGGCATCGGCCTCAGCTTAAAAACTGCCTCGGATTTTGGAAACCCTTGGGGCAGAGATGGCACTGCATGCCGTCCCCATGCAGTGAGATGTGAGGGGAGCAGATGCAGCATGGGTCAGCCTTGTCTGGAGCTCAACACAGTGAAGCCAACAGCAATAAACACCATGAAGCAACCTGAAATTCCTTTCAGCAAAATATTTATCACACAAAGGTGTTTTTTTTTTCCAACTTCATTTGCTAGCTTGAATACTTACGATTTGCCTACACCATCTTTTTATGGACTGGGATGGCTCACAGTCTTTTCTAATAGCATCCTACAGGCATTTGGCTACTCGTCATAGGTGGTTCTTGTTTCCAAAACAGACAGGAAAACTTTGAGGGGAGTGAGATCCATCTGTTTGAACAAGATCCAGGCGAGCTGTTTCAAGTGATTACAAAGTATTTTAGTGGCAATTAGTGGCTGATTTTATTTGGCTTGCAGCTGAACTTCAAGATCTACTTTTTAAACAGGAAGGATTCAGAGCATAAATTATGGAATCGTAGAATGGTTTGAATTGGAAGGTAACTTAAAGGGCAGGGACATCTTCTGCTATCAGGTTCCCAAGCTGGCCTTGAACAGCTGCAAGGATGGGACATCCACAACTTCTCTGGGCAACCTCTCCCAGTGCCTCACCACCCTGATGGTGAAGAATTTCTTCCTAATATCTATACCTCCTCTCTTCTAGTTTAAAATCATTCCCCCTTTCTTATCCTATCACTACACTTCCTGATGAAGAGTCCCTTTCCAGCTTTCCCACTGGTCCCTTTAGTTGCAGGAGGGCCATACTGAGGTCTCCCTAGAGCTTTCACTTTCCCAGTCTAAACAAGCCCTTCAGGTAGTTACAGAGAGCAATAAGGTCTCCCCTGAGCCTCCTCTTCCCCAGACTGAGCAATCCCAGCTCCTTCAGCTGCTCCTCATAAGGCCTGTGCTCCAGACCCCTCACCAGCTTTGTCACCTTTCTTTGAACCCGCTCCAGGGCCTCAATGTCTTTCTTGCAGTGAGGAGCCCAAAACTGGACACAGTACTTGAGGTGCGGCCTCACCAGAGCTGAGTACAGGGGGGTGATCACCTCCCTGCTCCTGCTGGCAGCACCATTCCTGATGCAAGCCAAGATGCCACTGTTACAGAACAAGAAGACACATCGGCAGCATGTGGCCCTCGAATTGCTGAGCCCCAGCATCAGGGATGCGTGGTTCCTGGAGCTGCTCGGAGCTCGTCCCCAGGAGCCCTGGCACCCGTCCTCCCTCAGCACAGCTCTCATGCAGCTTTCTGGCCTAAGCTGTCGTTTTGATCGCATTTCCATTAAGAATCACCGATTGTGAGTACCCACGCATGCTGAGCGCACATTAAAACCACTTTTTAATGTCTCACTATAAAACTTGCTTTCAATATCAAACAAAACATTAAAGATCCATTATTTCCCCATACCAGCTAAAGACTTTTTAATGAGATTAATTACAAGAAAAGATGAACATATTTTCAGAAGCTCAGTTGAATAACACAATGCCTAATGTTTAGCAACTTTAAATAGCATCTATCAGATCTGATGTTACTTGAAAAACCTCTGAATATTTATGGCATTCCAGGTTGTTAACCTGGACGTACTGTAAAGCTGCCAGAACTTACCTGCTACAGCACACTGTGCTTTTCAGAGCCCCATTGCTTTCATGCACCTTTAGGATAACAGTATGCACCTTGCATGGAAAATCATCCGTTTGTGCAGAAATGTGTAAATAGAATAAATAAATTTGGGGCTAAAGCAGAAAATATCAGCATTAAGCTCACTTGCTCTGCTCATGGGAGTCATGACGAAAACAGCCTTTTGAAATGGCTTCATAGGACAGTGGCTCTGTCATGACAGTGACAATCCTGCATAAAAGCCCAAACAGCAGAAGAGGGGAAGCGAAGAAAGAAATTATGAAATAAAGAACTTTAAAAATACGGCATGAAGGCAGCAAAGAACAGCTATTTATTAACTTATTTTTTTAATTTTATTTCGAGCAGGGAGCAAGGAAACTAAGGAGAGCAAATGTGCTTCAGTCATTCGTTCACTGGATTTCCTTAGGACAGCAAAGATGAGCTATCTCAATTCTTATCCCCGCGACCTTGTTTCTCACTAAAGGTTAATGTCTGGGAGAAGAAGAAAATTGACATGCTTCTATAAAAGCCTAAAGGAAAAAGACAAAGGGCAGCCTCAAGTGGATACTATTCCAGGTAGGCAAAGCTGCTGCACAGCATCAGTGAAGGCACTGAGACTTTGCATGGCTGCTACTCTTATTATTAATACAAACAATCTTTATTTGCATGAAAAGCTCTAATTTTACTACAGATGCTAAATGAGAGGTAAAGGAGACTACTACTGCTGAAAGACTGGGATAAACCAAACACCTGAGCACAGAGATCCACGTAAAGCAGCACGAGGCTCTGCCACACACTGTATGGAAAAAAAATCCATCGAGAGCAGCCTTCATATACATGCCAGAGTACTCAGAGACAGAGCGAACAGGGCTGCTCCCTTCGAGGCACCCAGCTGCTGCTCTGAGCTGGGATTTGTGGGAGGAAGGCAAATCATATTGCTGAAATGCAGTAAGAAGATAGCAAACACTGCTTCGGATTTATATGCAATCAAATGCACACCTGTTCGTGAATATGGAAGGGAAAGTGGGAGGACTGGCTTCAGCCCTTGTTTCATCCTTGTTGCATGGGACAGTTTAAACAGATCTTTAGTTTTAAGCAAGAAAAAAAAAGTACTGTTCTCCCATAACCTCCCATTCTTAGCTGAGGTTTTCAAGCCAAATGAATAAAAAGCCACAAAAACAACAAACATCATGCTCTCTTCTTTCCAAAACACACAGAACCACAAAACTCGTAATGAAATCACAAGAACTGGCAAATCCAAAGATATTTACAACATTACGAATTACATGATGTCTAAAAGGTTTAAATCCCCAGGAGATGCATGTATTCCACAGGCGGAGGACGTCACGGTGACCTCGCTTTAAGAGAAAGGACAGTGCCAAGGTTGACAGGCCCCCAAATTAAAATCTAGTTGAGAAAATACATTTTTCAAATGTCCTCCTGATTCTGAAAAAATCTATCAGCCTGCCAAAGCAAGGGCTGCAAGATTATTAAAGTGCCAACTACAATTTATGCCTGAGATAGCTAACTGACCACTCTCACTCCATACAGCCCAGCTGCCCATGCTCCTGCACCCCACTGGATGCTCACTGAGTTCATGTCTTTACTCTTTCAGGATTCTGATATCTGGGTAATACCTATGCCAACACCTTCCATCTGCTTTCTTCTCCAAAAATTCATTGTAAGATTAAGGCGATCTGTATTTCTGACTATTTTAATCTTCTGTCTTCATTAATACCCCACTGCTCTACTCTATGGAGTCACAAGAATGTCTGTGGAGATTGCTGCTTACTGCTGTAGGGTGGCATATATACATATGTAAGTCCAGCATGTCGTGTATTTTGTGCACAGTGTGGCTGATGTGGAAAGGGACAGATTAAGAGAAACCAACTTCAATATATTTCTCTTGAGAGGCAGAAGACGCATATCTTGCTGCAGCCTGGTCCAGGCGAGGATGCAAATTAAGCCCTTTCAGGATGCTCCAGTTCCAGCATGGCTGCAGCTCACCTGGTGCAGACTTAAATATTTTAACTATTCATAAGAAAAGAGAATACGAAGGTTTCCAGGCTGTCCTGGCCAGGTAAAGCATTGCAGACTGCATCAGTACAGAGCAGAGCCCTGGGCTATCTATCAGGTTATGGGGTAGCCATGCACAGTAGCATCATCTCTCTCTGCCTCTGCCAAGTTCTCCTTTCTCCCCCTCACTTTTCTTGCAAGGGCTAATCCTTCATTCTGAGTGCAATGGACTGCTTCACTTGACACCAAGCCTCATTCCCCTTTTAACTATTTATTCCCTCCTCCATTTTGCTGCTGCCATTTCGATCGGGAGAAACAAAGTCACTGCTGCGTGGTCATCTATGAGCATTTAAAATGACAACAGTGATGATTTTTTCCAATGTGGCAGTCAGATGGATCAATTATCCACTGAGCCCTAATTTTAAACACATCAACTGTGCAAACCATGGGTCAGGATAGCAGGGGTTTGTTTTGCAGTCAGCCACCTCTGCATGACAGTCCTGTGGTGGCTTCTGAGCAGGGGGTGTGATATGAATGAGCACCAAGACCCAGAGCCCTTGGAGGACGGTGGTGGGTCACCCATTTTAACAATGTCATATCCCTCAGAGAGAATTCTTATGTATCTGAGTGTGCTGCTTGTTCAAGAAGAAGAGAGCCAGCAGGCAGAGAAGCAGGATGGTGAAATGAGCTAGGAGCAACACAACGTGAGTGCGGCAAGTTTACAACAGTGCTCCTCTCCAGCCCCCTCAGATAGCTCTTTGATACTATACATGCCATCCCTGCAAATACAGACATTTTTCTATTAAAATAAGCACGGTGCACATTCACTCTTATTGCTTTGTTCTGTTTTTAATGCTGCATGCTCACAGACAGATGGACCAGAAGGCAGGGTACTGCCATTGCACCTTGTGATCCTGTGACACCACAGGGGTGTTGCTTTGCTTTTTTTCACAGTACTCTCTTTTCACTGCAACAGCTACTCAAGCTTGTAAACCCACGTTTTGCTTCCTTCTACGGACATTAGACAAAAATCCACCACATCCAGCTCAAACAGCGGAAAAGCACAGCAAGAGGGAGCCAGGCAGGAGGAAAGAAAGAAGTGAAGAGCACATGGTCAGTGTGATGTTGTCCTGGTTGATGCCCTGCTCCAGTGAGTTTGGACACGATGAGATGAAATAAGACTAGCAGCACCAGAGCCACCTCCATCAGAAGAAACCCTGTCTTCACCAAAGGAAATCTTTTGCTGAGTGTTAGTCCTGTTTTGTGCAAGGGGACCTCTCACCCACTGGAGAATGTGATGACAAAAGCATAATGGAAACAATAGGAAAAATAATTTGAAATGCAGGGGAGAGAGTGAGGAGAGACTTTCCTCAACTGTGAAAAGTTTGGTTTTGTTTTCCAGTTTTACTGTAGGATGCAGTAGATGAATCTGGTGCTATTATTTATTGAGCAGTGTCCCATGTGCACAGTAGGGCTTTGCACACAAATGAGAGTGTCTGCTCCAAGCTGAGACACAAGCAGTTTGACATCTGAATACACCAGAGACAAGCTCTCTGTGAAGTGGTGTGGATATTTTCAGAGATCATTGC
The DNA here is from genome assembly GCA_035772895.1 of Perdix hodgsoniae. NCBI lineage: Eukaryota > Metazoa > Chordata > Aves > Galliformes > Phasianidae > Perdix > Perdix hodgsoniae. The sequence goes on along the minus strand of JAPSGF010000024.1, from coordinate 3,599,344 downwards.
TGGAAGTCTTAAGGGAAACGGGGTGTTTGCTGGAAGAAGACATTTCATAGAGAGAGGCATTTCTACTGAATACATAACGCAAAGGAGTTCCAACAATAAATAGGGCATTATCGGAAAAATGCAAAATCTGAGTATGAAGCTATTAGCGGGGGAAGTTAGGAAAGAAACTGTTGAAAGGAATTATGATCTGAGCACAGAATTGAAGGAGAAATCAGAGAGGTCAGCATGATGAGACTGAGGTAGTGGCCAACGCTGACTGTGGAGCTCGATACAGATCTGCTGTCACCCCAAGCCAAGTGTGTCACAAGCTGACCAGCACCCCAAGTCCCCTGTGCCAACAGCTTTGCAGGCTCTGCATGGATGAGATATTGCACAGGAACAAGGATCCCACCAAAAGCCCTACTATACAGTTTAGAAACCTCTTGCAGTGGCAAAGACTCCCGGTCAGCTATTTAGGCACATCCTATACTCAAGGAAAAGGAGGTACAGAATCACAGAATGGCCTGTGTTGAAAAGGACCACAATGATCATCTAATTTCAACCCCCTGCTATGTGCAGGGTCACCAACCACTAGAACAGGCTGCTCAGAGCCACATCCAGCCTGGCCTTGAATGCTTCCAGGGATGGGGCATCCACAACCTCCTTGGGCAACCTGTTCCAGTGCCTCACCACCCTCTGCGAAAAAGAGGTTCAAGAGGTCAAACAGCAGCTCTGGGTGGTCTGCATAGCCCTGCTGCACTGTTTTGCAGAATTGTGGTTAGTTTCATGCCTGAGCCATTGGTGGAGCAATGAGCTCAGCTGAACTCCTGACACTACACAAGCAGCAATGGAGCAGTGATGGTAGAATGGGTGCTCATAGGATAGTATCACACATGTGAGATAGATAGGACAGTGTGCTGCTTCCTAGAGCTCCGCCACTGCAAAAGGAGGTTAGAGATAGCCATGTCTCAGTATGCTTCAAAATTGTGGTGGTGAATGGAGTTAAATCCAGCTGGCGACCGGTCACGAGTGGTGTTCCCCAAGGGTCGGTGCTGGGGCCTGTCCTCTTCAATATCTTTATTGATGACTTGGATGAGGGCATTGAGTGCACCCTCAGTAAGTTCGCAGACGACACCAAATTGGCTGGGAGTGTGGATCTGCCTGGGGGTAGCGAGGCCCTGCAGAGGGATCTGGACAGGCTGGAGAGCTGGGCTGAAGCCAACGGGATGAGGTTCAACAAGACCAAATGCCGAATCCTGCACTTTGGCCACAACAACCCCAGGCAGCGCTATAGGCTTGGGGCGGAGTGGCTGGAGGACTGTGTGGAGGAAACGGACCTGGGGGTGTTGATTGATGCTCAGCTGAACATGAGCCGACAGTGTGCCCGGGTGGCCAAGAAGGCTAACGGCATCCTGGCTTGCATCAAAAACAGTGTTACTAGCAGGAATAGGGAGGTAATTGTCCCCCTGTACTCTGCACTGGTGAGGCCGCACCTCGAGTATTGTGTTCAGTTTTGGGCCCCTCGTTGCAAGAAAGACATTGAGGCCCTGGAACGTGTTCAGAGGAGGGCTACGAAGCTGGTGAGGGGCCTGGAGCACAGGCCTTATGAGGAGCGGCTGAAGGAGCTGGGATTGTTCAGCCTGGAGAAGAGGAGGCTCAGGGGAGACCTTATAGCACTCTATAACTTCCTGAAGGGAGGTTGTGGTGAGCTAGGGGTCGGCCTTTTCTCTCGTGTAGACAGTGATAGAACTAGAGGCAATGGTTTCAAACTGCGCCAGGGGAGATTCAGGCTGGACATTAGGAAATATTACTTCTCGGAAAGGGTGGTCAGGCATTGGAATGCACTGCCCAAGGAGGTGGTGGAGTCACCGAACATGGAGGTGTTCAAGAGACGTTTGGATGTTGTGTTGAGGGATAGGATTTAGCTGGGGAGTATTGGTGATGGTTGGACTGGATGATCTTTTAGGTCTTTTCCAACCTTGATGATTCTGTGATTCTGTGATTCTGTGAAAATGTCTGTGCAAGGATACATACACACTGTCATGGCCAGACCCCCCATTCTGCAAAATATCTCGTTCCCAAATGGCAAACTGCAAAATGAGGAGTCTCAGCACAACTGTGTTGGGCTATGGGACCTTCAGCTCCAACTCAGAAATGCTGTGGGGGAGATGAAGCCATGACTCCTGGTGTTCACAGCAAGGTCAAGTTTGTTTATGAAGAGAAACATGGCGCCTTCGTCTCCACATGGAGCCACGCGTCCATGTGGTGTAGGGCAGGCCCTGTTGCTCACTGCCTTCTCCTGGGGCCTCCATCCACAGTGGACCCCCTGTTTACAGGATCCACTATCAACAAATGAACCCCTCAGCCCCATGAAACCGAAACTAAAGCACATGGAAGGAGCAGGGGAAATTCTGCTCTCAGCAATGGACTTCTTTGGAAATGAATGCTGTCTTAGCTCCTATTTGAATTTGGCTGGTATTTTTGCTAGCTGTAATGCATACAAATAAAAGGCTGGAGAAATGCAGCATGAACAATTAGCTCATCAGGCTGCAGAGGAATGGGTGTACTATTAAGTTATCTCAATTAGCAATTCTGCTCTGCCTGTGCGGTGTGCTCAGGCTCCTCCAGCTTACCTAATCATCTCCAAGGCTCTCAAAGCTTCAGCCATGGGCACGGGGCTTCAAGATGTCCAACAGCTTCTGTGCTACTTTTAAACCACTTGTGATATCAAGGGTGAAAAACCTCATGGAGCAACCTCTAGTGATCAATCCATAGCAGTGATTTGTGCACTAGAGGCTTGGCAAGGAATGGCTCTTGGGCATAAAAAAGTGTGTGTTCATTCTTGTCTACATCTCAGCCTCAGAGGCTACACATCACAAAGGTTGATTTGGATGGGCTTTTTCCTCCTGGATGAGGAAATCTCACTCTGATACAGACAACTCCTAAATGTCAACAGGCGATTTCAAATGGGTGGCTCACTTCAGAGTTAATACAGGGAACTGACAGGACATCCAATATTTCTGAGTACTGGTGGGTGAGGACATGCACACACACATAGATGGTGGAAACCTGACAACATGAAGCTCTGAAGAAATGTACCATGGAAAAGAATAAATCGTTATTTAATAAAGAGAGAAGTTATCATGGTTCTTGTATCTTGTTATGTCAGGAAGACCTGAAAAACATTACAGCCCAAGAGTGACTTTCCTCATCCTTCTGGTACAGGTGGAACTGGATGTGTGGAGGAGGGAGAAGAGGGGAGGAAGTGTTCTGGTCACACGAGGAACAGGGAAGTTTTATATCTTTTGGAAGATGGGAACAACCCAGGCCCAACTGCTGTGTCTGAGAGCTGAAAACAGCTACTAAGCTGAGTTCACTGTCTTCATACAGAGGTTAGGACTGGTACTGCCCAAGAGCAGCAATGCAAAGAAAAAGGGGAAAAGAAGCATAATTGAGCTGTACAAACTAGAGCTCTTGAGCTAAACATATCCATGTTGAAGAGGGGAAAGAAGAGAAGAGAAATGGTGTACGCACAGACAGATGGATACAGCCAGAATCCAACCAGCATCCAACAGCCCTGAGATTTTCTCTGCGCTCAAAAACCAAACAAAGAAAAAGTCTGAGCCCTAAAAACATTCAAATGTGCTGACAAGAGAACAGTTCAGGCAAGACAGCTTTCTTAGGAGGTCATGTAAGAGGCAATTGTATGTTTTTTTTCATAGAAGAGAATAATTTCACCAACATCATTTCCTCTTCCTGGAATCCACTAAAATGCAAAAAAAATGGCAAAGCCAGTGAAGGGAATTGGGTGAACTGTGGGGTGTGGGACCCGTGACATGGATGGACTCCTGTAACAAAAAGCCTGTCCAAAATCCACAGCACCTCCTCCCTTTATCAAAATAAAATCACTGAAAAGGAAGACTTGCACAGCTGGTACAGCAGTGATAAATCAGACTTCTCCTGACTGCCAGCTTCCTTTTTTCGCCAAAAAGTGTTTGTTTTTTAATACAGTTCTTTTTCAGACTCTCAACAGATATGGTCCAAAAAAACTGAAATCATTGCCACACTGCCAGTTTTAATAATCTTCTCTGTATCTCCTGTCCTGTGGCATTTTCTGTTTTCTGCTGAGCTCTAGCTCTTGGTATACTGCAACTAGTGAGAAATATGGCTTTCAACAGTGATTTCTAACTGCTTTGGTTGAGAAAAACCTGACCACTGAAGGTTCAAAACCCAGAAGGTAAACACCTGAGCTTCAATTTCAGGGTGTGTGGGTAGCAGCACAACAAGCGGTATCTTTGTCTTTAATCCTCTGTGTGTTAAAAGGCATTTTTCATCCTTTTTAGCAGTCTAAAAATTAAGCAGACATACTCTAGAGGAATAGGGGCTCCTAGATTTCAGAAGGAACACTGAAAAAAGCAATGTCTACTGATTTGTGAGAAGAATTAATAGACAGATACTATACCAAATGGATGTAGTTTGATGAGTTTTATAGTGTTTCCCCTCTAAGACATTATTTTTACTGTAGTGGGATAGAATAATATCACAGACTCATGACCTGGGTTGAAAAGAACCACAATGATCATCCAGTTTCAATCCCCTGCTATGTTGGTTGAGTCACCAACCAGCAGCCCAGGCTGCCCAGAGCCACATCCAGCCTGGCCTTGAATGCCTGCAGGGATGGGGCATCCACAGCCTCCTTGGGCAACCTGTTCCAGTGCCTCATCACCCTCTGGGTGAAAAACTTCCTCCTAGTATCTAACATAAATCTCCCCTGCCTCAGATTAAAACCATTCCCCCTTGGCCTATCAAGGATAATGGGAATATGGAGAGAAAATGACGACTTCAAGGCTAGTGACAACTCACATAACAGGGACAAGACTATCACTTAACAGATTTAATGTAAAAGAATGAGTCAAACGTTCTTAAAGAACCCCTGGGGTGGAGTCCCCCAAATTTTGCACTGAAATATAGTAAGACATATTATAAGTAGATATAATGTATAATGTAAGTAGATATAATGTATAATATCAGTAGACATAATGAACAGCAAAGAAGGCCAACAGTGGACAAAAACATGGCTTAGGAAACAAGAACTAAACCTTGCGTGTGCGCACATCACTTCCCAGCCTGACAGGAACCAACGCCAAGCACTGATTTCAGCTGCGCAAATCCTGCTCTTGACTTTTACTTAGCACCGAGGTCCCCGTACCTGGCAGTGATAGGAATAAACATACTGTAGAACAGGAGAAAAGCAACTCTCATGTTGTACCTCGTTTTCGGGCTGTGTGCACCTTCTTCCAACAGAAACTGGAAGCGGAGAAAGTTCCTTCAAGTCCCAGAAATACTCTTGCAATCCCTCTCACTTCTCAGGCTTTTTTCGGGCTTGGGAAAACTTAGCTAAAGAGCTTGGCTGAATGAATACCTTCAAGCATTTTCTGATCCTGCCACGGTGCTGCCTTCGCAGACCTCAAAATCCCTTCATGCATCATTTATAAATAATCCTCTCCATTGCAAAAGATGGCACGTATTGACTTGGTTCCAGGCGGGAGCCCGCTGCCCAGCTCCTGGCTCTCTGCACTGACCTGGCGGTTAACTCGGAGCTGCAGTTTGCCCGGAGCATCCTCCTCCACGCTCCATTTCATGCAGCGAGCACAGAGAGCCAGGAGCTTTTGCTTTGCTTCGCTCTTCTTATTATTTATTTTTTAATTTTATTTCGTTTCATTTCATTTATTTATTTGTTTATTTTTGTTTGTTTGTTTGTTTCTAGTACACGGGGCGTGAAGAATCGCGCTTGGGATTTGGGTTCATGTGCCAGGCTGTATGTGAGTATATGCCCAAAAGCAGAACAGGGGGATATGCAAGCAAAAATGAGACTTGGAGGGATGTAAGAAGGAAGTGTTACTCCAAGAAGCTCCTTCTCACAGCATCCACGTGCCTGCTCTACGCCTTTGTTGCTGCTTCTGTAGGGAGCCGTCCTACAGCCACGCTACCTGGTGTGCACCCTATTTACAAGGCAAACATAGCAGGATGTTAGAAGTCAGTGTTGGAGGAGAGCAAACTAGAGAAGATCTGCTGTCTGGCTCTCTTTTGGGTACCCTTAGTGCTTCCCTCTACCACTGAGGTGGCACGGCGATTTCAAACTGCGGCCACCACTGTTAGTGCAAGGAATTAAGCACATAAACAACATTAACTGTAATAGTGTTATAATGTACATAAGTCCTTACTGGGGAATTGGAAATTTAAACTGATGCTTCCTTTCACAGCAGAGGTAGGAAGCGACGAGAACACGTTGGGTGGTGAAAGCAAGAAGGGAAAAGAACAGTTTTTCTCAGACACTTACTGCAGAATGCCTACAATATTGTACAATAATAAGCTGAAAATACAGACTTTATTTCCCTTCGGAATTCAAATGCTTGTACATCAACGGGGCATCTCTAATATCTAAGTAATAAGCATAGCTGCTCCATAAGGACACTACTGAAACTCAAATTCCCTCAATACAATTTCAGATTGAGAGAGCGAGCTAGGGGAAGGAGAACTTTATTACATTTCATAAGGTTCTCTTAAGCATTTTCTGAATTTAAAGCTAAAGCCACAGCCTCCAGTGAGTGAATGCAGTGAACTCTCCTCTTTTAAATCCTCATTTATTTATCTGAAACACTGTCACCAGACAACGCAAAAAAGTGCTTTTATTATTTCTGCAGACCTTGATTGTAACATTGAAGAGTTCATGAAGACTGGGAAGAGTGGCTGTGCCACACATACTGGTAATGCAACTCTTAGGAAGTTCTGATTTGTTTCCTTAACACCAGCAAAGCTGACAGAAATGGTATGATTTCCCTTTTTTCTCGATAGCTGACTTTGCCTGGGCAAAAAGCATCTGGTACACCATTTGATGAGTCCAGGTACAGAGTAATCTGCTGGCCATTAGGTTGTAAGGTATGCTGGTGAGCTGCACTGGTGACATGAGCACTTGCTCAGTAGTAATTGAAGAATTAATGTGTTGTTTTTTAATTGTCAAAGGGTGGGTGCAATATCTTTGTATCTTCTCAAAGTGTAAGATTAAATGAGTTAGGAGTTCAAGCAAACAAATGCCTAATCAAACAGCAGACACCCAGCGAGGATTCTCTAAATAAATACTATTGCATTTTGAACCACTGCCTCCAATCACTCAGAATCTCATATTTGTTTCTGGAATCCCTGGTTCAAATGGCAGAACCTCCCAGTCCACTTCGAAATGCTGAAGGGATCACTCTGAATTATTGCATCAAACCATAAAAAAGACTTTGTGATGAAATAAATATTTACTAATCAGATTATCTACCCCGAGCAACAATCTCTGTTGGTAAGCTGCCATTTATTATGCTTTCAGTCAAACCCATGCCTTCTAATTAGCTGCATTTTCATCTTTTTATTCTTAATATAGAACCACTTGTCACTCCACGCTCCGGGAGTGAAGTGGGTGCGGGGTCGAGCTGAGGGCTGACAGTGATGCCGCTGAGCCCCTCGGCTCCATCTTCTCTCTGGGTGGAGGTCAGAGCCCTGCAGCTCCCACCTGCGGATCCACCAGCACCCAACAGCACATCCTGATGGAGGTCAGGGCCTTGCATTTAAAACCATCTCACCAGAAATTCATTACATCATTTTAGAGATGCAAAGGGAAAAATGACGGCTGTTGAGAGACACTTTCTACCTGAGGATGTGTGAGGATGCAAGTGTTATTATCCACACGTGGCAAGCGCAGGCTGTTAATTAGGAAAATGAATACGAAAAAAAGGTTTCATGAAGTGCATGGGTAAGGATCCAGGTGGTTCTAAAGTGTAAAATGTGCTAAGACAAACGAGCCCTCGCAGAGTCTGAGGAGACGGAGTATCACAAACACGCAGTTGCGCTGACAAAACACACACATCTGCTCTGCCAGAGCAATTAAGATGCCCATGTTCAGGAAACAGGGAATGGGATAAATGGCTGCTTGGCTGCACATCTTCCCAATCACTGCTGGGAGGAAACACCTAACATGCAGTGCCGGTACCAAATACGTGTAAAGGCAGGCGTCCATTGCATCTGCTTGGCTGAGTTGGAAGATGCAGGACAGGTCATCTGAAAGTGTCAAAAGCCACAGATTTGCTTCTTGCCAACCTAACTTACTGCTTGCACATCCACGATCAGTAGTTTCACAGAAATGTCCTGCTTTCCTAAGTTTTAAGTCCACGTATTTTAACATTGCCCTGCACAGATTCAGCAAGGCAGACTGAAGGCCACAGCTATGTCCTTACTCACTGCCACATGCACAGAAATCCTACAAGATCATCAGCAGTTAATCTGTCCCATCAAAAGTGACACAGTACATTGACAAATTTAGAAATGCAAGTTTGTTATTTTAATGAGTCACTGACATCTGCTGCTTATTCTTAGTTTTCAGCCATACTACCCTGTTCTGATATCACAGCTCATGTGATTTTTATTTGGTTACTGCTCTTAGCACTGGCTCAGTCCTGTATATTACTTTGACAGCATTTTTCCTCATTCATTATTTAATAATAACTTTTGCTTACAAAGCACATTTCAACACAACTAACTAAACTAAAAGCATGTCCTAATCCTTAATGAAGCCCAAATGCTTCTCCTGGGAGGCAGGTAAGTATCATCATCATTTTCTGGATGGGGAAGCAGATATTAAGTAATTTACCAAGGTCATGCAGCCTGTCAGTGGCACAGCTCGGAAAATAATGCTCTCAGGGGCCCTGAGTATCAGTCCCCAAGTGTAAGTGACAACCTTTGTCAGCTCAGGCAGCTCTGTATCCAAAGCAGAGGCGTGGTAGGAGAGCACAACTGCAGTCAGCTATTGCAATATCCCCCATCACAGACCGCGCCAGGCAAGTCCCACTCTTGACAAGTTCAGAGCAAAGACCCCAAGAAGAAGGTCCTGTAGCAAAGGCCATCTTGTTGGCCTCCACAGTAGGCCAGAGTCAACGTTTGGGGTCACTTCATACTGAAACAATGGCTGTGTCACGTCCTGCTTGGGAGCCGGAAGGGCCCCAGATATTAACAGCAGATTTTTTTAGTCCTTCATTTTTCAGTTTCTTTTCAACTCCGTGTTTTTAACAATGATGCTATTTAACACATGCCAGTATGAATAAGTTTATTCTTTCTTCTGATCTGCTCCTATAAAAGGCCCTTGTGTTACAGACTGCCTATAATTCATTAAGCCAAATTCCCTTCCATCTGGAGCTTATACAGTTGTTGAAAAGCTGTCACTATAACCTATTGTCATTGCAACTTTTTATGAACCAACCTACATTTTTATGTCAAAATTTATCTCGACAATTTTGCAGTACTTACTTTCAATTATTTCTATATCATCAGCCTTTAGGTAATGCACTGTTCAAGATAATACACTGGGATAAACTCCTCTCTCAGGCTCTGTTCATACTGAAAATAAATGCAGTTTTGTATTATAACAAGAGCTATACAGAACGAGACACAGTTTCATGTGTACATCCCAGTGGACACACAAACAAATGTCATTTATTGATTCCAACCCCCAAAATGAAACAACCGTAAATAAAGGCAATGGTCTATGTTGGAAAGAAAGAATGGCTATAAAAGGAGAATTCTTCCCAATTAAAAAAAAAATAATAAATAAATGGCACTAGGCTTTCCTCATTTTGTTTTACAAGAGAAAGGCAGATTAGCATGGAAATGCAACATATTCCAAAGGGTAGACATATAACACGGTGCAAAGGTAACAGGGTCAAAGATTGAAAGCAGCTGCTTATTTTTTGTCTCTGCTTATGGATAGATGTATCTTCCTCCCAGCACCCCACCCTCTACCAGATCCATATAAAGAAGGATGAAAAATCCAGCACTCAAAGAGTCAAATAACCCTCATTTTTGAACAACTTGGAAAGAAGCTGGAGCGCCTTACAGCCTGAAATCCCAGCAACTGGGACATAGCTCCAGTCCTAAAACACTGTAATAAAGCCCTCCAGATCACCTTTTCATGACCTTTTATAATGACTTTTCAGCAGAGGATGGCACTGCCCATACTCAAGGGATGTTCTGGCACAAGCTGCACAGACATGACCAAGACAAATTCTGTAGCGAAGAGAATGCCAGAACACTAACGCACAAATTAGAAACAACACAGAAACATAGCTGATGGGTAGAGAAACAGGTTTTGCCAAGCCGTTCTATCACAGAATTAGCCAAGGGTGTATCCGTGTTTGTAACACAGCTTTGTATCAGCATCACACTGCTTTTTAAAAAAATAAAAAATCGCAGCACTAACTGGCACAGTTGGATGAGTAAGATTTAAGTCCTGACTAAGCCTCTGAATTAAAATACTGCTTCAAAAGGGGAAAAAAGAACCGCATTGTTTTTCGAAAGCTTGGTGTTGTTCAGCTAAAATAGTTTAAAACGGGAGACTGGAAAAGGAAGTGTCAGTTTTGGAAGCTACAAAGATCAGCGTGTCTCCAATATGGTATATCTGGCAAACTGCTGCGTAGTAAAATACTGGGTGACACAGAACTGCTGATGCAGTTGGGCCAAAATTCACAATTCTTACTCATCGTGCTCTAAAGCAAAAGTCTGTCTAATTGAAATGAAGGAGAGAAGCAGAGCTGAGTAGGAGCAGTAGGGCTTGGCTCATGTACTATATATATATATCTATACGCTCTGTTGGTAGCTCGACTACAGACCATACAAGTAATTTAAGGTTTTATTTCTTTGGTAGAAGTATGCATGTTTGGGTGGGGAGTAAGAACAGATGGAAGAAAAGCAAGTGCTGTCAGGTTTCACGTTCATAAGACCATCTTTATGAATACAGACACGGGCCTCCTCCCCATGCACCGTTCTGTCTCATGGTACCTCCTGCATGCTGAGCTGTGGATTGAGATCTTGCCATGTAAAGCCCAACACTGATGAACAGCAGAAAGATGGTCTTGTGAATCTGTGCTCAAAGAGGAGGACCGTGTAAGTGAAATCTCTCTACCAAACCCTATAAATGGTGGAGGTCATTGAGGAAAACAGAAGTTTCTTATATATATATGGTGAAGTGCTACCAGCATCTTTAGCTTGCCATGGTATTGGTATTGGTATTGGTTCAAAGGCCTTTCACCTTGTGTCGACATAGGCTTAATTACCTTGGTTTTGGAGTGCTTTTAAATGCTGAATCTAGAAAACCATTTCAGGGACACATCCAGCCACAGAAAATCTGCATGGGACTACAGTGGCAATCAGGCAAATGCTGGCAGCATGCATGCACACCTTAGGCCTCCTGATAGCTTCCCAGCTGGGTGGACTCCCACAGCGTAGCCTAGATGTTGGCAATGGAGATGTCACATGTGTGCTTGGCTTCTGCTATGAAATGAGCAGCAGTAACAGAGGAAAAATACCTCAGTGATGCTGAAAGAACACCCTTCCTGTTTTTGGGAGTGAATCGCTCTCAGCTCCTCGCCCTTTCGCCATGTGGTAATCCAACTGAGAGCATGCTCCAAGTGGCACAAAGCAGATTCTTCTCCTTCTGTCTTCACCCAGAGAAATCCTTAGCCAGGATATGCTGAGTTTTCTTACCTTCTTCTTCATATTATGTAGCTTGCATGCTGTGGTCTTCTTTCAGGTCCCTTTTTAATAACTCACACTAACAACAAAACCAAGAGGATGCCGATGGGAAGAAGAGAAACAAACAGATTAGATCATCTATTTAATATCCTCCTGGTGAGCTCACTGGGTCTGAAATAGCAGTGTTTTATAACAGGTATAATCTGCATTTAATAGCTACAAACTGTGCTCCCAATCAGGGATAAATTCACAGTTCAATCTGGCACCATGGAAGGTGGATCTTGTAGGGAGCACATGGACAGGAAGCCAGTTCAAGGGAGGTAACAGCATGAGGATGTCTAATTGCTCTCTGTAAAAACAAGAGATAAACTCAAAACAAGGTTTGCTATACAGCAAATGGCCACGAGCTGTCAGTGAACACATTTAGAAGATTCATAACCAGAAGAAAAATGAAAATGTGGAAGAGACTCCTTGTACAGTGGTGGAGATCAAAACTCTACCTGCTTTCTTGGGAGAAGTTCATACTTCTGTGGGTCTACTTCAAATAACGTGCATCCATGCAATATCAAGAGTTCAGATTAAAGGAGCAGGTCCATGACCAAGGAAGAAACTAGATGTCCTAAATGCTTTTAATTGCCACGGGCACCTTGGCTTGGATGTAACACAGTAGGCATATTTAGGATTATTCCTCAAGACTCTTCCTGCTAACTCATCTCACCATAGAATTTTTGCATAGTTTAAAATAAAAAGATATTACAAAAATCTTCTTTTAATTATGGTAACTGATGTTCTGTGACCACAAAACCCACAGGTTTCTAAAGGATATGCAGACCTTTTTAGAAGTGTAAGGGAAAAAAAACATCCAGCAGAGGAGCTACATCTGCTCTCAAGGGAAGGCTCTTTCTGGTAATTTAACTTAAAAAAAAAACCCCAAGATCAAGACCTTAAAGGTGCAAGAGGAAACCATCACCCACAGCCTTTTCAATGCAGCAACCTTATCTGCAAAAATCCATGATTAAGCTGCAGTAACTGAAGGGGATCTTCAAAGGAGAGCAGAATAGAAAGACTGGATTTGTTTGTTTATATAATTATTTTGCTTTAATGACGGGGAGATCAGAAATGGTGAGGATCCTTGCAAGGTCAGGAGCTATGGCGGGAACATCTGTTGCTACCAACAGATAATCTTTCTCCTCTGGTGGTTAAGACAATCTATAGAAAGTGAAAGGTCTGCTATGAAATGGATATTTGCCTTTGGCAATGACTGAGTGGCTCCTCTATGTACCTTCTACAACTGCCAAGAAGAGCTGCAGTCCTCACCACGATGACAGACCTTGAGAGACGACCTAAGTGCTGAAATGGAAGAGATGAGTTAGAACAGCACTGTTCTAGCTACGTGTGATGGGTATACACCAAATTATGAATATTTTAAGAGGATATCTATTACAGGGCTTTTATCCCTCGTGTCCTCTCTTTGGTGGCTGCTGACAAGATCCTCTGTCAATGGGCTCTGTAAGACCAATATAAACAAGTTTTCTAGGAAGCAACAACTGAGCCTTTGCTCCAATGATCAAAATCTATTCTTGTCTTTCAATTGGCCAAGACTGCAGGATAAGCTATGATGAAACTGGGTGCCTCCAAACCAGCATTCCTTGTCCTTTGTTGCCCTGAGTTTCAACTTCATTCTGTGCAATCCCTTACAATCCCCACTGCAAACAGACAGCTAAAATCAACTGCCACCAGACAAATGGATCATGAAGCACTGACTGTAGAGAGAACCCAGAAGGCAAACATTCTGCTTGAAAGTCTCTCATGATTAGGCATAACCCCACTTCATTCACATGCAAGGGAAAATGCTATGGGATTTAATTAGGAGACAGGAATGGAGTGAAATCAGGAGGCTGGCAACAGCTAGCAACGTATTTCATGTAGTTTGAAGAGGCTGTTCCTTGTGATGTGTCTCCAGTGACTACCTCCTGCAGGAAAGCTGAGCTGTAGGAGCTGCTGTTTCCCTATGAAAACTTAAATAGACCAGAATGAATGAACTTGCAGGATGGGACAGGATTTCTTTAAGGGGTTTCCAGTCGGAAAAGCTGCCCTGTAGAAATTTGTTTGAAATGGGAGCACACCCTGCATTTTCAGGAGAGACGCCTTCTTTCTTTCTCTCTCAGAAGAAACTTTCCACAAGAATTGTCTAATAAACCTGATTAATCCTAATTTTTATTATTGCTAAGGAGGTTATAAAAAGAAATGTCTTCCCACATAGACCCACGAGCTAACCACTCTCAGTTGCGTCTGAAACAGCTCTTCATCTTCCTATCATAAAGCCCATCAATTTGTCAGGTAGTTTCCACAGGCGTCTCGAGCATGTTGAAACTTGGTTAATTATTGCTGCTGAAGAACTCTCCTCTCTCCTTGTGTTTGGATGAAATTTGTCATTGTTTTTGCCTTACTGTTGTTTTCTCTGCAACAGATTTTGCCTGTGATGCCTTCTGGGGTGCTTCAAACATTGAAAACATTTTTTAAAATGCTGAAAAGAAACTAATAATCATAAATAAATAATTATTTAATTTCTCCAAGGAGTTGTCCAGTAAAGAGAGAGAAATTGCTGAAGTAGTTCAAATGTACGAAATAAGACAGGAGGAAGAAAAATACTTTAGAGATTCTCCCTTCAGGCTTTCCTTCAGTGACCCATTGCAAGAAAACCAGAGGAAGAAAAAGGAGCAGACAAATCTGATTTTTCATTTATATGGTGATGCTGATCTACAAAAGTCAAAATTTAAGCTTGTTGTATACGACAGAAAACAAACCAAACCCTGAGCTCCTTTTTGGCTTTGCCTTTACAGCCTGTGTTTGTAGTCAAAGAACCAACAGGAAAATGCCACTGTGTATTTGAGGGGAAAATAAACAAACCAAAATGCTGAGATGCTGCCTCCAAAGGTCCTCTGGTGTAAAGGTGACAGGAAACATATTTAATTATTATTTCATTCTATATAGTAATTAAAACATTTTGTTGTTGTTGTTATATACATTCAAAACTCAGCATTATTACTTTAAACTCACAGAGAAGAACAAGGAAAGCACACCAGCAGTAAAAACAGTCTCCTGCTACAGGACTTCCACTGACCGGCACTCAGGTGGGATGTTTACTTCCCTGCTTAAGGACAAGCAAAGAGAGGAACATGGGTTAAGCTGAGGAGGAATTAAAGAGTCCGTGACATGAAATTAAAGTATACTTCTCAACAGCTGTAGGCTGTTACAATTTTTTTTTAAATTGTGCATTAAGTTTTTGGTTAACATATCTTACATTCCATGTAATGTAGATTTTATGGCACTCAGCTTCCAGTAACAAGGATTTTTTACCCTTTTAACAACTTGAGTTATGCTTGATATACATTAACAAGTACTTGTCATTCCAGTTTAATTTTTCCACATCAGTCCTCTGGTTTCTGATGCAACTGATAGCACAGAAGCACAGTAAAACTGGGAAGGGAAGAAGACCTTTGGAGTGAGACAAAACACAAATGAAACACTACTATAACCAGATCTACAAAAGCTGAGCCAAAATGAGAATTTAATGGAATTTTTGGGGGAATTACATTAAATTCTCCTACATGGGACTAAGGTTATACACAGATGTCCACAAGCAATTGAGTTTCTATAAAATGACAAGCAATAACTGAGCTGCTGTAACACATCATGTGTTTTCTCTTAGTGTGCCCCTGCAGAGAAGTAAAATGAGCTTAAGCCACACGTGTACAGTTGAGGCTTAAACTGACATGTTTTTCACTATCAGTGAGGCAGGTCATAAGGAGACCCACAGTAAGTTAGGAAAACCGCCTCCTGACATCACAGCAGGGATCCTGGCTCCCCTGTGCCGCTCAGAATTCCAGCAGTTTCAGCTTCCCAAGGGAGTAGGACCAGCTGTGCAGAGAGCCTCTGCAGCGCTGAACTGGGAAGCTTTGGTATGGCATAACTCATTCATTTAAAAAAGCTCTCTTACCTGCAGTCTATATTTGCAAGCTCTTCATCTTAGAGGGCTGTGAATTTTTTATTTCACCGTGCACGCATGGCATGAGGCATAAGGAAGGAGAGCGTCCCTAACAAGGAATCTAGTCACAGAAGGTACGGGGCCTGTTGTCTTCCCAGCTGGAGAATGATGGCTAATGAAATTCAGTCCGAAGTAAACAAAATAAATGTGCCAAATAAATAAAAAATGCTTTTCCTAATTCAGCAGCTACTTTCTGATTTTACTCAAGTTTTCTCTGCTCCACATTGTTCTGACGAGTTTTTCCATCTGCCTGGAGGGCCAGACCTCTCTGCTGAATTTAAACAAGGGTAGCAAAGTCTCCTCACCAGCTCTGGAGAGCACCTTTCATTTCACACGTCTCTCTATGAGATGGCAGCTTATGGTTGGTGCTCTTTGCCAGCTAATGTACACAGGAAAGAATTTCAATGCAGTAGGTAGACCAGGGCCAACACGTAACTGAAATGTTCTACCCTGGTAAAGAATTCCAGTTGTAAAAACTCCTGAAAACATCAACTCTCTTGTTCTAAAAGCGTGCTCTTAAACATGTATGGGGCTGTCTTTTATTCCTGCTATGAGTAATGAATTACATAAAAACTAAATTAATATTTCATGCTTCCAGAAGATTTGTCAAGAAATACAATAAAGTTGTTTACTATAAATCTGCAGTAGTTATCTACAGCGTGCCTTATGTTTATACAATGTTTATAAAATGATATTATTTAAAAATGATTGCCCTTAATTGCTACATCTTAAGAACACTGTAATCAAATTAATTCCAGTTTGATTCTTCAAGTGCCACGGAGATTTTTAACGTATTTTAAGTAGGTGCAATAAAAGAAAGCATACATGAGGATATTGATCAAGCTGTAGGATTATCTGGATAAGAACAATAACACACAGGGAAGAAAATAAGACAGGTGAAGTAGACAATAGCAGTCAACTATTTTTTGCATTCCCTGAAAAGTGAATCAACTGAAGCTGACGGTATAAAAACGAACACTTCTTCCATTGTTTGAAGTCATTCTGCTGCACTTACAGAATTCATGTAAAAGAATCCTTTGTAGCCTGAAGTTGGGAGAAAAATGTTCCCATTCAATGAATTAAGTGATTTGTTGAATTACCAGGTTTTGCCCAACATAATCTGCATTTTCCTTCACTACAGTGAGTGACAGTGATGCAAGTGTAAAAAAACACCCGCAGAACCCTTTTAAGGATCATTTAACTTATGCATATATGTACCTTTAATAGACTATGAGCATTCGTATGAGATGCAGAGGTGTTAAAGGAAGGCTCCTCCTTACTCTATTGCAATAACTCAGGCTCTTGTGGTGTTCCGAGCTTACCCAAAGATGCAGGATAAAATGGGGACTCCTACCAGGCCAAATGGGAATCCGGCCATTGGCTTCATCCCACTGCTGGGGTTTTATTCCTACAGCTAACAGGTGCTTTTTGTACTTGTTCAAACTTGTTCAAAAATGATAATATAAAGTCCTTGAGTTTTCATCCCAACTCATTCCGAATATTAACTAATTTCTCTTATATACTGCACCTATCTGAGCACCTAGCACTAAAGCATTAAGCAAAGTGCCTCATATCTACAGACAGGTTGTACATCTCCAGGGAAATCCCTATAGATCTTCTTCCACTCTGAGTGCAGGAGACAGTTTTGGGAGTACACATCATTTGCTGCTGGTTTTTTTTTTGCATGTGGAATATTGTGCAATTATGCTGGCTGTTACGGGTTCATGCTAAAAAATGCAAGCAAAAGAAATGCATGTTGCTCTGCAGATTGAATAGTGAGGGTCTTCACCTATCACATATCACTATCATTTTCCAGCTGCTGCCAGCAAACTCATCCTCACTGATGAATTAAAATGATGAATTAAAAGGAAAGTCCTTCGGGGCTACCTTAGACTTTTAACTCCTGCTTTTAACTCAATGTATGTAAGGAGGTCTGACAAGACTCCCGGATGGATGAGGACTACAAATGTGTGCTCAAATCTCATTCTTGCAGCACTAAATCCACATATGATGACCTTTAGCTTTTCAGTAGCACTGAAGTGAAGGCGTACCATGGCTAAATAAATATGCAAGGTAAAAGTTCTCTGTGCATTTGCAGTAAACACTGTCTGCCCAATACTGCTTTTGCAAACACAGGATATCTTTTTTATCTTCTTGTTTGTTTTGCATTATATAAGACAAAGCCAAACAAGCATATACCCTTCCCAGAGGTTCACAAGATGCTATCTTTCGTATGCAAGTGCTTTTGCAAAAAGACCAGGCTGATTCCAGCACACACATGCTAATAATCACTGAGATTCTGGCAGAAACCTAAAGCTTGAGGGACATTTTTGTTTCTAACATTTAAGTGCAAAATGCGTTTTTGTAAACTATAACACAATATGGGGGTGTGAGGGCAGAAAAGTCTTCATTTAAGCACTGCTCCTTCTGCTAAATATTTATAGGAAAAAGAAAAAAAAATCCACAATGAACTTGCATTAGACATCCCTGAACTAGTGGAAATGTGCGGGGTAAAAGCAAACGTATTTGTTCATAAATTTATTTTAATGTATTCCTGTACTGCTAGGAAATTAACACTGTGCACTTCATCCTGCATAGCTGGGCTCATGCAGGTTGGCTTTGTTCAGTCGTATTTAAGCTATGAGGATCTCTTTGAGATAGACCGTAAGTGCCATAAAGCCAGGCTTCATACAACAGCATGAGATTACAGAGGATCCCAAACGCTATTTTGGAATTAACTGTTAATTTTCTGTATCTTTTTATACTTGACCTTAAAATACTTCCATTCTTTCAGTTACCATGGCGCTTTATGTAGATTACTTTACACAAACCATTCCTAATTGCAAATCATACTGTGTAGCAGGTCATGAATCCAGAAATCAGGCTGCCAATAAGCAAAGAAAAGAACACAGCCATCACGTAGTGAACACTCGTCTGGTGGGGAGCATCACAAGAAAGGATACTTTATAAGATGGCTGTTCCTTTGGAAAATGCCTGATGATGAGAAAGAATTCTAGGATCTTCATTTGGAATTAGTACAAGGGAGTAATGCACAGGTGTAATATTTGACTTAAAAAGTCGCTTTCAGAAAGAGCTGTCCAGATTAACTCCCCTCTCATGAAAAGACTAAAATGTCTCCATATAAGCACTGCAAAGTGTTTCTACAAATACTGGGGCAAATATTTACATCTCTAGAATTACTTCTCCGAGGATCCCAACTACTTCTACACTGTGTGCAAGGCTTAGGGTGATACAAGTTCAAACAAGTTGCAAACATTTGTATTTAAATGCAGACTTTCCATACGATAATTGCTCGATTGTGTTTATGTGAACGCTGAGATGTTTAACACACCTATTCATCTCATGCTACAACTGATTTCTTTTATGAGGCACCATCTGAGCACAAAACTTTGTTTGAATGGAGGAACCAGATCAGATGAGCTATTTCTGCAAGGACTAGCAAGAAAAAAGGATATTAACTCACTGGATAAATACTTGACGTGAAATTTGAGAAAATCAGAACTTGCTTTCCAAGATGCATGCTTTACTTCCAGGGGATAGGACTGGCTTTTGATTTCAGTCAGCCCTGACAGAACTAAAAGCACAGCTCTGAAAACGATCTGAACAACGACAACAAAAAAAAGGATGAAAAGTTTTCCAACGCGACAACAAAAGCAATCCCAACCCGGCTGCAGCATCGCACTCCAAATTTATATTCAGGAGCAGCAGAAGCAAGTGAAACCCAAGCGCAGAGGAATGGTGTGACAGCGTGGTGGCACGGGCTGCCATCTGACTCCCAGCACCACCTTGACAGATGATTTTCCAGAGGCAGCTCTCTCTGAACTGGGGCAGTGAACAGCAGCCGCCTCATCAAAGCCTGCTCAGCTCGGCTCACTCCAAGCTGCTCTTCAACGGCAACAAATCGTTATGAACAAAAGACCCAACGGCACTACCAAGAAACAGCAAGTCCAGCACTTCTGTGCCTCCGTAACATCCTTTAGGTTTCAGCAGCACTGGTGAGATGGCTCTTGCCAAAGTACTTCTGCTTAGTTTGCATTCTCTTTTCTTCCTTCCCCCCTCCCCTCTTTTTTTTTTCTTCTTTTTTTACAGCTTTATGAACTCCAATAAAACACCCACATTTAATTCATTTTTTTGCACTCTCATAATGGATTACTGAAATATCTTTGCAACTTAACAGAATAACAGCTTTTGTTATTCTCTGTCAAATCCCAGGTTGCAGAGACTATTATTTCTCAGAAAGAGAAGGCGCAGGACCCGTTGAGAAAATAAGGTTATTAGTATTAGTTTACTGACTGTCTCAAAGGCTTCTTGTAATGCTTCCCTTGAAAAACTTCCTTCAGTGTTCTGAAGGTACCTTACATATTTCTAATCCATTTGGGAAGAAAAAAAAAAAAAAGGATACCCAAGGAAATCGATCTGGATTAAAACAATGTTGATTAAGAAAATATTGACCCAAAGGAAGATACGAAGTGAAATTCTTTGATCTTTTTTAAAGCTAAATGCATAACATTGAGTATTCTGAGGTGGCACTAACTGCTGATTTTGGAAATAAGACACTTGGACCTAAGGTAAGTTAATTTAGGCAGAGTTTAGGGTGTAAACTAATATTGGAGAAATTCTAATAAAGGAAGATAAAGTGTCTCCAGTGCAGAATAAGCAATACACTAACCATCTCATCTTCTCCTTTAAATTCCTTTCTCATCCCTTTCTAACAGTAAAAAGCCACAGTTCAAACCATGATCAATTTGCTTTCCTTCAGTCAGCGAGTTCCCAGAAGGATAAACAGAAATGTGAGTGACAAACAGTACGAATCACCAAAAGATTCTTTAAATTAATATTAATAGAGGTAATTATTGACATTTAGCTGCCCACATCTCCTACCTCTGGACTCCCAGTGTGCAATTCCTGGCATGCAACCTCAGAGCAACTCCTCATGTCCCGCACCCCCTTCCCTACAGAGGGGACATCAGCTGGAGTTTCTTGCAGACCAGCAGTGAAAAATACAGCCTGCACAAGAAAATTCAGTTCACATGTCACTTCTTCCATGTTCGTTCATGACGAGCAACAACTCACCTCCCCAGGCACTCCTGTTGATTTCCAGACTGATTAATTCCGCTGATTAAAGGTGTCTCTAGCTGTGAGGGCTACCCCTTGGTGAAGGCGATGTAGTTGATATGTCATGCTAAAATATGGGTTTTTAAGGATGCAGAGCACCGCGCTATCTCTTGGGGTTGTGGAGCCACGAAAGGACTGCATATTAGATCAAAAGGCAGCAATGTTTATGTTAAGGGATGTAGATTCTCCTGGCAACCTGAATTAAAAGCAAAGTGGCTGCTATCAAGATATTAATGTTTAGACAATGGAAGCGTTTTTATAATTCAGCCTCCTTACGTACCTACATGGGTAACTTTGATCTGCAAGAAGCTGGTGGTTAAAGGGGAGAGCCAGTTTATAACCTGGTGTAAATGTGAAACGGACTCTCCTGGAGTGCTCCTGGAAGCTCCATTCTGCTGTAAAGGATTGTTTTAATTTACACGGAAGAGCAGCAGTAAATCTTCATAAAATTAAAAACAATGCTTTATTAATAACAGGAACAAAAATGGAAGAGTTCAGTTGCTAGCAGCTATCCAGAATTACACAAGTAGCACCAAAATAATTAAAACTACTTGGGTTTCAAAAATAATAAATACGTGTCATGACCCTAAGCAGCAAAACAACATTAAAATCCATTTGGTATGTAAATTCACTCAAATGATAACAAGTCGCATATCTCAGAAAAGAAAGGAAAAGAAAAAAAGGAGGAGAGAAAGAAGAAAATATTTACTACATAAATTATGAAAGGAAAATCAAAGAACGCAAAAAGCTCCGTTGTTTCTCTACTCATTATTTTGCTTTAATTTCATCTAACTTTGTGAAAAGCCCCATGGGCTAAGGGACATTAATTTCTTGCTTTTGCTGTTTTTCTAATTCCTAATGGAGAATTACAAAAGAATTTCAATCACATGAATTGGAATCATGGGAAGGAATGGGAAAGAAAATTGAAGAAAACTGCAGGATGCCCAGAAAGCTAAAAATAAATTAGTATATTCTAAATGCAGTTCTAAAAGGAGTAGAAATGCCCATGTCACAACCACAAACCGAGCTGATTTCAGCACCAGCGAGACAGAGAGAAAATAATCTAGAGCAACTTAAAAGTAACAAATCTCTGGGACCAGATGGAAGTTATCCCTGGGTATTAGAGAAGATCAAGAAAGAAACTTTCGGGCTACTGGCAGGCATCATGGAAAGGCTGATAAGTTCCAGATGGAATACAGAAATCAGTAAATATGGCACCAGATTATGAAGTGATATGAAATAACATTTTAGTGTGAAATTAGCAATAAATACAGTTTGTAACACGGCAGCATATCACAATTTTGACATAATTTGACAAGTCGCAATATAAGACACAGTGTCAGAAGCTATCAAAGAAAAACAAAACAAATCTCCCAGGTGGTTTGCTGGGAGAAAAGAAGCTCTTTCGCTTAGTTTTTATATAGCAGCTCCTGATTTCCACCCTTGCCAATGCTGGCAGCATGTTAAAGTATTACTGCTTTTAATATGGCTAGGGGTGCTGGTCGTATGCAGACCGCCCGCACCGCTGACCTTGTGCCCTCACTGGGTGAGATGGGTGATTCCCAGGAGGAGGTGGCAAAGCCAGAAGTGAAGCAAATTCTTCAAGGTCACAGAACTGATCCAACAAAAAGAACTGCTGTTTTCTCAGCCCACCTCTAGGTATCACATTGCTGTCCCACATGTCATCGTCTACCGGTGCTTTCAATGACAGTCACTAGATCTCTCCTTTTTCATGAATATCTCATTTCTGCTTGGCACTCTTTCCACCTTAGGAAGTTCTTGAAAGAAAGATTACATACTAAATAATATTCCTGATTTTTTTTTTCCTCGAAAAATTAGCCAGTCCCAGAAATCTACTGATTTCCTTGTTTCCTGATGGCTCATCTCACTTCCTCCACTCACCCGTCGTATCACGGTAGCACAAGGACACTGCTGCCATTTCTCCAGCCCTCAAGGACAAGCAGTTAACACGTCTGTTCTCTATTCCCAGTAGGAAGAAAGCTGCATTGCTTAATTCATTGAAATCCACAACATAATTGCTGTGAAGTCAAGGGGAGGGGTATGAATTTAAAAGAACTGCAAGAACTCAGGTAAGCGACCAGGACGTGCAGCCATTTCATGCACACAGCCATTTCGTGTACCCCACTGAAGCTGGGAAACTCTGGCTTGTATCCATCTTCTAAGCACTTTAGTGAGGTGCCTTAGGAACGGCGCTCCCAAAGGCCCTTCTGCAGTCAGTGGAGGGAGGAGCCAGACCTTCAATGCATGTCCTCTACAGATGATATAGGGACCGTGCTAACTTTGGTGCTTCATGTGAGGGTCTGAAGTTAGACAGGATGCAGACGTGTCTCACTAGGTATACCCTGGAGTTCACACTCTAATATGAGACGAGTGACAGATAACAGAAGGAGAAATAAAATGGAAGAAATTATTCACTACAATGATAACAATGGGCTACAGCTGTTTTATTCTGATTCTCTATTCTAGTTCATGATCAATTCCATATGTATATATATAAAAAAAGAATTCTGGTGCTTTGTAGCAGAAAGAGGTACAATGAAAAAGGTTCAAAAAGTTTTCATGGACTGATGGATTGAAATATGTGCAAAGAAGTTTGACAGAAATGTAAAGCAATTCTCTGAAGTCAGAAACAGATGTCAAAAATAAATGGAATTGAACTTGACCACTAGACGGATTTTGAAAACGCCCTGGAGTAATAGTGGAATTTGCCCTTAGAAATGCCATGGCAGTGCTAGGGAAGAGTCAAGCAGCAGGGTGACTGGGAGGCAGAGGGCTTAGGCACCGATGTCAGACACAACATGAAAGCTTAAAAAACAGTCTATCACAAAAAGACAAGCTCACAGTAATGCTACTGGCTGCCTTTAAAATGCAAGAAGAAATTCCGAGTTGAGGTTGTTATTTTTGCTTTGAAATCAGCTAGAATTCATACTTTTCAACTAAGTTATTTTTGGGGAGAAGAAGATAAGATGTAAACCCTAATGAAGTGAGATACATAGTGGGAACACTGATGAACACATCAACGTATGACCTCGTAGGTCCTTACTAGCTCCTTTTTTAAATCAGTGCGGCTGTATTAAACAACACTACAATATCAAGATGCACTGACCAAACATTATCCTTTCCTCAGTCTACTGAGTTCTAACCTCATTTTCAGTCTGAAACTTATCTCCTTCTCCTCCCCTCGAATAATTTAAGTTAAGGTATGAGAGATAACAAAGCTACTTTCAGGATTAAGAACAGAATCTATGAAGATCACTCCAAGAAGATTAATTCACGTAGCTGAGGAAATAAATGGGGAAACAAAAATCGACTTAATTAAAAGAAATCTTCAATCTCACACCAGAACCACTGGCAAATAATGCCATGTGGGACAATCAACCTGATAAGTAGCACTGTAGATTGCATATATGTATATGTATTTTTTAAATATAATATAATATAATATAATATAATATAATATAATATAATAATATAATATAATATAATATAATATAATATAATATAATATAATATAATTAAATAATATATATATATATTTAATATTTTTTTCAATGTAAAGAAATCATGACTGATCAAAAGGAAAATGCAAAGGTTGGGTTGTACCAATACCCGTTTTTCTCCTTCTGTAGCAAATGTAGGGCAAGTTACACTTTAAATGTATACCTGCAGCAAGAAATCTGTATTTAATGGAAAATAAAATAAAAAGTAACCTTCCCAGCTACCAGGATGTTCTAAAAAAGTCCAGTGTCCATGCTGAAATGCTCCAACATCCACCACAGCTCCTTTCAAAGCTCTTTAGCTGTGGAGATAAGAAATCACACGCAGCCATCCCACACCGAGCTACTAAAACGTTTTAAGTTTGTACTCCATTAGAAGCACTGTAAGTACTGTGTAACAGCTAATGTATTACGCACTGATAAAGCGCTCAGTGCCTCATGTCAGAGCATCATAAATATTTACTTAGCTACAACAGTCATTCCAAGCTTGGTTATGCTATGCAATATAAATGTTGCCTTTTCTCAATGCAATGTTTATTCTTGGGTAATATACATATTTTCCACGTGTTAAGCTTTAAGACTTTCTCCACACTTCTCAATTAATATGTTTTATTAATTGCAGTTTTCTCAGGAGCCTGCAAATCTGACAGCTGAGTATGCTTATTTATTTTCCTTCAATGACCTCTGTGTAAGACTTGCTTAGTTTTCCCTCTGTCAGTCACCCTGGGATCCATATTTCAAGCTGGATACTTTTTTCTTCTTATCTCTAGTTATTATTATTTGTTTGTTTGTATTACAGAAGCATCTTACAATCCCAGCTGGGGCCAGACACGCCAGGAATACATAAGAGTACCTGCCTCAGGAGAGAGTCGCTGGCTTAAATAAATAAATAAATGAATGGATAAATAAATAAATGGATAAATAAATAAATAAATAAATAACAAAAAAAAACAAACCAGGAGATGGAGAGCAAAGATGCACTGTGACTTGCCTAATCTGATACATAGATAACAGCTGCCTGGACCACATCCCATCTCATGCTGCATAATGAATCATAGGCAGGTGGCAATAAAAATAATTAGGTTTCTTTTAATTGTTTTTCAGGTATACGAGAGAAAGTAACACAGTTTGGCTGTTCTGTACTCCTAAGTCCTGCAAGATCAGCATGAGAGAAGAGCCTTGGTATTACTAATCTGGACTCATTAATGAGCAGGAATAATCACAATGCATTGTGATAGCAGTCTTGGTGGTTACAGCCCATTATATTACATATCCTTATTACTATGACAATGTTAGGTCTTTTGTCTCCAAGAAATATGACTCACATCATCAGCCTTGGCCTGCATTACTCTCAGCTATAAGGTGGGATTTCTTTATTGCCTTCTGAAACATCACAAAAAATATTTATTTGGCTGAGTGCAAGAACAAAAGGGCAAGTGGAATGAAGGTAAGAATAATTTTGTGTTGCCTAACCTATTAGGTGACAATGCAGGGAAGAATAAAAAATAAGAACTTAAGATTAGTGCATTGCCAACCTAACAACTGAAACAGATACTCAAAAATAAAAGGGAAACAATCAAGAGATGCTGAGCTGTATCCAATTCTGCTCCATACAGTTCTTTGCTGGAGTTGCCATTGCCTTCCAGCACAGGAGCACTAAAAATGGAGATTCTAACAGAACTACCATCCTCCATGCCCTGCCCTCATCTGGGGCCACAGTGCTGTGGGGCAGCTTGGACTTGGCACCTTCACAGTCGCTGCACACGTCAAGTGATCTGCAGTGACAGAAAACATTGCCTGCTGGAAGCCACCAGCATTACAGCTCAAGTCGTTGCACATCATCCCAGTTCTTCCATGTAACAACCATGCTGTCCCAGCAACATTATCCAAGCAGGGTTGTCCAGGATATTTTCTCTAGATCTCCTATTCTACTTTCTTAGCCAACTCTGTTTTAATGCAAGGTCCTGGCCTCTGTCTAAGGTGCTCCAAAGCCTCGGTTTGCATATCTGAAAAATTATGCCAAAGTGTTGAATGAAGATGGCAGCCCAGCTCAAGTGAAGGCATTAAAAATAATTTGTGGCTAGGACGCTGTGGAGGGGAAACTTGCCCCACTCGAGGGCAGTGGAGGGCATGACTACTCATTTCACAGTGTGCTCCACGTGAAAAGCAAATGTCTTTGACCTTGTCATTACTGACAATGATGATATAAAAAATAATAAAATAACAAAACCCACTGCACTGCTTTAGATATACTTCCCAGCATCCTCATCTGTGGAGGGTGATCTGTACAGCAGAGAAGAAAACAACACACCCATGGATTTGCTGACACAGGACTTAGGACCTCTGTGCTAAAAGGTCTGAAGACATACATGGGAATACAAATTACAACCATGTGGGCTATGATTATATTTTTATTATACTAAGAAAAAGCTTTATTTGCTTAACTTCAAAATGCGGTGTGTTTCAGCATAGCTGCAATTTCTTAATAGTTCTGAACAACCTGTCAGTTTTGTCAAACTTGCTTTTGCAATTCATTTAGCATCAGACAAGAGGAGAATTTTATTTTATACAAACTGTGAATTTTTACTGGTCTTTTCTTCATACAGAAGCCAGAAGGGACCTTTTGAAATTACCCAACATGACCTCTTGCATAACAGAAGCTGCATAACTTCCCTGAATTGATTACTGTTTGATCTATAGCATATCTTGTAAAGAAGCATCTAATCTTCACATAAAAATCACCAGTGATGGAGATTTAGTGCAAAAATCTCTAGGTATATTGACCTCTTGGTCAGTTGCCCCCACTGTTGAAAACTGAAGCTAATTTCTGAATGTATCTGCATTTGTCAAGCTTCAATTTCTCAACACTTTGTTTGGCAGACATATTACTTTTGTTTCACAAGGATAACATGCACATTGTTTATAATAAACAAGACAGGCAGAAAAAATGCATCTTCTTTCCAAAAGCAATGTCAACAATGATTAAAAATAAATATGTGCCAAATAGCTGACTCATTCACACCCTACAGTCGGAGCTGGTGCTACCAATTGCCTCCCTAATATTTAATGTCAAATGATCTGCTGCATCAAACTGAAGACACGGTTCTACTGCAGTTATTGTGCCTTTAAATCAGCTAACTTGGCACTGGTAGCAGCCTGGCCGTAACAAATCAGGCTGATGGAGAAGGGAGGAAGGGATCTGTTCTCTCAGACTAAACGTAGATTTGGTGTAGTTGCAGAGCACTGCAGAGCAAAAAGGAATAACCTGCTCCCATGGAGGCTGGCTTCCTACAACCCAGCTTACACAAGGCTACAAAAGCCAGCTGAGAAGCTGGCTAATGCTCAAGAGCTTTATAGCAGTCATAGTATAGTTTTACTCAGAAACAGAGGGGAAACACCTCTCCCCTTTCTTTTTGTGCTACTCCTGCTATGAAAGACAAGGTCCTTAGATCACCAACTAGGAGACCTGATCCTCCTCATGATGAATTTCATACGCATAAATACACCAATCCTGCAAGGGACCTCCTTGAGTGCAATTCCATTATCCTTGGAAAAATTCTTAATAGTTACCAAACTGACATCTAAACAGAAACATCTAAAACAATAATTAACAAGCTGCTGTTGAAAACAGACCTATGACCCAGGCCAAATAACTCTTTTGTCTGCTGCCCTAAAATGTTTCAAAATTAACTTTGCCTTTACACAGTGCTTATCTCCAAGCAATAACTACTCTCCTCTGTCCAGTCCACATTAATCCTCTCTCTACTGCTTTTATGCAACATATATATATATATTTTTTTCCTTAGTTGGAATTCTGTTTTATTTTCCGAGATCAAAAGGTGAACTGGGAGGCTTTTTTACCTGCTGTGACCAGAGTTCACCTTTCTTTATTCCCCCAGAAACTCCCAATGAATCACTAACACCTGAAAACAAAGCCCGACCTGCATTCTCCCCCCAGCCTCAGGCAGCAGTGATTCATCAGCCACGGCACCAGACAGGCACAACTTTGAAGTCTGTACTTTATCAATGCAGAAAATGCCGTTTAAATATTTTGCTTTCAAACACACTTGCAAAGTTCAAGGCCACACAAACATGCTGCAAACAATCTGGAATGTTAAAGCAGTATTTTACAAAAAGAAGTTATTTGCTGAAGCGGTTTCAGTGCACTGTTAAGGTGCTGGGTGGTTATTTCTCCTCATGGATGTGTTGGTTTATAGATCGCTCCCTCATTGTGAATCCTACTGGATATCAGAGGAATCCTATTTAAGCTTCTAGTAAGCAATTTGCTTGGTTTACTACATTTTCCAGTCACACATCTATGCAAAAAACTGCTTTGGCTTCCTGTCCCAATTCCTCTCCCTGCCCGCTGTTTGCCTCTGCCACGTCTGCTTGGATCTGCCCAGGCGCTGCCGTACAACTTGGCTGCCTCTCAAAGGTGACCTGCCATTCAACTTGCCAAATTCTGTCATCCATTTTACGCCACGCGAGCCAAATGCCCCAGCAGAAAAGCCAGTGGGAGGCAGGGAGTGCCTCCGGTTTCCACCTCCCCTCTCTGCCAGCGCTGGCTTGGCCTTGCTATGGATGGCTGCCTCGTGCTGCGGCCTGCCCCGGGGTGCAGCGGGCTTGAGAGAGCGCTGTGGCAAAACTTCAAGACGTGGAAGTTGACTGCTTAAGTTTTCTCCTCATGTTGTGTGCTTCAGTGTTGACAGTTAACTTGCATTTAAAACAACCCTCTGCAACAGAGCTGTCAGCCTGATGTATTTCAGCCACACAGACCCTTTAAAATTCTTCCCTGGCTGAAGGGACATCAGTCAGCCAGGAGAGACCCTTACCTCTGGGTTATTAGTCTGAGGGATACACAGAGCATCATCTTAATTTTTTATTTTTATTTTTTTCCCAAGTGTTACCACGTAGGAAAACCCGAAAGCAAGAAAAATCAGGTCATAGTGTGCAAAGGATGGCTGTGTCTCTGGAAAAAGGGCAGGCCTATAGAAAGGCTCTGAACAGAGCCCACCACCTTCACCAAGTGTCAGTCACACAGTGCACACAGCGCACACAGCAGCTGCAAGCCTCTTAGGTTGGATATTAGGAAGAATTTCTTCTCAGAAAGAGTGATTAGGCATTGCAACAGGCTGCCCAGGGAGGTGGTGGAGTCCCCGTCCCAAGAGGCGTTTAAGGAAAGGGCAGACGTAGTACTTAGGGACATGGTTTAGCAATATTGGTGCTTTGTGGATGGTTGGACTGGGTGACTTTAGAGGTCTCTTCCAGCCTCAGTGATCCTACGATTCTATGATTCAGAGGTTCAGGTTTTAGTGAAGAGGGACACTTCAAGTCCTGCTACTGCACTTCCTATCTGGCAGTAAACTCCAGCCAGAGTTCACACACATAGCCTAGAAGCAAGACACTCAAAAAGAGCTCATGTTCTGAGAACATAGCTCAGAAACTGAGTAAAAACTGCTCAAGTGTTTTTCTCTGTGTACCGGAAAATATATCAACAGCATCTACTACAAATCACACTGCCTCATTAATAATTAAATATAGACTTTTCCCTCTCCAGTTTTACCTAGCTGTCATGAAAACAGTTTGATAAAGTAACCCTTTATGAATAATCAACAGCAACAACATTAACTCAGTGAGCCATAAATAAAAGAACGAAGTGAAGAATGCAGGGCTGTCTCTGACACGCAGACACACAAGACACTTGGGAAAGAAAAACTAAGACAAAAGCAGGATATCGATATACATCTCTTCCTCTGTAAAAAAACACAACTGCATTACAAGAACGAGAATAAAACCTAGGAAAACAGGGAAATACTTCCAGCTATCTTGCACACCGGAGCTTATCTTGCCCATGTGTAACAGGTGGTCTCATGCATATCATCAAGAGTCCTGCAACCTTTTGTGACGTCCCATCCCAGCCACGTCAGCCAGCAGTTTAATACAAAACAGTACTGACAGATACTTGTAGACATTTGCCAAATGCAAAGAGAGGCTCTTTGGAACAACTGATCTGCTTAGATAAGTGTTCTGCTCTCATTACTGCTTCATGTTGTCTCACTGACACTTTCAGAAGATTAAGGAACAAAAATAAACAAACACCCCTGCACCCTCAGGAAAGCAAATTCTTGCATCATTGTTAAACTTGAAAAGAAAAAGCTCAACAGCAAATTGTTGAGGTTGCTTTCCGCTTGTTTGCTTTTGAACAGTCTTTTCTTCATCAAAAGGCAGGGTGATAATAACTGGGTCTGATTTTTAATATTTCTGATTCTTTGATTTATCTTAGATGTGTATTTGATAGTTGACTGTAGAGTTGACATATCCTTATATCAAACTCTACCTGATGCCCTCTGAATTTGCCCTAACTGAAAACAATTCCCCTGGATTTTCCTGCCACTGCTATGTTAATTTATCAAGCATATTTCTGATAGTAACAGAAAAATTCCAGATATGAAACACTATTTTATTCCCCATCCACCAATTATATTCCCGAGTACTGCTGCTATGCACAGTGCGGACTATACAGCACAACAGGAGCTCTGCCAGCAAACTGAAATATTCATGAAACACAGGGCTGTGCTAGACTGTTAACATGACTTGCCTCTCATTTAGCACACCATCGGGCTGCACTGATGGTGATGGCACTGGTTCCAGATGACTCTTCCAGCCTCTGAGCATCATGAAGGCAAGAAACCTGCAGTGCAGGGACGGAAGTAGGCGGACGTGTCTCCTCCTCTTGGTGCATGCAGACCCTCAGCCACCCATCACCTCAGCCAGTATTACTCAGAATAACCAGTTCCCCATTATGAACACGAAGAAATGCAATTAGGGGTTGCAAACACACAGCGATTACATGGTATCAGCATTTTGAAGATTGCAGTGGCATAAACATGCATCAGCAGGAGGTGTTGGGGGAAAAGCAAATGTCTATACAAGCCACTTTCTGCTGCAGAAGTAATAGAGGAAAAATAAAGCAACTGAACTACTGGCTTTCCCAGTTGGCAGGTATTTTAGAATCTAAATGGCCCTGAAAACTTACTACAGTATAAAATTGCTGTAATTTCAAAGACTTCTAATTAAAAAGCTGTAACATTAACTTTTTGTCCTCTCCCAACCCCCCACTTCACTTCCTTAAATATTTGCCACAAATGTACAATAAAAATGAAATAAAAAAGTGTATCTAATCACTGAAGAAAGTACATCAAGTGAGGATTTAGAAAAAGTTAAAAAAAAAAGCTAGAAAATACAAACAGGTTTAGATTTACTCCAGACTATGGATATATACAGCAACCTGAAGCCTTAATTTTCCATGAAATCCACTATGTAATTTCTTTTTTGCTCATTCCAGCTAGATTGCTATTCTGATTTGATCACAGGCACTGCATAAGAAAAACAGCCATTAGCTCATCCAGTTCATGCTGATAATGCAGGATTGTCCTCTAATATGGTTTCTGCAGCAATATCCCATCCAATTATGCAGTCAAGAGTAATAGGGCTTCCTCCACATCACTTAGCAATACAGTAAGGCTCATTATTAGCAGCTGTCCCCCTAGCTTAGTATGAAGCTGTATTCTTTTCAGTTTTTGTTTAACCTACAAGTTCAAGTTTCTCAGTCCTCAAAATCTCATCACCAATCGGGAGGAATCTCTGATGCCCCTCCACGCAGGACAGTTGTATCCATGGGGGGTGGCCAGCAGACAGGACAAATGGGCCACACCTCACAGTTGCAAGACTCACTAATCCTGACAACTTGCTGACTTGCTGTATTTCTGCTGCCTTTGCAATTTAAGACAAAATAAATTAATGGTGGTAGAGGTTCAGCTGCCTGCACTTCAGTGCCTAATGCTGATATAAATGCTTGAGGTAAGTCTGCACCAATCTGGATGATACGACGCAGGTCCTACAGGAGACCTATGCCCACCTGAAGTTGAAAGTGAAGACCTGGTGGAGTACCCCAGTGCATCTGTAATATCTGCTATAACTTCTGCTTCATGAAATTGAATCCCACTCTTTCAATTGGGAGCCTAATTTTTATTGAAAATCTCAATGGAGTATCTGTTCAATACATGCTATAATAACATAGACCTTAAGTGAGAGCTTTGATATTACAGCACACAGTTGAGCTTCAATGGACTTACAGGTGAGATGCTCATCATAGTTGTACACTGCTTCCTTTCACATGATTCATGTTGTTACTTTTCTGTTCACACTTAGTCAGCCGACTTGTGATAAACCTTCTGACAAGGCACAAATCCATGTATTAATGCAACTGATCTAAAAGCTCTCCAGCAACACCTCTCTGTACACTGTGAAAGTCTTGCAGCTTGGGAAGAAGTTTGAGTGGCTTCTGCATGAACAGTGACAATTTACATTCCTTACTGGTTTGTCAGCCTCAGTTCCTGGGTAATCCTTGCCTTTTCACTATGAGAAACCATAGCAAACATCATGGGATGGTATTACCAGGATGAGGTACAAGGCTGCAAAATATTTTCATCTAATGCTGCACTTAGAGGGGAGGTTCTAGATTTTAGCTACTAAATCCCAGATCCGAAACAATCAAACACAGGTTTAGTACCTAAATAAAACAATATCCCCATCAGGCACTAATCTCAGTCTCGTAACACAGAAAACATCTAAAGTGGAATCCAAGAAATTTCAGATTTTTACAGTGCAGTTCCTGCATGCATCTCAACAAGTCACCCTGGGCTCTCACAGACTGAGGGTCTCCCTTGGCTGGACAAATGCTGGAACCCAGACTGGGTGATCTGTGTCTGTCTGTCTTTTTCTCTACTCCTTGTTCCTCTCCTCCTCTCCTTTCTTTTTTCCCTCTTAAAGTTGTTAAGTAATGCAAGGCGTGTTTGCATTTCTCATAAAGTTGCATAGTTTAGCTGCACAGCTTAGATAGATATAATTGTAAGAGTGCCAATACTTTGAAGATAATTGTGGTACAGAGATTCTCATTAAAACTGATGATTGTGTTTGGACCTTGAGTGTCGTTTCACCTTAATCTAACTGGGGGGAATTGCAAATCTGCTCACTCCTCCCTCCCTTCACGGGTGGGATGTGACAAGGCTCCAGCCCTTGCTTGGAGAATTTCCCATTTAAGAAATACTTTCCACATCCCTCAACCACTTTATCTGCTGTAAGTGCTCCAGACAGAAATAATGCTAAAATGTTTGTATTAAGTGATTCTGTTACAAGTTTATTTGCTTGTTTTTTTTTTCTCCTATTGCACCATTATTTTATTACCTGACAGTCTGCTGTATATGGGATACTTTGCCAATCTGCACGTTCATCTCCTTCTGGTTGCCTCCTCTGCTAGTTGCTTTCATTGAGAGAGATGGAAGTATTAAGAATTGCAAGAAGGAGTAAAAAAGAGCCAGGACTTCACTTTTATGTTGTTCTTGAAACCACAGAGAGAAAGTCAGTGAGAAATTAGAGCCCAGTTAATTTCTTACACTGCTATTAATTAACTCATACAGTGGAAGTGGTGGCAGCAGGACAGAGGGCTGAGTAATTCAGCAAGATTTAGATACTCAGGGTTGTCTGGATCTACGGCCTCATGTTGGATGGGGAGGTAGGAGGCAGCTTTCCATCTTCACTCTTAGAATATTTAGCATTATTCAGAAGTGTTGAAATGCTATAAAATAACACTTAACACACTTAGGAAATGTAAGTCTGAATCTGCTCAGTCTGAGGAAGCAGTTAAAGTAGGTCTTTCACAGGCAAGTCATTCGATACTGTGGTTATTCTGCAAAATTAAAAGTTTTTTTTATTTTTATTTTTTATACTGCTTCATCTGTGGCTTGCCTGGTGCACTGAGAACTTCTCTGCCTCTTGAAAGAGCAGTCTGGCTTATATCTAGAGCAAAACGTTTCTCTCCAGAGCCTGGCACATTGTGGTGCCAGCTCTCTTACAAGCTCTTGTTATTCAGATGGAGATAAACCTGTCTCCCAGGCTCACAGGTTCCCCAATGCATGCTGCTGTAATTGGATTTTTCACCTCCAAAGGACACGTGCATTCTGGATTTGCAAGCATCAGTCAGAGCGACTGTAATATCAGACCAACTTGAGAGTGAAAGCATCACAAGTGTATTCTTGCAAGACTGGAAGGGTTATTCTGCTGTTTGCAAAATCAGAATCATTGTTTACAAAGGAAACTGATCCATTAAAATTAAACAAATAATTACAGCACGGTCCTTTCTTAGCCATCCATAACATTATGGAATTATGTGTACCAATTTGACTGACTGAGAAAAAAATGCAGCCTCCGATTTTCTTCCTCTCGTTTCACTGTCTGTAGGATCTGAACCCCCACATCGCTGTGCAGCTGTAAGTCCTTACCCCAGGGCTATGTGTTTGGAGATTACACTTCTTCCTTCTCTTATTTTACTGAAAAATCATTACTCTGTTTTTATTGCTATTTATTATTACTATTGTTTTGTTCTTTTAGCAGCAGTGTTGCACCTGCTGGGCTTGCATTCCTCGTGTCAAACACAGGACACATCCTTTCCATCATCTCTGCACCTCTGCTAGTTCCTTTCCCTCTTAAATATGAGCAGAGCATCCACTGCCAGGCCTTGAAGGAAAATGCTTCTCCAGAGAGCACACACCTGACCCCAGAGCAGAAATGATGAACCTGCCACTTGGAATGCTCTATCCAAAGCCTTTCCCCACAGTTTTTGACAGTTTCAAGATCTCCTGGTGTTACACTGTTGTGTTGGTGAGGGTTTTTCTTTTTTTCTTTTTCTTTTAAGAGAGAGCTGCTGCTGCCTTTAAGCCACTTAATTCAGGTTTCCTCATGTTCTCCTTTTTTTTTTTTTTTTTTCAGGCACACTGAGAAATGTTACTACGTACATTTTGGTAAAGGAATACTTGGTTTCCATATTCTGTGCTTAGCTGTAATCCAGGGATAGTTATGGTACAGCAGACACATATCTAAAGATGTTGGAGGTATTTGGAGCTGGCAAAAAACGTGACACCTTTGGAGCATGTAGGTACCCCCAGAGGTAGGCAGCAGAGGTTTTAAGGTTTGCAGCTCAGGATTTAGGAGTTTGAATTATGCACCCCTCTTTCCCCTCTTGAGAGTTCCCTAAATTACGTGACTTGGCTCCAAATGAATCAGAAAGGCCAGAAAAAAGATATTTTCAAACCTGGTGGTTACAAAGACTAACGTGAAATGCAACCTGACGATATTCCAAAACCTCAGAAGCCATAAGGGAAACCGAAGCAACCCCAGCTGTATCAAGTTGTAAAATCTCATCATTTTAAGGACTGTATCATGACATCTGAATATCTGAGGCTGTCAGCAGCAGAAATCACTAATGGGAACAGGATGAAAAGTATTATAAAATGGACAAGCAACATGCACCACAGAAAGAGATGCTTGAGTGTTTTAGAACTATTGAAAGGTTATACTGTTACGAGACTACAAGAGATTTGTCATGACTTGGCGAAGTTTGGGCTTGAGAAATGTGAGACCAAACAAAGGGAGGTAATGAGGCAAAACTCAAAAGCTGAATTAAGCACAGTAAGCCCCAAACTAAACTCCTTTTATGGACTCCTATGCCTTGTTCAGCAGCAGCTCAGCAACATCAATGAGTGCTTTTCCTGCAGCCCTAAGTGACATGACAGCGAATAACATCTGTCATGTACAGTTAGTTTGCACATCTCACTACTTTTGTGTCCAAGTCTTACAGAGAGACCTATGTGGATTTACATAATGCTGGACATAAGGAATGGCATCCCTGGTGTCCCATCATCCTAAAACATTCCATCTGTTTAATCTGATTACAGTTATGTTAAAAGATGAGTGTGATCTTAGTCACTGCTACTTAGATAAAATGAGTGATGTCATTAAAGGAAATATTTAAGAGCTAGAAGAGCAGGGAAAGACTCGGGTAGGAAGCATTAATGTAAGAACAAAAATGGTGGAATCAAAGAAAGAAAACAAATGTGGACATTTAGCAACACAACTCAGCTGAGGACCTGGCATGTGCAGCAGACCTGCTAGAGAGCATGGCAAAATTGTAAGCAGGATGAACACAGAGAAAGCATCTTTCCCTAACCATTATTTTAGATCCCAAACTGTAATGAAAATACAAGATTTTTCCCCACAAAGACTTTTGTGTAGTACATCATTCAATAATTTTTCACTAAAACAGTGCTCCATCACATGCACAGAAACCACTAGAAGTAACAGTAAGAGACTAAAAATCAAGAGTTCTCATGGAAAAAAAAATAAAAAATTACTTGTTTTCCCCCAGTTTCTGTAACTTTAAGACTGTACTTCAAATGAATTAGCTACATGTGTGCATTAATTACAAAATAAATGCTGAGACTAAAGTCGTACTTAATTTAAACCTTTCAAGAGGGTATCAGAAGACTCAGTATTACCTGTAAGATTATACCCCTTAAGTCATTTTCAAATACAGCTTTTATCAAGTGTTCTAAGCTGGAAAGAGCTCACAGAATCATCTGGGATGAATTCCTTTACAGATTTCCCGATATCATCTATCTTCACCTTTCCAATTACTCCATATTGTACTGCCTGCAAGATTTACATCTCCTACACTTCATGTAATTTTTGATGTGTCAGCAGCGAGGCAATCGCCAACCTTCCTTGAGCAAATGGAATAGACTGAAACACATTTAATGGTTCATTCTCCAGACCTGGATAATTTTTATGGTTGTCCTGAAGACTTTCCTTAGTATTTCTCCATCTTCTTCAGTAATGGACATTAGAACTGCGTATTTTGGCACCTACCATACTGAATAAACAGACTTTAACCTAAATACCTAAATACTCTCTACTTTTGCTTGTCATTTTTCTTTTTCATATAACTGAGGTCTTCTCCAGCTGTTTCAGTTATTCTGTTATACTAGGAGCTGACGTTGAGGTCATCATATAGCATATTCCCATGTCCTTTCCTTATGCCTTTAAGATTAAGTACTGGTGTTTTAACTGGTTGCTGGCTTCAGAAGCCCACCCCATAGGACAGCAGAACAGAAGCCTGCATGAAACTTCAACAACAGCAGTTGAGCAGAATTCACTTCATGTAGAAATGAGAGATTGCTGTCTTTGTTTTCCTGGATTGTGTCTAGTTGTCCAGATCACCATTATTTATTTCAGTCAGCTGTGAATTTTACCAGCAATGGTGATAAAGTATCATTTGATAACATTTGCTAGGATTTAAATCAATTTACCTTCATGCTGCCTAGTACAATTTGTACTTGCACTGCATTAGGAATTTTAAAACACAGCTTACTATGATTCTTATTAAGTACAGCTTCACTGAGCCAATAAAACAGCTTAGTCTAAAGTCTTAGGGAGAAAAGGTTTCCTAGATTCACCATCCAGGTTATAGTTTTGGAAGTTACTGCACAGGGGCAGAACTGCATGGATAAAAAATACATTTTTTTACTCATCCTGAAGATTGGGTAAATCTGA
The DNA here is from genome assembly GCA_035772895.1 of Perdix hodgsoniae. Lineage (NCBI taxonomy): Eukaryota > Metazoa > Chordata > Aves > Galliformes > Phasianidae > Perdix > Perdix hodgsoniae. Next base: position 3,561,655 of record JAPSGF010000024.1, on the reverse strand, counting down.
AACATCTGAATTTGCAATGGAATTTATGAGTAAAATACTGTGTACATTTGGACAAACAAGTCCAACCTGATCTTTTACTCAAGCTTAGTCTTGAGCCATGTCTGGGCATAATCTGGTAGAGCTGGCCAGACCCCGAAATATTCCAAATGAAATTTGAAATTATGAAGGACCACACCATTCAAGGTCCTCCACTATCAGGTAATCGAGGTGGAAGATGTTTACTTGCTTTCCTAATTATAGAGATTAGATATTTATGGTACCCACAGTGCCTCCTGAAAGCATTACTCACCATGGTAGCCATTAGGCTACAGATGCTTCAGAAAGCAGAGCAAGCTGTGCCTCTTTGTAGCTGAGTTCCTTTTGTTGGTGTTTCAAATCCAACCTGGGTCTTGCTAATTTCTGTTGTTTCTTAGTTTGAAAACAGTGCCCATCTCCTCAATATATCTGTCTCAGAACTTCTGAACTGCTCTTTGTGTTTATTTCCAGCTCCTTGTGGCCTCTCTGAATACTCCATTCTTATTCCTTTATATTCTTCCCACCCAATTGAAAATGAGCAATTTGGTAAGAGATGGTAAACTGCTTTATTTGTATGGATTTACCTCAATATCTGGAGGTTGAGTGCTGCGTCTGCCTTGAAAATAATTTTAAGGAACAGCAGAATCCAGTATGATAATGTCACTGACAATCCCGAATGAAATTTTCTGACTCTTCTGTTCAAGAGAAACAGCAAATACCTTGTTCATGACTAAGCTCTGCGTAATGGGCCAAGCGCTTCCTATCACTGTCACAAATGAGAAACATTTGCATTAATGAAGGGTGGCAAAATGAAAAGCAAACTAAAAAGAGGGAATAAATGTATGCAGAGAAATACTGGGCAAGGTTTCTGCCATGTGAATGATTCAGTATAGGTAAGATGTGACTTTTTCCCTCAGCAGGTGGATAATAACACTTCTTGTTACAGTATCAATAACCCTTTGCAAACCATGTATTTTTTCACATTTAGATCCTTAAGTATTTACATAGATTTGCTGACATGGATCAAGAAAATGATGCAGAATGTGAGGACTGGATTTTTTTTTAAATCAGGTATCCAAAAGTGATATACAGAATCCTTCCGTACCCAACAGAAAAGCAAGCCAAAGGAGTGCTTCAACCCATGCATTTTAGGAGCAGAAAAATCATCCTTCACAGAGTGCTACTCCTCTCTATTGAATGAAATGAGAGGCTGCAATCTGGCTTTAAATAGATCCCCAACATTTGGATGGCTAAAACATAAGGTGAATCCAAGCTTCAAAGATTCATCAGAACCTGTGAAGTGAAATGGGATCAGGCTCCAGGCTTCCATCAACTTTTTCTTCTGCTTCATCTGCTAGACCTAGTCTGTGCCCAGGTGTGCAACACAGAGCCATCAGCTGCCCAAGACTGTTGGAAGTAAAAATACATAGGTGAGAAGCAAAAAAAAAGTATATTATGCATGACAAATCTGTACAGTAGGCACAAAATATAAACTATCCAAGGACAGAAAAGAGACAAAATATGAGCTGGCTCATTTATCCTCATGTGTTCCATTTTTAGTGAATATATATTTCAAAAATCCCAATAATTCAGTGAGACAATTTGACTTTTTCTTGTCTTCGTACATTAAGTTATAAAGAGTTAAAAAGTCTTCCTTCATTCTTTTCTCTCTTCCTCTTTTTCCTCCCTCCTCTCCTCTCCTCTCCTCTCCTCTCCTCTCCTCTCCTTAAAAATACAGTTGAAAGAGTTGATGAGTCAGGAGAAGAGAACATTTTGTCAGGATCAGGATAGAGAATGCAGGTGTTCAGAATGGCCCAATGAGCAGCAGAAAGATTGCTGTCCTCAGGAAGACTGCTTTTTGAGGCAAATTCTTGTTTAGTGTGGATTGGTTTTTTTTGTTCCTACAACAAGATACAGCCCATGAGTTCAGCCTATCATATGACTGACATAGGTAGCCTCTTGGCCAGGACTTCAGGACTTGTTCTTGATGACAGTGTCAACTTCTCAGTTTGGTCAAGGACTGACAGGCTCAACTTCATTAGCAGTGAACAGCACAGAGCACTGCCTGTTTGCCACTGGGCTGATATGATTATATTTCTCCATATCACAGATCCATCCAAATCACAGACTAGCTGCAAACTTTCACTTTTAAAGGTAATTTTCTAGAAGAATCTCCAGTTAGGTAAGCAAGTTAAGTTTCAAAGTCTATAACCGTACTTAGAACTTTTGACAGACTAATATCTTCAACTTGTAACCATGGTCCTGTCCCATGTCAAGATGATGCTTGCTTCTTTCAAAAGTCAATTTGTCCAAGCACTGATGTTGATGTCAACTCACTCCTCTCTAGAGTCAGGTTCTCTAAAAGGACTTTCCTGGATGGAACACCAACAAATTGTCTGAATATCAGCAAGAACCGTACCTCTGCCTAGGCAGGAATTTCAGAGGTGTCCATGTTCAGACAGTTCATAAAAGCTGTTCAAAGAATCCAAGAGAATCAAGATAAAGAAAACTAAATAACATTGGTCCTGTATCTCCAGCAGTTGGAAGGGAAAAAACACAGTGGGAATCATGAAGCTAAGAGCAGCTCAGGAGTCCTCACAGCCAGTCCTCAGCTACCTACCCTGAATCTTGTTCCAATATTGTATTGAGTTTCATATGTCATTGATTTTTCATTTCCTTCATGAAACTCCAAACTTATAGTATTAAGTATGATTGAGGGAATTTTATTTTGTATTCAGAATACACTAAGCAGACAACACACTACTCTCTGTCTCAGCCCATTAACTTTATTAAAAAATGCAACAGAGCTGATTTCTGAAAAAGCAATTTATCAGCCTGCTATATAAATATGGTACCAGTTGAAAGTTATTTCATTTGAATTTAGGCGTTCTTTGGCCAAGATGCACCATCATGCTTTCTGAGCTTGTCAAGAACGATAAAAACACAGGTCAGAAGTATATGATAGGTATAATTGTCTTACTCTCCCTTATCTCCCTTTTAACCAAAAAGTGTGAGCCTGTATTTCATTTCGTTACAGAAGAAGATAATTATTACTGTCACTGTCACATTCGTTTCTTGATCTTGATAACAAATGAATTAAACCTGGCATCTGACCAAATATCCTAGAGTTACCCTGTCAGTGCCAATTCATGATACAATACATTTTGCATAGATTGGCATAGGGAAAGAACGACGGATCTGTATTGTATAAAGTTCAGAATTTATTTCACATGGAAGACTTTTGTCCTTAAATATATACGTGCTTCAACAGAGGAGTTATGTTTCCAGTGTAATACAGAAATAAATTCTGATGGCAAGATTCCATAGAGATTAATGTTTACATCACCAAATCCAGAAATTAGGTTGATAAAATTTGCCATCACACTGCTTTACTTCTGTACAGCTCAAGTTCAGTAGATTTAAGTCTAACAGGTATGTCACAGATTTGAAAAAGCTGCCAGATTTCAAGAGCAGATGTATTGCTTTATGACCTTCTGCGGGCAGAAAAGCCAAAGCAGACAAAGACAGTAATAATGAAACCTCATTATTCAGAGTGCAAGTTAATTTGAGAGGGAATTCTCTTTTACTCAGTTTTCTGCAAATTTGTTGAAAACGTTTCAAGTTTTTCTCCAAAGAATGCGCAGCCTCACATATAAACTACTTAGATAAGAGGTCATATCTAGGGCATCAATATTCTGTCCATTATATGACAAGATCTAGATTATGGAGCAACTGCATCTAAGCTTTTGGCAATGCTAAACTTTGAAGGTAGCTGTAAAATTTACTGACAATGCAGAACCAAATAAAGGTCTGTCTAAGAACTCCAATTCATAACTCGATGCCAAATTAGCATAAGTGAAATATGAGTATTTAATATGATAAAACATGAGCTGCAAGCATTTAGCTCATCCCAGGAAAAATGTGAAACCAGAAGGTATTTTAATGAAAAACTGGAAGCAAATATCACAGTCTAATGTTTAAAAGCCATAAGAGTTAATTTTAGTTTGAAAGGAAATCATTTTTCAAAGTTCTGTGCTCTGTTTAAAAACAGATTGAGTAAGTTTATTAAATTAACAGACTACTGCATTTATGAAATCCATAAGTCAGATCAATGGTGCACAGTCAGCTCTACAAAGTAATTGCTGGCCTCTCTTGAAATGGACAATCCGAAAACTTCAAGGTCTACTTTTTCCCTCCATTATTTATAATGAGGAAAACATGGTGCAATAGATTCTAATTCATAATGCCTTTTTAATGCTCTTATAGCACAACATTTGGGCTCATTTCTAATCTCTGTGGGTGACAGGTTGCCATTATTGCATTGCCATTAATATGAATTATAGGTACAATATATTTTACCCAATATTATCCACCCCAGGACTAACATGATTCTACAACAAAAATCACATGGTCAGCATTTTTTTCAGAAGCATTAAGTGCTAATAGCCATTGGAGATTAGCCATGCCACAACCCTATGCATCTGAGCTGGTCCTTACAACTACAGAATCACCAGCCTTAATTTACACTCGCATTCATGGTTGTTAAAACGTCACTATCTATGTAAGTGTCTAGCTATGGCTTCCAAGCAGCAAGTCAAGGCTTGATGAGGACAGGATCGCCTCGTTTCCTCTTCCCAGCTGGAAATTACTCGGCCACTTACGGCAGGTAACGCAAGATGGATGGACAGCATGTGTGTGCCTCTGGTTACTGACTTGCATTTGAAGAACTCATTCTCATGAATGACAACAGCTCTGAAGGACCAGGCAGACTCAAACACACTTCAGCTTCTTTCATTTTGATCGCCAGCAGCTACCTGCCATGATTATCACCCCAATTCTTGGCAAGGGAAAAGTATATATATAGGTGTATATACGTATGCTGTAAATCTCCCATGGAGGCAGAATACTGAGTTGCATGAAGGCTTAATCTCACCTAGTGTGACTATTCTCATGATTTATGGATAGAGATAGGATTAGCAGAATAAAGCACACTTTAACGTTATCAGTAATGCCAATAGAGCATAGCAGCTGCTTTGGAAGAAGTCTTTCTTAAAAATGGTCACCAATGAACTACACACAGACCTTGCTGCACCAGAGCATAATGGCAAAGACACTCCTCTTTGATTTTCAGAACGTGTAGCAATATAAATCTGTTAAATGGAATGAAGAACTTCCCAAATGCCAAGAATGACATGTTCCTTGCCCTTAAGAGCTCACATTCACAAATGTCAAGAAAACAATATGTGAAGAAAATAACCACGAGCAAGTAAGTAGATGACAGGCAACAATGCTGAACAACACCATATGCATTTTTGTACACATACTCCAAATGGGTACTTGGCAAAGTACGTTGCTAAATACAGAATGCAAAAATACTCAGCCCATCCATAATCACGAGGATTAGTTTTGGCCAGCATCATGGTAGTAAATAGATCTTTATGAGAAATCCACGTACAAAGAGGGTAAGGGGCTTGCAAACAATTTCTGGAAGCACATGCCAGGCACAGAGGATAAACAAAACATTTATCAGAAAAGCAAACAAAAAGGTAATCAAAACTGGAGTCCTTGGGATAACAGATGGCAGGATTGGGGACACAAAAAGATACATGGGTGGAAGCTGAGCAGGGGTTTGTTTGAATGCTTCTGACATTTCTTTAAATGTCAGCTCATAATTATGATGTCTTCGCCACCACCTTGTAGGTATATAGCCACTTCTAGCAGAGGCCTTCTAGCTCACACATAGCTGCACTTTAGCATTTTGAGCTATCCATCATGTTCCCACCTTTTATTCTGGTGAGAATGAACAAGCAAACGCCGAACTCCCACTGAACACCTACTGCTTCAGTTTTAATTTCAAGGTTTCGCTGCTGTTCAGTTAAATCTCTGGGTGCATTATACAGATTTATATGGAGTGCTACACACTGAGCAGCACCAGGAGATAAGTGGGAGAAAGGGCAATATTTAAAGAAGTTCAGAGAACCCTGCACATACAGTGTACTCTATAAACACTCCATCAGAGAAGGAGAAGCATGCTATAATCTTTTGCATAAGTTTACATGTGTAAAACCTATGTTAATAAGAATCAATCCTTGTTCACTATTTGAACACAAATCCCATTAATAATTCCATTAGGCTGCCACTTCAGTTCATTATTTTACCCATTTGCACTTCACTATATTCACTGTAAACATCTGCTGCTTTCCCTGAGAAAGAGGGTGAACAAGGCCATGCAATTGCATTGATGTTCTCTGCCATATCCTTGGCTTGCTGGCGAGTGGTACTGATATAAAGGGCATTTCATTCTCTCCTACCCAGAGACAGAATACATTGCCTTCCAATGTAACCAGCTTCCATCCCACGACTTAACATCTAACATCCATCCCCGAATTCAAATTACCTAATTATCAGAGCTACTCAGCATGATTGTTCAATACTTACTAAGCAGGAACTTTGAAGAGGAAAGGAAGGAAAAAAAAAAAAAAAGGAGGACTGACACGGAGAGCAACAGATACCAAGCAATGTATGTTTATATTTTGGAAGTAAAAGCATGTAGAGGAAAAATAAAAAAAAAAAGACCAAGAGAAAACAAAACAAAAAAAACAGACAACATAAAAACCAAGCTCCACAACACAACACTTTGATCATGTTAAAGATTCAGGGAGGCAACAGATAGCATAATCACAATGCACAGCAGGGTCCTCAGTGAAGAATGGGTACATGACTCCTAAAAGGTTATTATAGCGAATTTAAGCAAACCAATTGCACAGAGACCAGAGAGCAGCTAAACAGAGGTTTTCAGGACTTCTCTTCTGATCACCGAGTCTCATACCAACTGGCTCAATTTGATCTAACAATCAAAAAGTCAAATGATATGAAAAAAGATATTTCCTCCAGAAAATTGAAAAAGGTGGAGTGGGAGCTTATTTAGATTTGCTTCCTGCAACTGCATGCCTTTCTTTCTCTCCTTCTTTATTTCTCCAAGCAGTCTAGCTCTTGTAAAAGGCTTTCAGCAGCGGTACGCACATTTTCACACCACTCCGTCTCTGTACTTTTATTCTGTCCAGGAACAGACACCTCCAAAAGAAAAGTGAACAGTCAGGGCACTAAACACAATGAAGCAGAAATACAAAGGGAAAAGGGATGAGAAACAGAAGCTCATTTTCAGCAGCACTGAACAACTACCTCGTGTTAATAGCGTTACGTTTGACTGAACCCAACAGGCAAAACACCCACTATTAACCCCTGAGCTGTACATCACACAGGCTCGTAAACTGCTCTTCTACAAATCTATGGTAAATTTGGCAGATTTTATGGTTGACAGGATGAGGAAAACAAGTCACCAGAGCTATTCAAGAAATAACACCACAGGTGAGACACACTGAGCTTTGTTTCAATAGCCTGTTGTGAGGGGAAGGCTACCACAGACAACATATGCTCACGGATTTCTATCCAAACTCCATCACATATGGACCAATGGACATACCTTGTGATAAATGCTTTGGATAAAGCATTTGGCACTGAAAAGTCTATTATGTTGTCAGCACTGACTGAAAATCAAGGCCAAAACCACCCAGCATGGAGACACAGACATTTTCAAGGCCCGGCTGGATAGAGCTTTCAACAACCTGGTCTAGAGGAAGGTGTCCCTGCCTATAGCAGGGGGATTGGAAGTAGATGATCTTAAAGATCCATTCCAATCCAAATCATTCTATGAGTAGCATGATTAACCATGCTACTCATTGTTGTTTGTAAAGGTTGTAGCATGTGCAAGTGGGTATGTGTGATTTTACTCTGCTGGATGATGATCTAAAATCACAGAATCACAGACTCATAGAGTGGCTTGGGAAGGAAGGGACCTCAAGGATCCTCAAGTTCCAACTGCCCTGCCACAGGCAGTGTTGCCAGCCACTGGATTAAGTACTAGATCAGACTGACCAGGGTCTCATCCAACCTGGTTTTAAACACTTGCAGGGAGGAAAAGCAACACCTCAGACTTCTTTTTTTTGCAGCGCAACATGGGTGCATCATCAGGGCAGTTTGCAGCTTTCCATTCATGAAATAAGCCAACTTCTGTTAATAAATGGTATTAGGAAAAAATCAGAATGTGTAGATAATTGTACTTCTGACAGCAGGAAAATGGAGATGAAAACTGGATAGGACAATAGGATATAACCATACTCTTGGAATTTCCCCAGTCCTGGCAACTGTCACAGGTTTATTGGGCCTTCATTGGCAGAAAGCAGTATTATTTTCTATTGAATGCTGTGGTGAGAGAGAAAGAGAATAGACAGCTTAGTAAGTGAAAAATCAATTGTGCAGGTAGTGAGAGGCGTTTCTACTTCAACACTTAATGGATAACGTGATCTTTCATACTAGCCGTATGCCAGCATCCATCCAGTATCTAACACAATCTCTTATCTTCAGATCCAGAAGAAAACATAAAAAGAATTCCCTGCCACCAGGAACATCTGCATAACGTATTCTTCATTCTGATACAGGGGCTATATTTACCAGCAGAAGGTGGCTGCTTTGCAAGACCATGACAAAGATTTCTGAAAAACAGCTGCAACAGTTCCCTAGAAAATACACTTCTAGACTCCCTTTGACTATATACTTCAGAGATGGCTGATCTGAAATTAATGCCTCCTATTTCATTATGTTGGCCTATGATGTCAGAGGTGAATGTTGGTGATGTGGTGGTAGAAGCTGAACCTTCCCACCAGTATTCCATTAAATGTAACAGATGGCAGCAGAGGGGCAGTGTGACAAAATGGTGTCGGACACAGAAATGTGTATGAAGCAAAGGGGTGTCTGAATTCCTCCAGATGGAAAAAATAGCATCTGTTGACATTCATCAACATGTGCTGAACATTTATGAAGACCAAATAGTGGATGTGAGTGCAGTGAGGCAGTGAGTGATGCATTTCAGCTGAGTCGACGGTGACAGTGGTCATTCTACTCATGCAGATATGTACGAGTTTGGCACACAGGCTCTTGCTTACAGCTGGAAAAAATGCATAGCTAGTGCTGGTGCCTATGCTGAGAAACAGTGTCTTATAGCTGAGAATTTTCTTTATCAAACAGTATTATTGCACTCTTTGTTTCTATGGAAATAAACAGGAGGCATCACTTTTGATGCAACCTATGTATTTATAATGAGAGATTGGTTTCACCAACCATTTCAGTTGCTATTGCTATGACAATTACAAGAGGGACAAAACATACCATATTAACGCACAGCTACTAGCCTGCTAAAAGAACAGATCAAGTACAGATGTGACCGTATTCCTCACTGTCCAGATATAACTTGGTAAGTACGGAACAGTAGAGTCAAGTTAGCAGTCTCTTGTCTCCAACACAAAGCCTTCCCACTGACTAGAAAACTGAACAAGGCCAGGACCTGTTATATGGTTCTGAGGCCAAATGATATGGCATAGCCACACTCCGAGGATTATATACTTTTATCTTCCAAAATAGGGTGGCTATATCCAGACTGCTGATTGAGAACGGCTCCTGGCTCTTGCTAATCCCCAAACCATGCCTCAGTATCATTTATGACAGGGCTGGCTGGCCCAAGCCAAAAGCACAGCAGAGCCTGTGCTAACAATTTAATGGTATAGATGGTCGTGTTCCAGCTCTTGGACCCAACGTCTGGCACTGCTTAATCATCTAGCACTGACCTTGCCAAATGTAGTTGTATTGTGAGCAGAGTTCACAGGAAAACAGACACATAAAAAGGATTATCTGACCAAATCAAAAATCTATGCATTTTCAGGATTCCTTTCCTTCTTTTTTTCTTTCCCCCAAGTTTTATTTTCCAATCAGTCTTATTTTCTAAGAGTTGCTGCATTTGTTAAGAAAGTAGAAGGTCAAAATAGTTGTGGTAAGCATCAAGCATGCCTTGTTTTTTACCAGTGTTTTGGTTAAAGCTGCCAGCAAGCTATGGTGCATCCAGCAACGACTGTGAGAAATGTCAGGAAAATTTAATAAAATATCTGATACAGAATGGAGGAGATGGAAAAAGACATCAAGAGTGATGTAGAAAAGTAAAAAAATGAAGGAGAGCACGGATTGGTCCACAAACTTTGCTGTACTGCTTAATGTCTGTATTTAATCTCTTACTTCAAAGAGGTGGATGCAAAAAGGCACAGTGTTCAAGAGTAGTGCAGCAGGTGCTGCAGTTGCCCTACCTCATTTTTGAACCACCTTCTTCGTTCCATATCAAAAGAATGGCCCAAAGATTTTGCTGCAGAGCAAATCCGCTTCCTTGCCAACAGATCATGAGGCCATATAAGAAAGACTGGCTTTTGCAGACTTACTTCCAGGGACAAGGTTACTGCTATGGCAGGTGCCACAGACCATAAATATTCATTCTCTGAAGGAAAACTTTTTAAAAAGAGTCTAGACCATCTTTTCTCAAAGATTCCTCTCCACTTTCTGTTTGAAGGCTTCCCCTTGCAGAGAATAACTTGGAAGCTGATAAGAACAATCACATCCCCCTTAGCCTCCTCTTTTCCAGTCTGAGTAGACCTAACCCTCAGCCTCTGCTCCTCTTCCATCATGAGCCTTATTGGCCCATTTTACAGGACAATCACTCAGCACAACATGAATAACAAAATGGCTCACAGGAAACAGAGAAGGAATGAAAAATGAAGTGTTTTGCTCGGTTCTTTTTCTCGCAGTTGTTTTAAAAGCTTCCCCCTCTACTCCAGTCTGTTCATCTCAATTGAGGATGCCCCCAGATTTGCAGAGCAAAGAGTGCGGTTGTTGTCCTGCACCTTTACAAAGCAGTGATGAAACAAAGGCAACTTACACAAAAACTGAGGGATTATCTACATAATATGAAGATGGAAATGAAGATAAATCTATTGAAAGGCTTGGCCATTTTTGTCCTGAAACAGCTGTAAAATCCAGAGCCTAGGTGAATTCTAAAAACACTGAAACAACATTATCCCTCCCTGTTTCTGAGCTAAATATTATTGTTAAGCAGGTCATATTTCTAGGCAGGCTGAGAAAACAAGATGATCAGCAACTTTGTATGTGGCAAAGAAAATATCTGTGCTTATAAAAATTGTATATATGTGTATGTCTTAATCAAAGAAGTAGTACATCTGAGATAACTACGTATGTGCATAATGACCTTAAAAGCCATCAGTTTTACACATCAGACACTTTGGTCACAAGAAAACTGCCAAAAGAATTATTGCAAGCAGTGGAAAAAAGGTTTATCACGTGGAGTTTAAAGCTTCATGAGCAAGAATGGGATTTAATACACAAATTTTCCTCCATCATCCAACTTAAAGAACTTTGCAAAGATAAATGCTAGACCTTTAAAAGCAGGGATGATAAAGATAATTAATAGAAGCTTAGAAGCAGAATAATGTTGTGAATCTATGTGGAGTATAACTACCGCTTTGCTTTTGAGGAAAAGGAAGATAAATTATTCAGTCATACCCCATCCCAGCATGAGGTAGAAATTCGAAAGGAAACAAGCTGTTCAAAAACAAAACTCTGATGACTATGCCAAGATAGGAGTCAGGCTCAGAAGAGCTAAAATAAATTCAAGGATTTAGTATTTATCAACTGAGGAGGATTCTGGGAATTGTTTTAAAGCAAACTGACATTACCTCTGCTTTGTGAAGTATGTTTAGTGATGGTTCAATTCTAGGACAGTGTCAGGATTGCATTATAGAATGCTTTTGCTTAGAAGGGACCTCTGCAGGTAAAGTAGTCCAATCTTCCTCAAAACAAGGTGATCTTTGATGCAATCGGTGTGCTCCTGGTCTTGTCGAGCTGAACTTGCAGTGTATTTCCAAGGGTGGAGAACCTGTAGCTGCTCTTACCCATTGCTCCAGTTTTGGACCCTGCACAGAGACTTTCTATTCCCTTATATGTAATCCACATTATTCTGGGCACAATTTGTGCTCACTGATCTTCCTTTCACCAGGAATAATCTACTCTCGTTTCTTTATACTGCATCTTAGGCATAGAAAGTGGTCCTGCCCTCCATGCCAATGAGTCTTGTCCATGCTCAACAGCATCAGCTCAGCTTTTCCCACGTTTTTTTAGTGACTCACCACTGCACTTGTTCCAGTAGGTCAGTGTCTGGCTTGCACATGGGAGCCCAAAACTGGACATGGTGCTTGAGAGGCAGTCACAGAGTTTGAACTGGTGGCTATTGTCTCGCTGGTATATCCCATCACTTGGTTAGCCTTCACTGCACTGCTAACTCATTTTAAACTTTGAAGAAGGACCTCCTTTTCTGCAAAGCTGCTTTCTACACATTTTCTGCTCAGTTTGTAAAGCTACATGGGAATAATTCATTCCAAGTACAACTCTTGTCTACAAATCTATCATAGAAGACCACCATCAGCTTGGATAGATACAATTTGCCCTTGTTCGCCTGCATGCAACTTCTGGTCTTCCGTGTAGCTGGACATCTAGAAAGGTGTGGTATACAATCTTCTAGGACACTGAGGTTGGGCTGGCAAACTAATAGTTCCCTGATTTCTCTTCTTGCCCACTCTGAAGAACACTACAACCATTTCCTTTTTTTATCCACAGAAAATTCCCTCGTTACTATGGCTTCTCAAGGATGACTGTGAGTGACTTCAAAATGGCATCAGTTCATCTGTCACTATTAGTATTCCTTGATGCATCCTGTCTGGTCCCACAAACTTGTGTAAGCTCAGTTGACTTAAGCAGTCTGTAAGATCACTTCTCATCTTCTATCCCTGTCCTCAAGCCTGTCCTCTACTATGAGCAGTAGTTCACTCCTCCAGATTCTGCCACCAGACAAAGGGACCTGAAAGAACCCTCGCCAGTAATGACCAAGGAAAAAGCAATACTGACTGTCTTTGCTTCTTATATTTCCATGTGGGACTTTACACACTGAGCACTAAGCCCATATTTTCCTTTTGCTGCCAATGTATTTATAGGCACCCTTCTTGCTGTTCTTCATATCTCTTGCCAATTTTAATTCTTGCTGAGCTTTCATATTCCTAATTCTAAACCTGCACAGCAAAGCAGCGTTTCCAAATAATGCCTGAGTAGCCTCTCCTCTCTCATATAAAAAAAAGGCGTAGAGAGCTGGAACTGTTAAGCCTGGAGTAGAGAAGATGGAACATCAAGAAGCACTTCTGTACCATATGGGTGACAAAGCACTGGCACGGGTTGCCCAGAATGTTTGTGGAGTCTCCTCTTTGGAGATATTCAAAAGTCACCTGGATGTAGGCCTGGGCAAGTGGCTTCAAGAGGCCATATTTGAGCAGGAGTTGGACCAGAAGACCTGCAGAGTTCCCCTCTGACCTTAACCACTCTGTGATTCTAAGATTCTTCCTACTCTCATACACATTCATTGCTCATTTGGGCGCAGTCAGGATTTCCCTTTTCAGGTGGGAGAGCCTCCAGTTGTGCTTGTTTGGCTCCCATACACCAACTGAGCAATTACTGAGCCACTAAAAGGCCGAGCAACTAGATCGTTCTGGGGGCAGTGTAGTATCTTGTACAACACAGCTGAATGTACAAAGACTGTCACTTGAAAAGAAACGGGATTTGCAGAGGAACACGTGGTTAAAATATGCCCAGCATTGCTTTTTAGGGGCATTCCACTTGCTAGCTGACAAATGTACCTCAAAGCATTACTTCAGTGGTCTTGAACACATGGGCTTTTTGGAACACACTGTGTTCTTCTGGGATGAAGGAATAACTTTAATTGTATATAGTATTATCACATAAAGAGTACACAGTCTTAAACATTCAAATTATACAGTCCAAAAGGCTTCTCTTTCTTGATGTGTGTAACAACTTAGCAGTAGTAAATATTATTTACATATTTCTCAGTGTTTTGTTTTAGGATTACCATAAAAGACCTGGGATCATAAACAGTAAGAAATAATGCTACAACATGAAGAATTTATTACTAGCTATTATTCATTATTTATACAGTGGGTGCATATCACTTTACACACAAACACCACTTTACAGACAACATATTTTTCTCAGCAGAAGTTCTTCAGGCTTTGTTTTCCAAAGTGAATCAGTTTGGAGATGCTAAATTGTAGTGGGTTAACAGCAACATATATTTCAGCTTGACAGCAGCACAGAACAACCAAAACAGAAGAGGCAGATGGACTTTGGGGAGAATTTCAGAATAGTCAGTTCCTCTAAACCAAACTAAAATATACATTTTGTTTGCTGAAAAGTGCCCTCCTCATCCAAGAACAGTATTACAGGTTAACCAATACATGGACATCTAGTGAGGCTTCAAATTCCAAGAGAAAATCCCCCAGAAGGACATGGGTACTTGCAAGCTTATCCTCCTTCTACATGCTACTTTTCAAAGTAATGGTTGATTACAAATCTCCACAGAGCTTCGTCTAGAAGGAGAAACTGGAGTTAGAAAAAAGGGTGAGGAATTCCTTTTGTGGTTTCCCCTATAGTGCTCTGCAGGCATTGACAATGAGCCAGTGCTTTGCCCACTCACAAGACAGTGAGTCACTGCACTTCTAGCTATGCAGAAGCTCTCTGCACCTTGTGTGTGCTGTTTGGATGGGATGGTGAGCAGTTCAGCACTGCTGCCATAATGTGATTCCTGGCACTATTCTGACAGCGTGAAACAGCGCAGGCTGCCTGCATTTCATGCCATCAAATCACAAGATCTTCATGGTCTTCTTAAAGGTCTGGGGACTCTTTACAAGAGGATTTTCGGGACTGCAGAAAGAGCACTGGTACTGCTTTAATATCAATTTGGAGTGATCAGAGCTTCCTTGTGTGCCTCTGGGCACATCAGCCCATGTCCACTGTTTGCAGGTGTGATGTACAGCAGCACAAGGAGCCAGGGAGCGAAGGTTAACACACTGTTTATTGCTCCTAGGGCCAAACTCCGGTATCAGGCTGGTATTCATGGAAAGGTGAAGCTCTGCACAATTCTTTCCTTCCTTTTTTCCTTCTCTTTCTATTTCTTCCTTCCTTCCTATTCACTTCATTCACTTGTTTTGCAAGTGAGTTCTAAATTGAAGAGTTCAAATGAAACAGTAATTTGAGGAAACAAATGCCATCATAAAAATATTTTCTGTTTGACAGTTTATTTTCCTTCTGAGATGCAATCAAATTATGTTTTAAAAAATGACCACTATTTTTATGTTACTGTTAACCAAAATTATGTTTTGGAGACATCTTACCTAACCTCCTCCGAAGCCTTCTGCAAACAGTTTGCATTTGGCTCCTTTGTACCAAACCTTTAATCTACTAATTCCCTCCCTCAATGATTTCCCTGACATTGCCCTCTTCATGCAATGTCAAAATCAGAAATTACTTAAAGAACCAGCTGTCTTGAAAATAATTTACTGGGCCTACCTGACTAAGTTAGCCACTGACAGCAAAAATAATAGGAAACTGCCAAATGACCCCTCATAAAATTCTTTTTGTAGCTGTGTTTGACAGTGACAACAGCACTATGTTCCTAAATGACAGCAACCAACCTCAGGATTTGATGCATCTACAATGCAGACAGCCTGCCCTTCTTCAGAAGTAATGCTCCTTGGACAATAAAACCTCGAGTAATCAGCATCAGCTCACAGGCAAGGAAACTCACAGGCAGGATTTTTTAGCCTAACAGAAGGCTGTGACAAATTTTCCAAATGAATGCACATGCCTCCTGAATGGCAGATGTATATATTCTGCTGGATTTTTAATGGATAATCTCCAATTAGTATCTACAAAAAGAAAGTAAAGATGAGAAAAATAAGAAAGTAAAACCAACTCTAAATCATTTTGAAGAATCAAGCACTTAACTCCTGGCCAGCACACATTTTGTTTATGTCATTGTTATTACTAATATTTATTTCTTTTAGAAGTTGAGATATTTTCCATCAAAGTGCCAAAGCCTAGAAATACTCCGTCTTCTTTATCCAAAGCCGTCATGGCTGTGACCTTCTAAGTTCTTGGCTACGTCAATTCGAGTTTCAAACATGCTGACTTTCATCTTTGAATGGAACTGGGACTAGAAACTGGCCAGACCTCTCAGCCCTTTCAACAGATGATAAACACATTGCAATTCAAAATCTCCAAGTAGCTTTCTATGACTTCACAGATTAATGAGTGTTCCAAGGCTTCTAAATCAATTTCAGTCAAGTATCAGCAGAGGTTGACTAAACTAAAATCACATTTTGTACCTTTCAATTTCTACACCATTCAAAAATATGTAAAAAATGCACACAAAAATAAATACTGAAATAGGATGATAAGAAGATGTGACAAATCATCAGCACAATTAAAGCCCTCTCTGCAGCCAAAGATTAAGATCAGCTTTCTACTGAAGATTTTTAATGCTACCCAAAGTATCTCTTCAGCTTATTGAAAGGGTATTGGTTCCTCTACATCAAGGCTTCAATACATCAGTTTTGGAATCCACCACTGATCTCTCCAAGCTCTCTTGTCCCTTAGTGACACAGTTACCTCCTGAAATGGAACTTGTTTCACTGTCACAGTGAACAGAACAGAACGGAACAGAAATTATTCTTGGGTTCCACCCACAGAATTGTAATTAGTCAAGAAAAAGGTCCCTTGCGAACCCAAGATCGAATCTCTGTGTTTCTTTTTCTTCTTTCTGACAGAGGCCCGGTTCATCTTTCGAAAGCATTTGCCAAAATTATTCAGGGATACCAGCAGGATAGTACAGTAATTTCAGGGGGAGCACTCTGGCACTTTCACCCAGGCCAGGCAGGCACAAGGGTGCACCACTACCATCAATGTCATGAACTTCGGGTGTTTGCCCTTCCTTGCCTGCAGACCCCTTGCATGAGGCACAGTTTGGAAGCTGCCTTCCAGGTTATGCAAAGTCAATTGAACTTTCAACCTAGAGAACCAGGAGAATGTGATTTTGGTGCCAGGGAAGACCTATCCTTGTCTTCTGTTACAGAACATTGTGTATTATATACTCAGGGCACTGTTTTGATTTCCTACACCCATGCAATATTCAGCCATAATTACAGTTTCATGTAGAAAAGCCTCACTTAGCATCACAGTAATTTGCCAAAAGAATCAGGTGGATCTGAAACGCAGCTTTTGCCACTGCTACATTTGGTTTGCACTGCTGCCATCACGTCCAGATCAAAGAATTGACAGCTACTATCTCAAATGGTGACAAAAACATGCCAACTATCAATACAGTCCCTCAAGGGATGGGTAGAGTAGCTTTGCACAGAGAAGTTGGAACAGCAAATCCTATATACTTCATCGCTGCATGTTTTGACTGTTTTCTAGCAACTGTTGTATTCCAATATTTATAATCTCTCTCTTTATGCAAGCCTCTTATGTTTTATAATAAAAAGAGTACATAAATTTCAGCTACCATTGCAGAGCAAATTGTTGTATGTAATTAGTCATGTACAACATAAGGCGTAACTTGAAAAACAATTCATGTTTATTTTTCCTCTGCTTAATCAATATTTTAAATATTTGTGGAAGCTCCAGCTTAGCAAATCACCACCTCAGAAGCGAGAGAAAGAGAACAGACAATATGAATTCTGCAACATACAGCGAACTGGCTGCAAATGACAAGACTGCCATTGAGGGAACCACGTTTTTTTGGACCTTAAAGAAAGGAAACACAGAACATTTCACTTTGTGCTGTTCCACTTCATTCCTTTTTACCATGCATTCCTCAGCTGACTTGTTTTTCTCTTAACATATATTTGTTTCCCTCCCCACGCATTTTTCCAACACAATTTGCTTGCTATGATGCACGGAGACAAAAGCAGTGGGGGTGATTTTTCCCCTTCAATCCTTGCTTGGATTTCCAGAGAGGTGAACAAATGTTTTGCCACCTCTTTCTTCTCTCCCACATCCTAAGCGTGGCTAACCACAGTGGGATCACAACAACGGGAGCAACAACACACATATCTTAAATGCTATGGGAGCGCTGAAGCCAGGATCACATCTCAGTTATGCTATTTAAAGACTTAAAACTATATAGTTATCTCTGAGCTTGGCTGGAGAAAATCTTATCAAAACCGAAGACTGGCATTTTTATAAGATTTGTCATAGGTTTAACCTTGAGAATAACAAATCATTTAGTGTTTGGGGGCTTAAGAATCAATTTGTGTTCCAAGCAAAGGGTTTTTAAAATTAAGGTTGGAAAAAAAAAAAAAATAGATCTTACTTGGTACTGCATGGATTCTGTTGATGTATCAATCTTTTCAGGCATTTAAAAATAATATAGAGATGATAAAAGTAAATGTTCTATTACCAAAAAATCTCTTGGTAATAAAATTTCAAATTACAGCCCATGACAACACTTCTAAATTGAAGCTGTGATACAGGAGCTTTGATGGAGAAAATTGTACAAGTAACTCACAAAGTAATTCAGAAAAGCAACAAAGAATGAAGGTGCTGTTGAGATGAACAGAAAACATACTTGGAATGGCAGGCAGCATCCTTAAATGAATTTTAGAGTGTTTTGTTGCCAATATCTTAAGCAGTGCTGCAGTCTTATATGGATTTCTTTGATAGCTTCCTTCTACCAACAAATAACCTCGCTGCAAGCAAACAAACAATGCCTCACAAACATGGACAAATCCAAACCTGAGCTCCATCACCATACCTGACTGGGCTCAGGATATGAAGAACTGGCGTAAATGGAGCAGCTTCATGGCAGCTCTCTCTCTTACTGACTACTTCAGGCTTGAGGAAGGATCTCCAATGAAGAAAATGATCAGAACCTCCTACTGCCTCAGCTTCCCTGATGGTGTACTGAAAGTGAGGCATTAAATTATTTTTTATACGTTGTAGAGGTTTAAATAGGTATTCTTCTGTCTACTGGCAGCCTCCAATGACATGCGTAACAGCAGTGCAAAGTATCACCACTATTTTGTTCAGCAAAAAATAAAGCTTAGGAAACTACTGGGTTGGGGTGTTTTTTTTTGTTTAAATAACTCAGACCAAACATCCATAAGTACTTAAACGTGGCAGATCCACTAAGTGTGATTTGTACCAAAGCATCTGTGCTAAGAAGATTACAGGTACGCTTTGAGAACAAATTTCAAAGGTCTGCAAAGTATAATTAGTTCTAAAGTTCTCCTACACATTAATAATTAGTAATAAAATCCTTCCAAAGCCCTCCACAGAACGATGTTAAAAGCTCTTTGTGAAGCATAAAAACACAGCCCAAGCCCAACCCCCTCATCACTGGCATTATATAGCTTAGCTTTCCACTGAAGATGGTCTCACTTCTCTGCAGCAGTTCATTTGAGCAAGTTTTCCTCTCCTTTTCAATGCTTTTGTCATTCATATCTCATAATTCAGGGCGAAGTCTTTAATCTTACATACATTTCCACGATCATTTAAAGACCAAATGGTTCAGCCAGATTACATAGTCTAGTGCTCCTTATAACTATTTACTGATAAATTCCATGAGCAATTCTGTCATCAATATAGGCAGTTTCACGGTCCAGCCAAGTACCAAGAGAGAAAACAAAGGTTTTCCTCCATTCTGAATTTGTCATTTTAGGATTCAGTATCAGGTCCAGAAGGACAGGAATATCACCAGAGCCTGTCAATATGGATATCAGAAGACTGAGATCTTGTCAAAATGACTTCATTTCAGTCCTTGACAAGATTATAACTCTACTTGATAACATGTAATGGAGAACAATGGCACGTGGATTCATTTTTAGTAACTATTGACTTAGCACTTTGCAATGTTTTGGATTAAAGACTTTGCACTTCACAACAGTGGTGTTCAATAAATTAAGAATTGGTAAACAGATTTTTTTCTCAAAGATTAGCTGCCAATGGGAAATGAGACAAGAAATGGTATTAGGCTAAATGGTATTCAAATTTTGAAACAAGATTTGGAAGTAACTGTGCAAAGCACTGCTAAATTTGTGGATAAAGAAAGTATTAAAGGAGTGGGAAGTAAGAAGAATAAGGCTTTCATATAAAATGATGTTTTCATGAAACAAATGGCAAAGCTATGCATGTTGGAAAAGGAAGGCAGCCCATTCTCCCAACACGAGGAAGATGTGGAGCAGATTCAGAGAATGGCCATGAAGATATTAGAAAGCTTGAGAAACTCTCTCAGGCAGAAAGGTTGAGGGAGCTCGGCTAATTCACCTTGGAGAAGAGAAGGCTCTGGGGAGACCTCATTGTAACCTTCCAATACTTGAAGGGAGCGTATAAACAGGAAGAAGACTGGCTTTTTACACGGACAGATAGTGATAGGATATGGAGGAACAGTTTAAATATGAAAGAGGGGAGGTTTACATTAAATGTTAGGCTAAAATTACTCAGAGTGGTGAGGCACTGGCACTGCCCGGAGAAGCTGTGAATGCCTCATCTCTGGAGGCGCTCAAGGCCAAGTTAGCTCTGGGGAGCTTCTTCTGGTGGGTGCTAACCCTGTTCATATCACAGGACTTGGGACTGTATGATTTTTAAGGTCCCTTCCAATCTAAGTTCTATGACTCTATGATATGATTCTATGAACATATTTCTATGAACGTATGGCTGTGTCATATGATTGAACCATATGACTGTCATATGAGTCTATGAACATATAACCACACTATGAACATATGACTGCACATTCTATGATTCTGTGATTGATTCTATACCCACAAAAGCAGTTACTTCGGAAGCAGCATAAAGATCCAAAAGGAAAAATGCTATGGGTGTTCCTTGCATCTTGGCAAAAAACGTCTGGAACAATTATCATCTCTGTATACATGAGAACAGAGGAAGGGAGCACTTTTATCTCTGTACAAAGGAATGGTATGATGCTGAAACGTTGCATACGGTTTTAGTGTCCAGATTTTCAAAGGCAAATGAGGAATTGGATGGGATACAAAAAGATACGCAGTCCTTTTGGAGGCTACTAAAACTGGTACGCTGCAGGAGACTAGAGGAACCAGTGACCAGAAATCTAAAGGCAGAATAAATGATCTATAAAATAAATGAAACAAGCTTGTAACTGGGAGCATAATCAAATAGAAGGAACACAAAACAAAGGGTTAGCCTCCATCCTTTGTGCTCTTCAAAAACAGATCAGGAAGATACAATAAAGTAAAAACTGGTAAATGGATGAAACAAAGAGGTCTTTCTGTCTTCAGCCTGGAGGCACATCACTGCCTTTATCCATATCCTTGGACTGTTACAGAAAAAGAACAATGTTCTCAATCTTCTTGCTCCAAAACACCATGATTACTTTATTTCACTCACCATGTCACCTCCTGTGTGGACACCAGCTCGTCATTGAGTCTAACAACAACTGCCATAACATTGAAGAAGATTTATACTGCAGAAGATTACAACTAGGCAATCTAATATCCCCTTTCTAATCACAACATTAAACTAAGACATTCAGTGTAAGTTGCCACTGGCCCTCCATGAGCTGTTACCCCATGAAAATAGTCCCAAAATGGCTGCAGACAGTAGACTGTGAGCTCTCCACAGCTCTAGAAAACTTGACACATTTCTATGTTTATTTAAATAAACCACGCAACCACTTCACTCTTCTGACTTGCAGTTTCCTCATTACACAGACCTAATTTTTTATGGTTAACCATCAGCTGGATTTCACAAGAGAAAGGCACTGGCTGGGGACATTGCTAACCACAAGTGTAAATCAGCTGTGTGTGAGGGAGAGAGACAGAGTCAGGAAGGGTGAACATGAGTATGTATGAGCACCTGATGTTTTTTTCTGACACCGTTCCACATCATTAGTTAGAAGCTTGCTATGCACTATACTCTTACATCTCCGTTGATCCTGCCTACCTCCCTTTCCTTTCAAAGTTCTTTCTTTAGTATGTGCATTTTTGAATTTTTAGAGCTGTGCAGCTGATTTTTGGCAGAAGAGGCTGGGGCAAAGACTGTAGGCATTTTTACACATTAATTTTATGGGAGATTACACAGCCGATTAACAGTTCTCTAAACAAAAAGTGTCCCATGCTACCTCCATTCTTGCCTGTTTATTGCTTTTGATCTATTCATACCAAAACATTCTTACTAATGAAAGTAATCAGAAAATTGCCTAATAAGGTAATTTAGAAAACAGTTCACATTGAACATATGATCAAAAGGCATTTAACTTGCAGTTCCTGCCTCCTCTCCCCCAATAAACACATGGTTTACTGGCACTGCTGTGCTTCAGAACGGTTTTGAACATCTGGGAGAAGGGCTGATCAGCTTCACACAATAGCTGGACTCTTAGCAGACCCAGGAACAAAGGTCATGATAAATAAAATGACTGCTTTGGCTCCAAAATTGCCTCAATCTTCTATAGATAAAGCACGATTCAAATGCATCTATCTGTGGATAGCATCTGGAGAACTCTGAATATGTTTTGATCTGAATCTGATGGGCTTCTTTCAAATGAAAATAATTTGAAGACACTGTGGAAAATTTTTAAAACCACAGACAACTTTGGCCTAATATTCCCTTTTAGAGCACTGACCTTGTTTTTCTACAGTGTGAAAAAATAAAATCAATATAATAATGGTACTGCAGTAAAATTTCAGCTTGCTCTTGGCTTTAAATAACTTTATTGTCTCCTTTCCCCCTGTCTGTGTCTGCTGCATTTGGCACTAGCAGTTATTAAAATGAAACCAAGTTGAAAGAAAATTTAAATATCATAAAAAGAAAACCAGCAGTGCTTCTGGCTCACTTTGCTAACACTGTGGTCACCTTTACAATTTGCCAGGGTTTTGTATTCCCCAGCTGTTCTATTTGAATTTGCATGCACAAAGAAACCCCAACTTTCTACCAGAATAATAATTTGTACTTTGCAGATTTAAAAGTACTAATTTTTTATATATATTTTTTTAAAGGAAAAGTTGCCCCTTCCCCTGATTATATATTAGAACAACAACAAAAAAATCAATGGTTTACTAATGATTTCAATTATTTGGTCTAAAATTTCCTTCCTTTTTAGCGTGCGCTTTTGTATGAGTGAGTGAGCCTGGTTGTAACAGTCCTACTGTTGCACTATAATGTGCACCACTAACAAGGCTATGAAAACCTTCTAGGAAAGTAACAATTAAAGAGAAGAAAACCCAACATTCAGCCAAAATTATGGCCTTTGCACCTCTTCTGCTCCTTCAGCATGAAAACAATATCCACCTATTGTCAAACACAGCTCCGCCTTGGTGAAGAGAGAAGAAGCAAAAATGGGGAAGCAGGAAAAGCCATGGAAAGGCAGTGCTAGAAGAAAAATGGAGTTTGCTCTGCTCAGCCCTGGGCCTCTCAGAAACAGGGAAACTCTAAGCCTTTGAGGAAGAACAATCTGCTTAAGTATGCGCTACACTGCAAACACAGATTTTGCAAAGGGACAGCTGATGCTCCACCTCTAATTTCCCCTCAAACACACCACGCTCAGAATAAAAAATACGACGGAGTTCTTACTTTGGTAGTTGAAGCTGGAGACGAGTTGGCCACCAGGTTCGTGATCACATCGCTGCTGACGGTGGTGCAAGTAGCTGTGGCTGGAGTGGGGAGCCGGGAGGGGACGATGGGCAGGGGCAGAAGCCCAGGGCGGTTGTTGCTGTTGGTGTTGGCAGCACTGCTGCAGTTGGTGCTGCTGACGTGGTTGCCGTTGGAGCTCCAGTCCCGACGATCCCACCCGGCCCGATAATCTCTTTCAAACCGGCTGTGGTGCCGTGACATCTCGATGTAGGGCAACTTCTGCTCACAGGGAACTCGAGACCTTGCCTGAGGGAATGAAAGCAAAGGGGATGTAAAGGATGACGCCCCAGCATAGCACTTGTACCCCACAGTCCTCAGGGCAAATCCCTGCTGTACCTCCTCTGCATCAGAGGAGCGCTGCTCCATTCCCTTCCCGAGCTGAACATCAGGAGGAAGAGAGCGGTGGTGTTGTAAATGTTAATCAAGAACAGAAAGGAGAGATTTAGAACAGCTACAAGCATGTGGTGGAGAGACCCATGCCTCAGACCCGACGAAACACCATCTGCCTACGCTCTCCAGCAGAATAACAAGCAACAGCACACAAAGTGGAAGTTAGAAGAAAATCATTCAACTGTTTTGATAACAGAAAAATGTTTCCAACAGCTCCGTCCTGGAGTTTTCTCAACACCCTTCAGATCTATGATTTTTTTTCTGCTCCTGATGTGTGACCAAGAGTCACTCATAAAGATCAGAGAGAAAAATCTACCTGTAAAGCCGTTCATTCTCTGTCTGTTTTCAAAGTTGAGTATCAGTTTGCACTGCTCCCTCCCTTCCTTTTCACTAAACCTTCTCGCAGGAGCACTTCACCCCAAGGACACCTGAGCCAAGGCAAGCCAACATTTCCCATCTCCTCTTGTGCTTTTGGCTAGATTTAAAACACTTAATGTACTCAATCAAATGTACAATCAAATGACCAAATCACTTTGTGTGATCATCCTGCCCTTATCATTCCTTACCTCCTTGGTCTTTGTTATCCACAGATTTTATCAGCCAGAAACAAGTCTCAGCAAGATGTTGAGACTCCCAACATCTAATCCTAGTTCTAATAATTATATCTTACATAGCCTACAGCACTTACTTAAGTCTCCTTGCTGAGGTTTCCTAACCTGCAAAATGGGTGGCAATAATGTTATTTTCCCAGCAGAGGTCTGAGTAACCAAGAGTCTGCAGCATTTGAGATTGAAGAACAGTATAAATAAATGCTAAATATATTTATTCCCATAAATAAATAATGAGTATCTAGGTCACTGCAGCATCTGATTTATTTTATTTGCATCACACGATGCAATAAATTGTTTGTAATAATAACAACAGGTCAGCTGAAGCGATTTCGCTTTACAAATTCTTAAATACAAAAATAGACAGTAAAAATATCTGCTCATGATGGCTGAGGAGTGAAGCTGAAACAAAACTCACCCAGAAACTTAAAAGATAACAAACTACTTCAGAGAGATGTTATTTAGAAGTGATATAAAACAGCGTGGCCAACAATTTCAGTAGTTATTCGCCTGATAGAATTTAAAAAAAGAAAGGGTAAACTAAACCAGCTACTATGACTAAATACAGTGTATTAAAGGCTCACCTGGTTCACCAGAGAGATACTGGCTTGAGAGGATGAAAATTCTTCCTCAGTTAAAAAATCAATACTATAAATGTGGTTAGAATAGAAACAAAAAAAATCCCTACCACAATCACAGTCCTCCAACAAAGATCTCACAATAAGCTGCAATAGTTTTGAACTGAGACAGGGGAGGTTTAGGTTAGATGTTAGGAGGAAGTTCTTCACGCAGAGGGTAATGAGGCAATGGAACAGGTTGCCCAAGGAGGCTGTGGATGCCCCATCCCTGCAAGCATTCAAGGCCAGGCTGGATGTGGCTCTGGGCAGCCTGGGCTGCTGGTTGGCGACCTGCACACAGCAGGGTTTGGAACTGGATGAGCACTGTGGGCCTTTTCAACCCAGGCCATTCTATCATTCTGTGAAAGACTTCAGGGGACTGGGGCAGGTAGCTGATGGAGCAGGTGTGCAGGTGTTTTTTTCTTCTATACCTTCAGTGGCATGGAATGATACTGAGAGGATCCAAAAAACCCACTGTGTAAATAAATGACTTCGAAGTTGGTGCAAACACAGGAATGTGTTTTTTTGGTGGTTTTTTTTTGGACCACAGGGCAATTTACTTGGCACCTGGCATGATGGCTGCAGATGGAAGTAGCCTGCCTCCGAGGGGTGAGGATTTTAGCCAAGGAACTGGCGGGACTCATTGAAAGGTCTTTAACCTAGGTATGAAGGGGGAAGGGGACAAAATGAAGGCCGCTGGGGTTGAGCAGGTCATTCGAGAGCTTGTATAGAACTTGATAGGCGAAGACAGTGGAGCACAAAGGGATGGACTAGGGCAGGGGGATGCTGGGGATGCTGCTGTTCCAGGGGATCCCAGATCCTCTATAAAGGTGATGAGATGGAAAGCCCAGCTGAAGTGCCTTTATACCAATACACATAGCCTGGGAAATGAGCAGGACGAGTTGGAAACAGTGATGTGCTTGGAAAGTTATGACCTTGTTGCTATCATAGAATCATGGTGTGATGACTCCCATAACTGGAATACCACCACTGAGGGCTATTGGCGCTTTAGAAGGGATAGGCAAGGTAGGAAGCGTGGGGAAATTGCCCTTTATGTCAAAGAGTGGATAGACTGTGAGGAGCTCCCTCTGAGAAACAGTCAGGAACAGGTTGAGAGCTTGTGGGTTATAATTAGGGACAGGACTAACAAACTAACTGGTGATAGGGGTATACTACAGGCCACCTGATCAAGGGGAGACTGCTGACGAGGCTTTCTTGCTTCAGATGCAGGAGGCATTGTACTCACAGGCTTTTGTCCTGGTGGGGGACTTCAACCATCCGGATATCTGTTGGCAAGACCACACAGCGAGCTGCAAGAGGTCCAGGAGGTTCCTGAAATCCATTGATGATAACTTTCTGGTCCAGGTATTGGACAGACAGACCAGAGATGAAGTGCTGCTGGACCTGCTGCTCACCAATGCAGAGAAGATCACTGAAGGTGATCACTGAAGGTTAACGTGGGAGGCAGCCTGGGTAGCAGTGACCATGCCCTGGTTGAGTTTGTGATCTTGAGGGATGTGGGCCTGGCAAAGAGTGGTGTCAGGACCCTGAACTTTGGAAGAGCGAACTTTAAGCTGTTCAGTGGATTGTTGGCCAAGATCCCCTGGGATGCTGTTTTAAAAAAAAAAAAATGTTGAGGAGAGATGGCTATTCTTCATGGATGCCCTTCTGAGAGCACAAGAGCTCTCTGTCCCTCTGAAAAAAAAGCATGCAGAAGAGGTAGGAAACCAGCATGTCCTGGAAAGGACTTGTTAGGCATACTGAGGGTAAAGAAAGGTGCGTACAAGCTCTCAAAACAAGGGCATGTCACTTGGAAAGAATACAGATGTGGTCTGCATGTGCAGATATGAAAAACAGTAGGAAGACTTTCTACAGGTGGCTTCAATGGACAAAGAGAAGGCTAAGGTACTGAATGATTTCTTTGCCTGTCTTCACTGGTAGCCAGGATTCCATTACTTCTCACGTCCCTGAGCCCTGCATACCTAAATCTCTAGGTGATGGCTGGGGTGGTAAATCCCAATCAATGGCTCCATGTCCAGGTGGAGGCTGGTAATGAGCAGCAGCCCCCAGGGTCTGTCTTGGGACTGGTGCTCTTTAACATCTTTATCAATGACACTGATGACGGAACTGAGTGCACCCTCAGCAAGTTTGCTGACGACACCAAGCTGAGTGGTGCGGTCGACACGGTTGAAGGAATGGATGCCATTCAGAGGGACCTCGAGAGGCTAGAAAGGTGGGCTCGGGTGAACCTGATGAGGTTCAACACAGCAAAGTACAAAGTTCTGCACATGGGCAGAAGAATCCCAGGCATCCATACAGAGTGGAAGGAGTGATCCTTGAGAGCAGTCCTGCAGAGAAGGACCTGGAGGTCCTGATGGATGAAAAGCTGAACATGAGCCAGCAGTGTGCTCTTGCGGCTTGGAAGACAAATGGTATCCTGGGCTCCATCAAAAGAGGGTGGCCAGCAGGGACAGGGAGGTGATTGTCCCCCTCTACTCTGCTCTTGTGAGGCCCCATCTGCAGTACTGTGTCCAAGTATGGAGCCCCCAGTACAAGAAAGACAGGGAGCTGTAGGAGAGGGTCCAGAGGAGGGCCATGAAGATGATCAGGGGACTGGAGAACCTCCCATATGAAGACAGGCTGAGGGAGCTGGGCTTGCTCAGCCTGGAGAAAAGAAGGCTGTGGGGTGACCTCACTGCAGCCTTTCAGTACCTAAAGGGAGCCTACAGAAGGGTGGGGAATCAACTCTTTGAAAGGGTTGATAATTGCAGGACAAGGGGAAACGGTTTTGAGTTGAGGGAGGGGACATTTCGGTTGGACGCCAGGGGGAAATTCTTTACTGTGAGAGTGGTGAGGTGCTGGAACAGCTGCCCAAGAGGTTCTGGATGCCCCATTCCTGGAGGTGTTCAAGCCCTGCGCAGCCTTGTCTGGTATTAAATGTGGAGGTTAGTGGCCCTGCATGTGGCAGGGGGGTTGAAGATTCATGATCCCTGAGGTCCCTTCCAACCCTGGCCATTCTGTCATTCTGTGATGACTCTATGAATGGCCATGGTCGTGCCCCTCTGAGCAGTGAGCATCTCCAGCACGTGGTGGGACCCACATGGTAGGGCTGTACATGTTAACCACAAAACCAACACTCCACATACTGATACTACTTGAAGATAGCATCTTTAAAGGTGAAAAATTCCATTTGAAAACACCCTTTATTATTCCTTCCTTCTGGAAAAGTTTCTTCTTAAAACTGTACATTTTCCCTCTCTGTATGAAGCTATCTTTTTTGACTGTTTGGAAGGTGGCTGTCAATTGAATGCCCTTCTCCTTCTGAGCTCGAGGATCTCCATTAGCTGTGTTAGTGTACTCCTTGACAAGGCAATGAGAGAGAACCAAATCACATAGCCCCCACCCACCCACACACTTGAGTATATCTGACATTTAATTCAGCGGAGAGCAGCGCACACATGCACATAAGTCAATAGCTAGCAGTTTTTGCCACACGATCCAAGACACCATGCCCCCAGCAATTCTACTATCAGATGAGACTGACAGGCAATTACGTCAATAACAAGCAGGAAAAAAGCTGGTGACTAAGCCATGCATTAAGAAGTTTACTTAAAACCCACCAACCTCTTCACAAGCAAGTTCTCTTCTTTGTCCAGCTACTCTATTTTATTATGTTTCCAATAAAAATATAAAAGCAAGGGTTGAAAATGCACTGCATTAAATATACACTGCTTGCTTCAAGCGTGTCATTTTTGGCCGGGTACGGAGACACTTGACAGCAAGAAGACATGCAGAAATACTGGAGGGGATTGTTATCTAATAAACCGGGATTCAACTGCCGGTGCTAGGTATTAATTGCTTAAAATTAGAAACAATATAAAATGTTCTCATAAATAGCTGCTGGGTGAGGTAACAAATGGTTCATGAACAGGCTGGCTTCTTTTTAAATGTATTTTCGGATCCAGCGTTTATGCTTTGTCTGGGCTATCTTTGTCAAGGACGATAATCATCATCATAATAACACTTTAAACATCTTTAGTACTCATAAGAAAAACTTTGCCAACAAACTGTGTTCTGAGCCAAGCCTAATCATCACATTCCTCTGCAGAGAACTTGACACAGGACAGCACAAACCTTCTTGGGAAACGGCAGTGAAGGAGGCCAGCACAAACCAACACAAACAGAAAGGACAGCAGTTGCTAACCAAACACATACAAGTGTTTTCACCCTAACTCACTTGTTAGCAATTCCAAAATCCAAACCCTATGTCTGAGAATGTTGTCCCAATGCTCCTTGAGCTCCAGCAGCTTGGGGCTGTGCTCACTGTCCTGGGGAGCCTGTTCAATGCCCACCACTCCTTTGAAGAACCTTTTCCTGATACACAGCCTGCCCCTCCTCTGATGCAGGTTCATATCCAATTTTAGGGTAATATTTTCCAGCCATGGATTTCTTTAGGATTTTTCTTAAGAATAAACCAAAAACCCCACCACCTTTCCACTACGGAGAACAAGGGCAGAAAGGCCATAATGCTTACAAATGCCAGTATTAATATCTACAAATAATTCATTGATTTTCCCTGTTAAAAGTATGTTTTTCTCAACATTTCTATGCACACACACATACTGTTCTAGGCCCTTCGAATAGCGTTAGATCCCTCTGAAGGATGAACACAAAGGAAGAGAAAGAAGGTTTTCACCTTGTCTCTCAGACTTGGGGAACACCCAGTACTGTCCACAGTGAATTTGCAACCCCAGCTAAGCCTTAGCTATAAGTATAATCCATCAACTTCTGTTTTGCAGCTGATTTTTTCCTGCCACCATGCCTAGAAGCCAGCTCTTGAGAAGATAAGCTAAATCTATCTCAGATATGTCCATCCTCCATCAAAGCCGTAAAACCACAGTGTAGACAAACCGAGCAATAGAAGAATGTAGGATATGTGTATCTCAGAACAGAAGTCCAAGAGAAGGGCTATTGCAGGCTGCCACTGCTGAAAATCACTTTGTACAGCTAATTCTGCTGACATACCATCTTGTGAAGATGGTGAAGTCAATGAGACAGGCCTTCCCCCACACTCTACCAGCATGTAATCACCGAAGTAGCTGGGTGTCTTTAATCTTGACTAGAAAGGAAACGTGTGTTCCTGCTTGTCACACAGAATCAAAGGATTTCATTGTGCAGCCAAAAGGAACAAGATTTTTTTTTTTTTTTGAGGGGGAAAAAGCACCCTTGCCAGAGAGGGAGAAGTGAGAGAAACCCACAGCTGATACAGGATGAACTGATAAATACAAAGCAAAAAGAGCGAACTGGCATTAAGGGAGAGCTGTGTAAAAAGGTTGTCAGCTACAGAAGAGAGACTGCGCAACCAGAGGAAAATAAAAATCCCATGAGATACCTAAAAGAAGATTTAGTGATGTGGAGAAGCAAACAAAATGCCTGTGTTGGTCCCCAAAGAGCACCACAGCCATGGAGGCACTGCAGAGCCATGCCAAGCACAGAGGGCCCTCCTGGTTTCAGAGAAAGACTCTGCAGAGTTCAAAGGAGCCTGACAAGAGGACTGAACAGGAACCTGGCCTTTCTTCCATGATTTACTTTCACAGCTAGATGGGCTTGGGATGGTTGAATAGGGAAGAAAGGGAGTAATGCAACAATACTGACCGCTCTTCCGAGGAACTTAACTCTCCTAGGTGTCCATCTTAGCCCTCCACAGCCAAAATACAATGCAGCAAGTGAGAGATGCCATAAAAAGCAACTACTTTAACCACTCTCTCTTGAGGAAGAGTATATTGTGGGAGCATCCTGGCTGGTGAAGACCAGGAGTTCCTGAAACTACTCACAGAAACAGCTTACTCAGCAGTAGCATCTGAGACCTTTTTTTCTTGCAGAACGTGAGCATCTTCGGCTCCAAAATGTGGGCCACCAACATCTATGACTATATCCGACCTCCAAATTCACCTCAGATTTAACTCTTTGGCAATTAGGAAGCCCTCCTGCCTTCTTAATTGAAAACCACCTCTGTGCTGGTATTCATTTTTCACCACATCTCTTCTGCCAGCTCATTTGTTCCTTGTTTCCACAGCTTCCACTCACATACACAGAGGCAAGAAAAAGACCAGAGGCATTTGAGATAGCAGCGTGCTAACTACAGGCCTCTTACCAGGTTCAAACAGATCATTGCTGCAGATTTATTAAACCTAAGTGATTAACATTTCATTTTATGCTCAATACATTTAAACACAGCCCTTCTTCCCCCAAGCCCAAAGCACTCATTGTTATGCAGAAAAAAAAAAGAAAAAAAAAAGCATTTCCTATTCATGTTCCACTAAATGACAGTCCAGCTTGAGCCTCAGAGCAGCTTTTTCCCTGCTCTCCATGCTTATCTGGTCAAGGTCTCCTTAAAATGCCTGTCCTCACAGATATAAATACAAGGAAAAACAGGCTTTCAGCCAATCTGAAGCCAGAGAATCAGATTTCTTAGACTATTAGTCAACTACATTAAGTGATTTCAAAAATAAAGGTCAACCTTTTAATTTAAATTTTTCCCGGGTAAGCATCTGTTTCTAAATTTACCTTTTATATAATAACATTAAGAGAAATACGATCTGCAGGAGAAGTTGGGAGACAGCACAGTGGAAGTAGGATCACAGCCATTAGGGAAATGGAAGAAAAGGGTTTGAAACGTTAAAATAAGCAGCTAAATAGCCTTCCATGTTTTCAGACTGGATGAACGGAAGCACGGGTAAAATGGGTTGTTAGGGAGCTTAAAAAGCTGTTAAGTGCATGCAAAGCGTAAGTATTTTATGAGATTCACACACAAAAAAAAAGATGAAGAAGAAGAGAGAGATTTGCTGTAATGAGATCTAGCATGAAGAACTGTAAGTGATACAGAAGATGTCTAAGTACCTAATCTCAAATGATTTCAGATAGACGCTGCAGGCGAAATGCTACTGGATGCAGTTTTATCAGTGCACACCAACACAACAACCCCTTCCCGAGGCAGCGGGACTAAGGATGTTCATTTATATTTACAGCACCAAAACCACATTGGAATGTGTGAGTGTTACCATAAATTCTGGGTATCATTTAATTGCAAAGTCATACATGCACATGCATTAAACACAAATAGATGCGTCTTTTACAAAAAAAAAAAACCTTCCAAATAAAGCAGTGGACTTATTAACCAGTAATAAATTAGTAGACCTAAAAGGCAGCTTCGGGAGCCAGTCCTCACTTCAGAAGCATGGCAAACAAAATGTTTAATTTGAGCTGCATTATTTATAACCTACAAAGACTTTCTTAGACATATATGGAATTATTGTTAGAAGCCTACATGGATCTGACTAATCCATTTTCACATTTTTTACTTAACCTCTTTTTTTTCCATTTGGGTAACTTCATTGAAAGACTTCTTTGTTAGGCTGAGGCAGTAGGAATCCAATCAAGAGATTCTGTAAAGCTGAACTACAAGCAGCTGTGTAGAAAGATAAGACCCAGAAATATTTGAGGGGCAAGGAAACAACTTTATTATCAAGCAAGGTCTACTTTTGTAAACCCCTGATTTAGTGTTGTAAACAGTTGTAAAGCTCTTGTAAAATCCAAGACAAGACAGAGACTTGAGCTGCCTTGCTACAATCAGATCTTAAAAAAAAAGGGGGGAAGGAGAAGCAGAAAAAAAATCTTAACCCTGTAAGTGATAAAGGAGCATGAGATTTAAGAGATTATGTAGGGTTTTACATAGGATTGAATGTTTCCAAATATATGCTAGAGGAGGCCATGCTTTGGAACACATTAAAAAAGAAAATAAAGAATCAGAGCTGAAACACTGTCTTCCCAGGACAGAGTTCACTATGCAGAACATGTACCTCAATTCTTTCCTTCTCTGCCACAAATACTGCAAAAAAACTTGCGCACTCTTGAGTATTTAAGATGAACACAGATACTTCTACATATTTTGGTTATGAAAAAAAGATAAAGCAGACTACTCAGTTGAAAACAAATACAGTCAGTGACACTGAGAGTGATACCTCAGTGTACTGGTTTGGACTCTCTCCCAAGGATAGGAGAATACGGTCTTCCTAATGAACAGATATTAAAAAGTCTGCATGTATATGTTTTATTATTAAGCTTCGGAAGAATTCCACGAGGAAATTTATATGAGATAAAATCATGTCCTATGCTTCGTTCTTTGCTTTCAAATGCCAGCTCCTTTACAACAAGCGGAGTAAAAACACACCCTGCAATTTACAGATCACAAGCATTGGCGGGATGAGAAAAATCTGCAGTTGTCCAGAGTCATCTGAGGTCCTGAGGTTCACACTGGCAGAACAGAAGATGCAGAACAAAGCCATCGCAAACCCTTCAGTGTGTCAAATCTGGACGCACACAAAAAGGCGCAGGGTTTACAGCAGGCCCAGGGGTTACCTTCTGGGGAAGCCCCCTATCAGTCAAACGTCTCGGACTATTTTCAAAGGCCTTGATCCATATCCTCAGACACAGCTACTGCCAATTATAAATTGATATAAAATGGTTTAGGGTATGTAGGTAACTTGAATATCCCTAACTCCATTCCTGTCTCTCTCGGTCTTCAGCTGTAAGATCTCTCACTTGATCTGGTACACCCCCACAGCTAAAAGCTCACAGCTCAACCCCTTCTATTCCCCAAAATCAATGGCAGCTGCCATTTGCGACAGATTCTTGGGCTTTGCAATGTCTTTCTGCAGCAACACAACTGGAATTCTGCATAGCAGTTCCCTAAATGAAAATCCACTGGAACTTGACGCAAAGGCCCAACAACTTTCTCAGATGTCTCTATGGGGTCCTGGGTAGCTGTTGCTGCTTTGCTAAATAAGAATGGGCAGAGTGGAAAAAAAAACCCAAAACATCATGTCCCTCCGTAACACTTCTGCTTACAAAACACTGCCCCAAACATTGACTCCCCTAATTAAATTATCTCATTAGCAAGAAAAGCAAACAAAAGAAAACCAAATGCCAAAAGCTGCTACGTTTACTGTCAGTTGGCGGGGGGCTGTGCAGGAAGGTTCACAGAGTGGAGTCAGCAGCTGGGACTGCGAGTCCCTGCACAGAGAATGGCTGGGCATGGCTGGGCATCACCAATTGACCATGCTTCAAACCTGAGAGGTAGAAGAGGGAGGCCAGGGACACGACTGGGTTTCTTCTGGGGAAATCCACCACCTTCTCAAAATGCATGGAGTGTCTGCCAGCACCTGACATACCTAATCTTGCTCAAGCCTTCATAGTTAATAAAGCAGAAATATAGAATAAGCTACTGTCAGTGTTGCCAAATGTCACAAATTAAATTTCACAAAATTTAATTAAGGTCTGGGGTCTTTTGGGGCTGGTTTCAGAGAGGGGTGGACTAGGACTTCAGATTACATTTGGACAAGGCAAGAGAAATTCCCTTTGATTTACTGCCATTCTCAATTTTCCAGCCCTCGGGGAGGATTGATCAGTCAGTCACTACTATTAGAGGAGAAAGGCTCTTGACAAGGAAAGGGTTAAATACATCACATTTTACAGCAAAATCTCTCAGGATCACCTGTTTTCCTTCAAAACTTAAGTAACTGTATTTTTTCCCTCTTACAGAATATTTTTGGGCTGCCCCATCCCTGCCACTGTTAACATTAATAAGGGGAAACAATATATTTTCTCTTTCAGGACTGATGCCCTCTGACCATGCAGCGTTTTCTGACACATTCTGTTTATCACTCTCCCAAACGAAGACCACATGTACACTGCAGCACGCAACAGCTACTAAGCATCTGGTCTATAAAAAGAGCTTATTAGAAGCAAAATGCCTCCAAAACAAACAAGAAACGTTAAATCCACTGAACACAGACTAGCACAATCCATATCATCATGCGTCTAAGTGTCTTAGAGGTTTTAACATGATTTGCTCATATTGTTGTCTGAAGTAGGAGAATGCAGTTATCCTGATGCTGCAATAAGGCTGTATGTGAAGCCTGCACGAATGGGAACAACTACTGTTTTTCCAATTTCAAGTACCCTACGCATGGGATGGTTGCTAACCTCCATGCACGTACCCTCAAAAGTTTCCCCACTCTTCATTTAAGGAGACACATATATTTTTTTAGAGGTCCTGAAGGACTCAGTGGATACATTTTCTTGCCATATTTCTTGGAGACATTTCCTAGTTTTGTGGCATGGGTACACCATCGGCAGCAATATGTAAGTACAAGGAACTCCTTACCCCTGAAATATTGGTCTTTTCCTCTAGCTCACCTGGCAGACACTAGGGGATTTCAAATCTCTATGTTCTCTCCCTATAGGATGTCACAGAATGTAACCAGAGCCCATGTTATCTGTATGCCACCATAGCTCGTCACCTCTGTATGGCATAACCACGCTTCATAAAACGGATCAATTTCATTCTTGGTTGGTTCAACAGAAGTATCGTTTCTACCTACTTACAATTTTCCTTTTGTTTTGAAAGCAGACACTTTGAGAATCAGAGGCACAGTGCCACCATCCTAAGGAACTCATAGCACACCCAGTATCAAAGCCAACTTCCTCTCAGCTTGCTCTTGTGCCTCTTAAAAGCTATTCCTCTTATCACTTCTTCCACCACCTTTTCTTGCTTCTCACTTAAAATTGTCACCAGCGAATCCTGTTTTATCTTCCCAGCTGTTGGACGAGACTGTTTGCTGAATTCAGTAAATCAGCAACCTACCTTTTCTAGGTCAGAGGTCTGAAGCTTTTAATTAGCTGCTTTAGAACTAACACGATAAAATAAGAATCAGCTCATTTCTCAAAAGCTTGAACCACTTGCAAAATCCCTCTCAAGATGCATTAGGTGATGTAGAACCTTGAAAAATCACAGAGAGAAATAAAATCACGCTTGGTAAGCATCTGCGTACTTAAATATGGATTTAAGAATACCAAGAACCTAGTTTAGAATGTAACTGTAAAGCTCCCACATTTGCAAGCACTGGCCAAAAATGTTTGCATTTTATCCTGAATAGCAATCATTCATTTCCGTTCAGCCAAAGCTGTCAAACACTCTATATGCAGTCGTGTAGCGAGAATCTTATATACAAGCCAAATGCCTGTATAGCAAACATCTGGCCTCACTTCTGTTTCATGAATTTG
Organism: Perdix hodgsoniae; assembly: GCA_035772895.1. Taxonomy (NCBI): domain Eukaryota; kingdom Metazoa; phylum Chordata; class Aves; order Galliformes; family Phasianidae; genus Perdix; species Perdix hodgsoniae. The sequence goes on along the minus strand of JAPSGF010000024.1, from coordinate 3,525,444 downwards.
CCAAAGAATAAGTCCAGATTTTTTTTTTTGCTGTTGTGGCTTTTGTTTCTTTTTTTTTCCTCTGCTGTGCCTCAGGTCGTTTTCCTTAAAATGAAATCATTAAAACAGGCAGAAAGAGCAGAGGAAGGAGGAGTAAGGAGAAGAGATGCAGCATCTGAATTATCTTCCAGTGGGACTAATTTTACTAAGCAGTTGTGCTCCTGCCACCAGTCAGTCACTGCAAGTATTATTAAGAAACTAAAAAATAATAATGATGATAATAATAATTGAAACTTGATTTAGCAAAGAATATTGGCAGAGAAAGAAGGAAGAATACATATGCTCTTCTACAAACTGGAAGCTCAGTTTACTCAAACATCCTCAATATCAATATAAAATGTATTAACAACAAAGAATCACTTGCTGCTCCCTTATTTTGCATTCCTTTTACATCCGTACTTCTCCGAGGCAACAGATCAGAATGGCGCAGTGCCTTCCCCTCCGGCCAAGTGCAATAAACAGGCAGGTGTAATAGAAGGCTGCAGCGGCTCAGCTCTCCTCCCGAACAATTGATCTTCCAGGCCTACGGTGTAATTCAGGCTCGGCAGCTCCCCGTACATGCCTCATTCCTGATCGGTCAATTATTTCAAATCAGGCAGAATTAAAGTGTTATTTTTGTGAGGGGGGATGATATTCACCAGTGACCGAAGTGAAACTAATAAACTAATTTCCCTTCGCTGCCTTGGGCAGAACAGAAAAATTCAAGTCTCTGAAAGACTGCAGCTGTTTCATCAGTCTGTTGCCCAAACCCGCTCGCAATTTTGCTATCTTCAAATTCAATTTTTGTTCACAGAACAATTTGGGGAATGAAACACAACATAAGAAAAGAGCAAAAAAGGGAACAGTGAGGGCCTGTGAGTGAGCGGAGCCTCCTGAGAGAGAGGAACAGCACGCTCCTCTGCTTTGCAACACAGCATATTCCTCCTGCCAGTAGCGGATTTATCCAGTAGATGTCAACACCAGCAAAAAATATGTGTAAAGCCAACCTTAACAGCACCAGCAGTCACTTCAATTTACAGAGGAGAGTTTAATATTTGGAAGCATTGCATATTCTCTCCTGTCCCGTTCCTGTATCTACCAGCATGGACGCGGCCTGGTCCAACCATATACGTGGAGCAAAATAATTTCTTTTCTTGCTTTTTGAATCATTTCATGTGGTTTGCTGGAAAATGGAAAAATTGCTAATGAGCATGTGATTGCTTTCAGATTAGATCTGAGCAAATTTTTCGGCAGAGGAGCAGGGAGAGGGTGTGCAAAATGCCATTTGGTGCAAAGCGACTACGGCAAGCAAAATCCTCATCATCACTAAAGACCATCTGAAGAGGTCTGCTCCCTTCTGACCTTTCACAGCGTGGTTAAGCAATGCAATAATTTCCTGGATTTTGCTCTTTCCTCAAGAAGCTGCTCAGCCCAGAGCAGTGACCTGAGATTCCCATGCTGACCCCAGGTCAGCACATACTTCTTGTTCCTATGAGGTTTTTTTCTTGTTCATAATACACCAAGGACTGTCTGCTGTAAGCCTTTTGGTGTTATTATCACTCAGAAGGCTGAATTTGCTGACAAGTTTGAACCATGCAAAAAAACCAAGGCCGCCGCTTGTTGACACTTTCAAATCTACTATTAAGATCTGGCTGTTTGAACAGCTTGTGTGCAGAATCAGAAGTACAGATTTCTGTTTCCTTTTTGTTTATTTTTAGATAAACCTTGTGTTTCTACTTTGCAATGTTTGCATTTGGCTGCTGAGCATGCAGTAATCGCATACATTATACGTACTGCTCAGAGACACTTTGCACTGCAGGTTTGTTGGACAGATGAAAAGGGAAGGGAACTAACAGATCATTTTCCTGATTGATTAATCTTTCCTCGCATTGCCACAGTCCCGTAAACATCAGGAGGAAAACCAGAAGTATGTTGTGACATCTAAGAGCGAGACATTGGAGTAAATTATTTTATTACTGCTACAAAACTTACTAAGGAGTTTGTTTTCACAGATAGCTCAAACACAGCAAGGAAACCCAAATGAATACATTACCGAGACTTATCACTTCCAGCAGAATTATTCCTCACGTGTAAACCTCACAGCTCTTCAGAGAAGCATATATCCTACACAGCAGCAGTAACGTAGCTGTAGCTTATCTAATCAGTTTGGCCAGAAATTCTGGATCTCTGAGAAAGTAAAAACAGTGGGCAAAAGCTAAGACTGTCAATTACCACAATTTAAGCAATTCTCGGGCATCAACAGAAGCGGGCATGGGAAGATCAGACAAAGGCACTGCACTCTCAGTAAGTAATTGTAGTAGATGATGGCATGTGACAGAATAAAGTCGCGGCTCTAAATGCCAGGAAAAGACATCAAACACAAAATCTAACATCATGCAATGAGAAATAACAGCAGCACGCTCTGTTTCTGTACTGCATCCCATGCAACTGCTTTGCAGCTTTGGATGCAAACACGTCCTACCAAAGACAATGCTGTAAATAGTTTGGAGATAACATGTATCTTATTAGGTATAACACGATTTCACAGCCCTGTTTGAGCAATTCTTTTAATTACTGTCAACATTTTCTTTGAATTCAGGTCTGAAAGAAATAGTGAGAGCTTTTGATTTGCTGTGACACCTTGATTGCTGTGTGGATGATGCACTGTACTATTCCTGTTAGTCTTACAAACTTATGGATTTTTAAGGCCAAAAAGCACAGGAGACCGCAATGATCATCCTGCTCTGATTCCATGAACAGCTCAGTCCCACAGCCCCATTCCACAGCCTGTGAATCTGACAGAGCACCCTGTGAAGGGGCTAGATAAAGGAAAACCTGACATTCCTATATATATATATATATATATATATATATAATATATCGAAAAAATAACTGAAAAGTTTACTCAGGAAAAAAAAAATCCAACAAAACAACTCAATTATTACAATGAATTAACAAAGCCTTCTTACTGACACCTTTTTTTTCCCCATTAGCTCACCAAAAAGTAGGGGGGCAGAAGGTCTCAGTGGTCTCAGTGGAGAGGCCAGTGCCTCCTCCATGCTGCATCCAGCTGCATCACAGAGTCACAGAATCATTCTGGTTTGACCAAAGCTCCCAGATCACCAGGTCCAATCTCAGCCCATCCTCCCTGTCCACTGTGTCCCTCTGTGCCACATCTCCATGGTTCCTGAACACCTCCATAGTCCCCACCACCTCCCTGGGCAGCTGTGCCACTGCATCATCCCTCTTTCTGAGAATAATTTTTTCTTAATAGCCGACCAGAGAAGCAATGGCAGAACTACACGTAAAGAGAAAGCACAAAGAGAAGCAGCAGGCAAGCAGCACTGCAGAGGGACTTGCTCCATCTCTTGCAAGCCACCTCTGAAGCACTTATGGTTGGTAACAGAGCAGCTTTGGGATATGTGTTTTACATGTGGGACATCCAGTGATAAGAGCACATTTATAAGACATGTAGTCTTTCTACAGCCTAATCCCCCAAATTCCCTTAAAGCTGTGATGGGTGATGGCCACTCAGCTCAGCCATGCAACTCTCACAAATCCTGTTCCAGGTTGGAGGCCGAATCATTTCTCCTTTCCCATTCTTGGCACAGGATCAATCAACCTTTGCTACATCCAATGTTCCCTCTGCAGGACACAGCTGAGTCTAGTGGCACCTCTGCGAAACAAATGTAAGAAAAGGCATAAATGCTGCTCAGCAGTGGGGAGTGAGGCAGAAAATGTGAGCAACGGTCCTGCGACAGTAAGGTCAGAGCAAAAGGAGGGCAGGAGGTGCTCCAGGAGTTCCCTGCAGCCCACGAGAGGTCCATGGAGGAGCAGGCTGTCCCCTGTGTGGACATGGAGGAGCCCACAGTGAAACAGTGGATGTGGTCTGAAGGAGGCACAGCCCATGGAGAGCCCACACTGAAGCAGGCTCATCCTGAAGAACAGCAGTCCTTGGGATGGACCCATGTTGAAGATGAGGAAAAGAATGAGGGGAGAGGAGTATTGGAGGAACTGTTACAGACTACCCATCGATGTATTATGAACTATGCTCTATGTATTAAATTTTGTCTACCCAATTTTAAATAGCTTTTACGCTAACCTAGTTGTATGAGCTGCTTGGAACAGCCCTCATTGGTGGAGTGCTATACCTATTACTTTCCTATATAAAAGTACATATCCACTGAATTTCCTTGATCTTCTTAGGTAAGTCATAACATCCACTTAGAATGGATTAGATATACGCAGAGAAACAATGCCTGCCCATAACTAGACATCTTACTTTCCAGCTTTCACATAATGGCCCTATTTACATGCTTGATTACTGTGGTCAGGCTAAAGAGAATAATTTCTTAAGAAAGAAGTTTATTTTTTTCGTTGTTTTTAGCAGAAAAGTTCAACTTTGTCTACTTACTGAATCCTACGCTTTTCTGAAGGTTATTTTCAATGGTCCCAAAGACTGCCTCTTCTAAATTTTTGGAGATAGATTCTCAAGTGCATTTCACTCGAAATTATTAATACACAACTTTGTCACACGTCCTTTCTTCTCCTGCTTTTGGTCTTCATTCCCAGAGTTACGGTTTCGAGCAAAATTTTCCAACACAAGGTTATCCAGTTCCTCCTATTTCAATACAGTGATAAGCATTTATGTGGCACTCTGTCTTCAAAGCACTTTACAAACATTAAATATTTAATGCTCATGGTATCCCTCTTACTCTCAACCCCATTTTACAGGTAGGGAAACAGACTCACAGGTTAAGTGATTTTGTTTCAAGTCACATCACAAGTTACTGACGGATGTGAGACCAGAATACGAGAGCTCAGATTTTCAGTTCTACTCTCAAAAGTAGACAAGCCTTGTTCTTTCACTTCATAATAATAATGAAAAAGTTTGCTCTTGTTCAGGGAGAATTTCTCTTCAGAGGTTCTGAAGCCAAGGAGAAAGCAGCTCAAAAGAAAGACCAAAAAAACATGAAAAGCACCCCAAAACGATCCAGGGGGACATTTACTAGCTTTGTCAGCCATATCTTCACTTTGTAGTGTACTAGGGGGAAAACCACAAACGTACAGCCCCACAAATGGCACAGTGTTTCTTCTCAGCCCTTATGTAGACACACACACACACACGTGTGTATATTTATATATACATAGACTGCTCCTCAGCCTCCTATATACAATGCCTCCTATTTATTTCCATGGAAACTACAACAGATACGAAGAGCACAGTAACATCTTTTGGCAGAGCAAATTCTCAGCTACAAAACGCTACTTATCAACTCGGTCACCGCCAGTAGCTGTGCATTTTCACCAGTGATGAACAAGAGCCTGCATGAGCCACTTATGAAAATCTGCACCAGTGGTAACCCATTGTCATCGTCACCACTGCTGAAATGCACCACCTGCCACCTCACTGTGCTCACATCCTCTGTTTGGTCTCCAGAAACATTCAGCAAGCATCAATGAATGTCAACGGATGCAAGTTTTTCTGCATGGAGGAATTCAAGGACACATCTTTGCTAACATACGTACTTCCATGTCAGACTCCTTGTTGTCAGGCTGCACCTCTGCTGCCATCTGTTGCACAACAACAAAACGGAACGCAATAGTGCTGGGAAGGTTCAACTTCTACTGCCATACCACCAACATCTACCTCTGAAGTCATAGGCCAACATAATGAAGTAGCATGCATTACTTTTGCACTTCAAAGCAGCCTTCCTATATATGTGTGTGCCCCTGTCTGTATAAGCACACACACATACGTATCTGTACATATATACATCATGTACATATAACTGTATATATATATATAGATATGTATGTATATGTGTGTGTATACATATTCTCAACCACCATGTAATCCCAGAACAGAGACCTTCCAGCCAGAGAAGAATTTGCAATTTAAAAACTGAAGTACTTTTCAAAATGGCATCACTAAAGAGCTTTAGCATTTGATAAGAAGATTACAGTATATTCAATTGCACAGAGCAAAAGCCTTTTAAAATAAAGTACAGGAATAGCGAAGCCAAGCATTTGCAACAAGATAACAAGAAGCTAATCGGCCAGTGGAAAAGGTGCGCCCTGCTGCAGAGAGTGCTCAGGAGCCAGTCAGATTTTGAAACTCAAATAATGAGTGTGTTTTTTTTAGCTTTAACATTTCTCATAATCCAAGTGGGAGGTCTAAACACTGGCTGTATGCAACATTAACTGTATTTCCCTTTAACAGGCTTCTATGGGAACAAATGCTCAGTGTCAGGCTGGTACTATACGTCCATTTAATTGAGCTGAGAAAACTCTCCTGCCCCCAAAGAAAGCTCATCTCTTCTCTCCATAAATGTGACTACAGAGCTGGCAGATAATATCTAGCTTTCACTCATTATTTATACAACCACCTAATTATCTCCCAGAGACTCCCCATTTCACAAAAGTTTCTTCCTGGAAATGTCATTTGTTGGCTGAACAGAAAAGCAAACCCAACCCCACATCTCATGACAGGGAGTGCCAGAGCCATGGATGCTGAGCACCAGAGCATCCCTTGCTGGGACACATGGGGAGAAGCATGAAAGTGCTGTTCACATGGGGAGGGACTCCTGGTGTCACAGTCAGGTCTAATGATTTCTCCTGGGAAATGCACATATTCAAGATAAACAGTACAAAAATGTACTTTAAGAGAAGCATGATACGGTTAGGGGACGAAGATAAACAAGTGTATCTGCAGACTACATAATTTCCTCCTCTGGGCCACTGGATTCTGTCTTACTGATTACACTGCTCCAACACTGCCATACCCAAACATTGCTGATACCTATTTAATGGTGACAAATTCTTCCGAGGTCAAGGGCTGTCGATATCTCTCCTCACTAACTGATGGGTTGAGGGTGGAGTGAATATGGACCAAGACTAGAAACTCTCATGCAGGAAAGAGCAGAGCTTGAATTGAAACATACACAAAACTCCTCAGCAGGAAATCACTTTTTGCTAAATATTAGCACTTTTTGCTAATATTTAGGTGCCCGGCATCCTGCTGTTAGATAAACCAAAGGGAACATTGTTTGGGTATTTATCTCTGCAGAAGTATTGGAAACTCCCAGATGAGGCAACCACTTCCCAGATCCCATCGTGTCATACCATGAGCCCCTCCAACACACGCAGATGCACCAGGTTGAGCACTGAAGGGAGCTAATACAGCATGATTTATCCTGCTGAGGAATTTGGGTTGTAGCCTCATTTGCCTACGTAATTCAAGCATGAGGCATTAAAGCTGCTAGGGGGAGAGGTTTCCATGCCAGGAGCTGGGTGCCAATGCGCTCAGCATGGTTAAATTCAACACAACACTGAGTCTAGAGCTCTCATTGTGATGGTACCATCACTTCCTTTAAAAAATTATTCCAGCTTCAGACTAAAGGCAAGGAGTGGGTATAATCCTACTCTCTCTAGAGACCTCTTGTATGACTCTGGGCAAATCGCTCGAGTTAAACTCAACAGAGCACTGGAGTTCACTGGAGATAGATACGAAAAGCAACCAGGGACAACCGCAGGCTTAGCACCATGCCCCCACCATTCTGCAAGCCAAAGCCCTGATCTCAGCCACAGCCCATGAAGGAGGGCACTGCTGTTTCTGCTGTCACCACTTTTTGGGACTCGGGTTAGCGAACACACACTCCTCAGGCACTCACATGCTCAGCAACTGCATGAAGTCCATGCTTCTGCTTTACTAGTCAGATGGAGGCCTTCTGCCGTTTCATTTTTAAGATTATAGGATTTACACATATGCTGGTGAAATATTTTGTATTGCTGCCATAAAACAGCAGAGTGGAGGCAACATACACATATTATGAAAGCTATGTCATTATAATATGTAGCTTTTCTGTTATACATTACATTGACCAGATAAAGTACAGGTTGCAGCTGTACCTACACAAGTCATGTTGTGTCAGTAACGTGCACGTGGAAGGAAAAAGAAACAATAATTTCCTTGTGGATTTTAGTACACTTTAGCAAAATGGCCAGGATTATCCTTGGAGGAGAGAGAGTCAAAGTCTACTTGTAAAGCCACTGCTTTTTTAAAATGAGCAACACAACCATGCAGTTGGGTCACAACTATGGAAATATCAAACAACACTGAATTAAAGGTCTTTTTAGGTATGGGCAGAACGCAGAACGCAGCTTGCTGTTGATGTCTGTTTTCTAATCTTGAAGCACTGGTTCTCTGAAACAGCCAACAAAACGTGTCCATCTTACTCATCTGCCCACGCAGGCTATTTAGAGGATCTACACCTATCCTGCCTTTCTAGTAGAACAACGTGGGCTCCTTGTCCTGGGTCCTGAGTGGGTCTTGGGGTGATAGTAATGGCTTGATGGCTCAGCAAAGGTGGCCCCAAGCTGGCTTGGAGGAGGATGAGGAGGGAGAAGGGGCAACAACAGACTGTCTTCAGAAGTGGTCTGAAGCAGGACTGCGGGGCATGCATGAAGCCTCCCTAAAGCCTTCCCCAGTATTCTCCCTAATACGTTGATCACGCTTTCCAGCAGCATTTTCCCTCTCCTCATGTTTCCCTTTTGGCTCGTACTTCTGTTCACTGCCCTCCCCTTCCACCACATGACCCGGTTCCCATAAAAGCAAGAATTCATCCAGGACCTTCCCTTGTCCCCCAGTAAGATTAAACCAAACAAGAGGCTTACAAAACTTTGTTCTGTTTACTTGGCTACTCTCCTCTTTCTGACCTTTCTTTTTTCCATCTTAAATTCCCTATGCGAAAGCATTATGTGAAAAACAGCGAGCTGACGAACCAATAGCTTGGCAAGTTGACACCCTTAAAAAGAAACAAAGGTCTCATATGCTGTTTCCACATGTAGAGGGGAGAAAACAGAGATGAAGAAGCAGGTGGGAATTTAGTGGTGATGAAATGGAAGTGACAAATTCATAATCCCATAAGCTTCTAAGCAAGGTTTTAACCAAAATACAGGGAAGAAATGGTAAATAAGGTGTCTAGCAGAAACCATGAAACCAAGAAACAACTCCTTTCTCTTCTACCTCTGCTATCCTCTCACAAGAGACTTTGGTACAATTAATTTTACTAGCTTGGAAGGGAAGGTTTCAGTAGCCAGCTGGAAAACCCACCAACTGACCAACCACTTCTGTTTGTGGTGGAGTTAAATCCCACAGCAAGGCTCGTCCCAGGAGCATCCCCACCACATCCCACAGCCTGAGAGCAAACCCTGGGCCAAAACCAGCGATTGTGGTTTTCTAAGGAAAAACAAATTAAAAATAAACCCAAACCACCAGAAATCGCTTAAGGATGGCATGAATTTCTTCTTTCTCTGCACTGCCTCTGCATATCACTGCTGGCAACGCAACAGCATATAAGCTCTGAATGCTTCTCTTAGTAGCTTAAGAGCTACAAGAGAGATTTGTGTTTTGCTCATTCGTCCAAAATGCGCTTTCCCAGAAAATAAATAAATAAATAAAGTCTCCTCTTCCCAAAATAAACACGAGCTCCTCTTCCCCTTGCAGTTGTCTTTGAGTTTCCAGAATTGGAGTGACAGTGTTCTTGGAGGAGTGAAAGGAAGGAGCGCGTACTCAGGAGGCTTTTATTCCAGACACACTGAAACAGTTTTTTTGCCAACTCATGGAGAGTTTGGAAAAGGAAGGCAAAGCCTCCCATTTGACTGAATTCAATGGGAAGGCAGCGCGGTGCGTGGAGCACCGGGGCAATTTGCTTTTGGCAGCCTATTTTGCTAAGTAGGTGGGCTGCGTTCAGAGCCAATTAGAGGTTGACGTTTCCTTCCTTAGGTACAAAGCGCAGCAGCTCGGCTCAGGCTATTCTTTCCTCGCTGCGTCTGTGTTTACTGTGGCTGTTCATTTCTACTGTTGGCAAGGGGGATGTTTAATAAAGCAGGCCATTCTCTGGTTACAAACGCGGTATATCATCGTTGGTGTATGTACACATATGGTATGAAGTAGAGCACTGCTAAGATGTCAAAGCAACTCCTGCCAGCAATTTTGATGGCGGTGCTGTAAAAGAGCATTGGGGCGCAATGCAGTTCTCTATTTTCTGATACTGGAGGGAAAAGGGAGAGAATCATAGAATGGCCTGGGTTGAAAAGGACTTCAAAGATCATCCAGTTTCAGCCCCCCCTGCCGTGGTCATGGTTGCCAACCACGCAACCATGACCAGGCTGCCCAAAGCTACATCCAGCTTGGGCTTGAATGCCTCCAGGGATGGAGCATTCACAGTCCCTCTGGGCAACTTTTCAGTGTGTCACCGCCCTCTGAATGAAAAACTTCCTCCTAATATCTAATCTAAATCTCCCCATTCCCTCCTTCTTGCCACAGCCACTTGGACAACTCCTCCAACCATCTCATAGGACAGATATCGTCTGCATGACCCTTGAGACCATTGCAGAAAATAGGATTGTATGGGTAAGGAAGAGCGTGCAACATCCAGATTTCAAAATTCCCCTTCCCCAAGTCAAGATTTCAGCTTTGCTTTGGCTTGAGTGACTCCACAAAGAGCCAGAAAGGTGCTTGATCAAGATTTTTATTTCATGCAGTGCTAAGCTACAAGAATGTTCACACCTAGGGTCTGCTTTAGTCCTGTCTTTAATTAAGGTAGTTTATTTTTTCAAACATGTTACCTGGGACCTGCTGATGTTGCTTCAGGTCATGCAGCCATGCTTCAAACTGCTTTCTAATATACTTAATAGTGCCACAGTGTTATGTTCAGCTTATTACTGCTACACAAGCAGTAGGGTCATGGTATTCTCTGCAAAATACTTCTGTAATGGAGTGGATTAATTTAATGAATGCCATTTACCGCAGCAGAAGTGACAATGATTTGATGTTTTGTTACAATTAAGTCTCATTAGCCAGTGATTTTTTTCTTAGCTGTATGACACCATAATAGATATAACACATATCAGATACAGAAGTTTTGAACTTCTTCCTAGTCATTTTTAATAAACATGAAGTAAGTGAGAATGGAAGTCTCAGCAACCAGCAACTGAAGAGCAGCCTTTATGAGGGATGTCACACACACCTTGCGAAAAACAGCAGCAAGATACAAAACCGAATGCAGCTTCTAGGAAATAACTAGATGATGCTTGGCATTGAAGCTTCCAACCCAACAACTGGAAGGCTAACCCAGTGTGCCCAATACATATGGCTGAGACATAAAAAGGCTTTTGGAGAAGGCAGGCAAAGCTAGGCCTTGGCTCGTCAGTTTTAACAAGATTCTGGAGCTCCACCAAGACAGGAACATTGCCAAAAAGCGCATGGCTTCCCCGCATCTCAACATGCTGCTGGGGTCAGTGCTCCCTGCCACGAGACTGAAGGAAAACTCTAAGCCTGTTTAAGTAACAAGCCCTTCTTTTTCAAGCAGTTTTTTGTATAGTGAGGAATGAGCCCCACGCTGTTCTACTAATGCAAAGTCTTTTGTTCCTTGGAAACACAACAACTCATTTGCTTTTCACAAATCCTGAATAGTGCTATGCTGAACATTAGAAAAATAAAGACAAAATGCCCTGGTAAATAAAAAATGCCTTGTCAAGTAGAAACAATATTGGTCAAACCAATGTCAGTAGACTCCAGGTTAAGTTTTCACTTACAAGAAGTCAAAAGCCAAAATAATATTTTTGTGAATGCAGCATTCTCCAGCATCACTGAGGACGCAAGATCATGCTTAACTGTACAACCTGCAGACACACCGTGCTCAGCAAAGAAGCGAAGATAACAAACTCATTTAATTGGCCAAGTGAATAGCATTTAAAATCTGAATTGTACAAAAGACGTATAAATATATATATAAACCTCCAGAAAGACTCATGAATTTAAAAGATTTTAAAAGTAGAAATTGATTTAAGTGAAGAAAGAAGATCATAAATATCCAAATCATACAATTGCTCAGGCTGGAAAAGACCTTCAAGACCATCAAGTCCAACCACAACCTAACCATACTACTCTAACTCTAACGACCCTCTGCTAAATCATGTCCCTGAGCAGATATAAACAAACAATGCTTTACTGTTCAGCAATGATAACTAATGATTTAACCCCAACCTCATGATCTACCAGCGATATCTGCTGTATAGGAAAACTTCGAAGAGAACAAGGAAGCTGTCCACACTTTAAGGCTTTCTTCTCCAGCTCTTCTCAGCGCGCCCTTGTTACGAGAGAGTCTACCCGAAACTACTGGTAGATCCTGGTAAGCAAACACCATTAACTGCAATCTGAAATGAGCCAGAATTCCTCATTCAGTCTCACCTCTGTCAGCTCTCCCATGCAGACGTAAACCTGAGCAGCAACATGCTAATAAATAGAATGCAAAATCTGTTGTTCCCGTCTATTGTAGAGTGAGGATAAAAATCACACTCCTGCTTCCTTATCCCACGCCAGAAGAGTTATAACCCTATGAAAATCACTTGAGTTAAAGATAAGCAGTGAGCTTCAACTTTATATTCATTTTTATCAAATCCTTGAAACTGCTTCATGGGGTTTATTTTAATAGGTATTTCTACTAACAATAATAACCCCCCTTATCTGTACTAAAGAAGAGAAAAAAAGCAGATTGCATCATAAATCTTAGTCATGCCAGGTAATAATCTTCAAAATCATCCTTTTAGCATGGATGGCACCTGTTAAGTTAAAGCACATTTTTCCTGACAGTTTAGGAATACAGTCTCATAGCAGATCCTGCGATGAAAATGGAAAGTATCCCAAAAACTGCACTGGCACTGCAAGACCATGAATTCCTTCTAGGCTCTCTGAAGCCCAGTGGTGAGCATTGCACCCAGTACCTATAATATACCTATAAGGGGAATAAAATTGTCTAAGTGCTCACTGCATTTAACCCCAGCCCCTCACTGCGGGGCTCTGTCCCTGGGTGTTTCTAATCAGAGTTTCAAGTGTCAGCTGCAATGTAATTCTGTTTATTAAAAGCAGAAGTGTTATGGCAATGGCTATGTCAAACCTGAGCTACACAAAGGATTACATATTTGCAGTCTCTTTATGTAACACACACTGATAAACATCATTTATTTCACAACTGCCTCTGATATATGATACTCCATACAGTGTATTTTTATACATATTTAAAGCAATTTTATTCCATGAGATACACAGCTGATTGCAGTAGAGGCTATGTTTCCCAAGATACATTATGGTCCGACTAAATTTATTTTTTAAAAGAAGAAAAAGTGTAACTTATTACAACAGTGCAAACTATTATTGTCATAACAACGTAAAGTACCCATGGATTTAATACTACAAATGCCCTATTCGTCAAGATCTCATTTGGCAATAGTGTCATTTCACCGTATTTTATTATACAAGCATTTCTCCAAGAGTGATACCATCTCATAGAAGAGGTACAAAAACCAGGGCACTTTCACTCCAAAGTGTCTGAACTGTAGTTCTTTATCAAATTCTTTGAAAATAAACACAGTTACTCCACTAGCATTTCAGTTTTCTTCCAAATATAGTAAGGATGCAGAACTTCCAGTTCTAGACTATGAAATATAACACAAAAAATGAGTAAACTGTAACCTTGGCTGGATGGAGAAGCTGAGGCAAGATGCAGCTGACCCAAAGTTCCAAACTATGTCAGGAACAGAGCAAAAGGAAATGTTGGATGTGCTGATGTCTTGGTCTTTGTTGCAGCCCCTTCTCAATGCTTAGGTGCCTCTTAAAGGGTACCAGTTTGTAATTAACCCATTGGCACAACACAATAGCATCAAATTTGTCTGCAGTAGGTTGACAGTGTATATGCATGTTAAAAGGTGGTATGTGACCTTTATATCAAAACTTAGGATATATTGGCAGTTTTCTGTGGACAGACATTCCCCTGTGCCTCACAGTGAGATACTCAGTGAGGTTATGGAATAACCCAAACCCTTAGCAATTACCCATGGATGCTCAGCTTCTGCTTCACCCTATGTACTAGATGAGCACTCTGAAAGCGGTTCTTTGGAGCGAGTGCATGGTCCCTGACTTTCCATTTCCTTAGGTCTAATTTCTAAGAGGGAAGTCCAGTATCTCTCAGTAGTAAATCAAACCAAACTCTATGTCTCTAAGACTTAAAATTTTCCAGGGATTCAGAAGTATTTCCAAACATCAGGTAGAAACAATCAATCAAGCTGTATTGACAATAAAGTGCATGTGAATATCTAAGCAACGTTTTAATTAAAAATAGCAGAAAAGCATAAGCTCCTGGTCATCTTCTAAACCTATACATATATATTTTTAAATGCTGGGGCTTTAAAAGCTGAGGTTCTTTCACTGTGTTCTTACATCCTTCCAGCCTCTGGAACACTACTATGATGGATGTGTCACAGGTCTCACTGCTGGCAGCATGCCACTCTCTCCTGCAAACTCCCAGTGATCACAGAATGACAGAATGGCCAGGATTGGAAGGGACCTCAGGATCATGTATCTCCAACCCCCCTGCCACACGCAGGGCCACCAACCTCCACATTTAATACCAGACAAGGCTGCCCAGGGCCCCATCCAGTCTGGCCTTGAACACCTCCAGGGATGGACAGGGCACCCACAGCCTCTCTGGGCAGCTGTTCCAGCACCTCACCACTTCTCTGTAAAGAACTTCCCCCTGACATCCAACCTAAATCTTCCCTCCCTCAACTTAAAACTGTTTCCCCTCGTCCTGCAATTATCAACCCTTTCAAAGAGTTGATTCCCCTCCTGTTTGTAGGCTCCCTTTAGGTACAGAAAGGCTGCAATGAGGTCACCCCGCAGCCTTCTTTTCTCCAGGCTGAACAAGCCCAGCTCCCTCAGCCTGTCTTCATATGGGAGGTTCTCCAGTCCCCTGATCATCTTTGTGGCCCTTCTCTGGACCCTCTCCAACAGCACTCCGTCTTTCTTGTACTGGGGGCTCCATACTTGGACACAGTACTCCAGATGGGGCTTCACAAGAGCAGAGTAGAGGGGGACAATCACCTCCCTGTCCCTGCTGGCCACCCCTCTTTTGATGGAGCCCAGGATACCATTTGCCTTCCAAGCCGCAAGAGCACACTGCTGGCTCATGTTCAGCTTTTCATCCATCAGGACCTCCAGGTCCTTCTCCACAGGACTGCTCTCAAGGATCGCTCCTTCCAGTCTGTATGGATGCCTGGGATTCCTCTGCCCAAGTGCAAAACTCTGCACTTTGCCATGTTGAACCTCACCAGGTTCACCCAGGCCCACCCTTCCAGCCTCTCGAGGTCCCTCTGAATGGCAGGCATCCCTTCCTTCAACCGCGTTGACCGCACCACTCAGCTTGGTGTCATCAGCAAATTTACTGAGGGTGCACTCAATTCCATCATTGATGTGATTGATAAAGAAGTTAAAGAGCACCAGTCCCAAGACAGACCCCTGGGGGATGCTGCTCGTTACCAGCCTCCACCTGCACATGGAGTCACTGATGACCACTTGACCATAAGAAACAGAGTTTCTTATCCATCGAGTAGTCCACCCATCAAATCCACATCCCTCCAATTTGGAGATAAGGATGTGGTTGGGGACCATGTCAAAGGCCTTGCTCAAGTCCAGGTAAATGACATCGGTCGCCTTTCCCTTGTCCACCCATGCCGTCACTCCACCATAGAAGGCCACCAGATTGGTCAAGCATGACCTTCCCCTGGTGAAGCTGTGCTGGCTGTCACGGATCACACGCCCATTCCTCATGTAATCAAGCATGTCATTGAAGAGGATCTGTTCCATGATCTTCCCAGGCACAGAGGTGAGACTCACCACCTGTAGTTCCCGGGGTCCTCCTCGCTCCCTTTCTTGTAAATGGGAGTGACGTGACCCTTCCTCCAGTCATCCAGGACCTCACCTGACAGCCACGACTTTTCAAATATGGTGGAGAGCAGCTCGGCAACCACCTCAGCCAGCTCCTTCAGAACCCTGGGATGCACGCCATCCGGCCCTATAGACTTGTACACACGCAGTCTCATGAGGCAGTCTCAGACCTGCTCTGACCTCACAGCGGGGGCATTTACCACCCCAGTCCCCACCCTGAGGTTTAGGGATGCGGGGCTCAGGGACATGAGAAGTACTGGAATCCTGGCTGCCAGTGAAGACCGAGGCAAAGAACTCACTCAGTACCTCAGCCTTCTCTTCGTCCATTGAAGCCTCTTCTCCTTTTACATTTACCAAAGGCCTCTTGCTCTGGCCTGTCTCTTCTGGCCAATGTACCTGTAGAAAGTCTTCCTACTGTTTTTCACATCCCTCGCCAAGTTCAGTTCTGCTTCTGCCTTGGCTTTCCTGATCCCACATCTGCACATCCAGATGACATCCCTGTATTCTTTCCAAGTGACATGCCCTTGTTTCCAGAGCTTGTACGCACCTTTCTTTGCCCCCAGCACGCCCAGCAGGTCCTTACTGAGCCACACTGGCTTCCTACCTCCTCTGCCCTCTTTCTTGTTCAGAGGGACAGAGAGTTCTTGTGTTCTCAGGATGATCACACCTCCCAATTCCCACTCTCAAATCCTTGCATCCTCTGCCCCAGCCTTCACCCCCTCTTCTTTCCCCTTCTGCCACTCAGTGCTGTCCTGCACTGCCCTTCCCCACTGCATCCTCCTGCAAATCTCTCTGCCATCAGCAAGCTTGGCATCGTTAATCTGCTGCTCAGTTATCGCTTTTCAAGGCCAGATATACAAATCCACTTCACTTTGTCCCTTTGGATCACTGTGATTCCATTTTATGGTCTCGATTCCTTTTTTCTGGTCCTTTGCTTATGGTCTGTTGTTTATTATTATTTGCCTATCTGGAAGTTAATCTTTCTGAAGCTGAGTCCTTGCTGCTGCCTTGCTCCGTTCAGCGTGAGGCCCGGTGCTCTGTCAGCGCCTGATAAACCATTTGTCATTCAGGCAGCAGATAATGCGTTGCACACATGTCCATTTTAAACAGCGTATGCTGAAGTGTTGAGAATAAAACTGAAGGATTTATAAATAAATGTGGTTGTTTTTTTTTTTTTTACTCCATGAGAAATGCAGAAGGCAAAAGTTGCATGGTCAGACCAGATGTGAAGAGGTATATTTAAACCTGCAAATTTCGTGATCTCAAGAAGTGCTTCACAGACCCAGCCCTTCTATGGAAACCCAGGGAGATAGCGATAGGCCAAAAGGAAACAGTTTTGAACTGAAAGAGGGGAGGTTTAGATTAAATTTGTCAGTGAGAGAGTGGTGAGTTGCTGGTACAGGCTGCCTGGAGAAGCCATGGATGCCCCATTCCTGGAGGTGCTTAAAGCCAGATTGGATGCGGCCCTGGGCAGCTTGTTCTGCAGCCTCCTATAGTGACTGGCAACCCTGCCTGTGGCACAGTGGCTAGAACTGGATGATGTTTGAGGTCCCTTCCAACTCAAGTCATTCTGCAGTTCCATGAATCCCCTTTTGAGTCCTCCAGCTGGACAACAATACTTAAAGGGACATATCTGAATGTCAGAGCCTTCACTTCTCTTGGCTTCTTTTATATATATCCTAAAATCATAGGGTCATATAGGTTGGAAGAGACCTCTAAGAACATCAAGTCCATCCATTAACCTAGCACTGCCAAGTTTTACCACCAAATCATGTCCCTGAGCACCACATCCATACACCACTTAAAAACCTCTGGGGTTGGTGACACAGCTGCTTACCTGGGCAGCCTGTTGCAATGCTTTACAACCCTTTAGGTGACAAAATTATTCCTGACAGCCAACCTAAACCTTCACTGAGACAACTTGAGGCAATTTCCTCATGCCCTATTGCTAATGCTTCTTATTTAAATGATTACTGGAGAGTCATCTAAAAACTGATTTGGAAAGGACAAGCATTATGGACTGAGCAGAACTGTGACCATTTCTCCCTGTAAGTTCTGGCAGCGGGGAGATGATGGGGTAGCTTACTAAAACCACACTAAATGGAAATTCCACTTTGCTACAAATAACTCAGTTGTTCTCTATATTCTTCCGATTTCACGCTGCTTGTCATGTCATCATCTAAGGAATTATTTTTACCTTCACACTGTTTTACCTGCTGTCTCAGATGGACAATATTTATATGTTCACATCTCACAGTATAACAGAGACTCCACAGAGCAAAACAAGAGTTCCTTGCTTTAATTTCTGCTGTACAAGAGAATTATGGCTCCTGTTGAAGATTTTTGAGGTGCCAAGAAAGGCAGCTTTTCAGACCACTTGTGGAAGAGCTTCCCAGCCTCAGAAACATCACCGAGTCCTGCTCCTGCCTCAACTGTCCCAGGAGTCACTCCAGCTAACCTGCTCTTAAGATTAAACACTCATGAATAAACAAAAGCCCTAAACCCAAACCAGAGGTTACTAATGCGAGTTTAAAAAAATGGGTTTAAAATATGAGTTGTGACCTGAGTCACCTGATCTTCTTCTACCAGCAGTGCTGGGATGGCTGTGGGTAAATACTGTCATAAACTAGGATGTAGCTGGCCAAAAAACCCGTTACTTCATTACTTCATTTTCAGAGATTTCAGCAGGTTCATGGTGAGCAGAGCTGCCCAACATCCCTAGGGGGAAAAAAAAACCAAACCAACTGAGACCAGGTGTTATGAAGGTCTCCTTGATGTTATCAGTCACCTGCAGGAACCTTCTCTACAATGGGACATGGGGTCTGGAAAGAAGGGAAACCAGCAAAAACACACAGAAAGCCATCATGCTTTATTGCCTGCTAATCATCTCATTAAGCAAGATTTGGGATTTGATTAAAACAAGATATGAAGTAAAATCTTCATATTTTTTAATAACTTTTTTGCCTGATTTTTCCTTTTTTAGTTATGATGATTAAAAAAAAAAAAAAAAAAGACAAGGAGGTCCAATGATGTTTCTGTACACAATTACCTAAGAGAGTCAAACTGCGAATGTCTGAGACAGCTTTTATTTCAGTTAATACATTAGAACTAGTACAGAAACAAATTTATTTGAAAAAAAAACAAACAAGTCCCCACACTGATTACTTAAATATAGACTTATTTGGATGCTCACATTTCAAAACTGAACTGGTTGCAGTTTCTTTGGTTTGGACAGTGGGTTTTTGCTACCTAACATAGGCTATATTTATTTGGAAATTAAGGCCATCTCTACACAAATGTGCAGAACCATTATGAAACTCATTTTTTGAAGTCCAGTTTAATTACTTTGGTAACAATACTTGCATAACAGCTTTTAGCTTTACAACTAATTAAAAATGAAAAAAAAAATTAGCTTTTAGAAAGCTCTTTCCTTTAGGTAATTTGCATTTACAACATTCAGTCAAGGTTTCTAGTTTGGGTTAGCTATTACTTTCTGCCACTGAAGGTCTTTAAAGACATGTGCTTTAAACAAAGATACAGCCTTCCCCCAAACCATCCTTACATGCCTCCTCACAAGATCATTAAGTTATCCAGTTTTATGTTGTATCCATGACATTCCCGTATATTACTACATAATGTCAGGGACACACAGAGATTTCAATGGCCACTCTGGTGCGACATTTTTATGAGACTGAGAGCCAACTAATAAAGCAAACAAAGAAGCAAAAATACAGCATAGATCCCATTTTATCCTCCTGGCACCTCTCACAGGAAAACTGGAATATAAAAACCAATTTGATTAATTTTCTTTGAAATCAGAAGAAAAAACTTCAGTAATTCTCAAAGTGAACCTGATATAAACCTTTTTTTTTCATAGACATTCTTTCACAAGAATAAACCTTTTTTTCATAGCAAGTATTATAGGAAATTGTGAAGCAAGAGGGTTAGATGTGGCCTGTGGAATCTGGATGTAGTTGTGCTTACAGCAAGTCCACCTCTCTCTTTCTCCATCCTACCAGTGAATTTCAACATCCCTTCCCTGGGTATATCAGAAATGAGTCCCAATGCACTGTGTCAATTATATGTATTTTGTGTGACTGCTGTAGAGGTGATGCTGCTACATGCAATCTACTGACAGTGATTTTTAGTTTCTTCCCTTCAAAGTAATTCAGTAGCGACTCCTGAGTTGGTCCTTATGAAACCCAGGGTAAGAGAGAAAGGCTGGGGAACAGGTCTAATGTATGCACATTCGTTTTTAAATAGTTTTCCTATGTTTGCTGAGATGAAAACCCACGAAGCCTGGCTCGTTTAGGAAAATCACAGCTCTCCACAAAGTGTCCTTCCCACTGCAGACACAGCTGTACCACTCGGGCCGTCTCAATGGAAATCTCAAACCTTATCAAGGTCAAGAGCTGTGAGGAAGGAGCCCAGTGATCTGTTCAGAAGGCTGCTACTGAGATTACTCTCCTGGATTGTCTGCCCCTCTCCCTTCTCTGTTGCATCAGCATATACATCTTTGCTTCCCATCCCCTTTGGGACTGTCAACCCCACTGTGCTCCCTGCACGCTCTCTCTCACCTTTGATCAGCAATGTCAGCCCTCACCAGCACTGCACAACACTTCAGCAGCACTCAGCTGTAGCCCATGATCCCTGTAAATATTCGCAGAACAGCTTGTAAAAGGAGAGAACAAAGCAAATCTCTCTCTCCTTTTAGAATATTTGGTGCCAGGTGCAGAAGATGCAGCCACTCAGCAGGGCTGTGCACCAGCTCCTACATTTCTCTCTGAATAACTGCTTTGCTGTGTGTTATCTCCAAAGTTGAGTCTGAATCAGCAGGGCCAACTGTGCCCTGGGGGGCACCCAAGGAGTAGAAGGGCAGTGCTGAGCTCTGCTCTCTGTGACAGTGACGGGGCCTGAGGAAATGGCATGGAGCCGTGTCAGGGGAAAGTCAGGTGGGGGTTAGTTAAAGGTTCTGTATCAGAGGGTGGGGGGCACAGGCTGCCCAGGTCAGTGAGCACAGCACCAAGCTGCGGGAGCTCAGGGAGCATTTGGAAACAAACGCTCTCAGCCACAGGGCCTAGGTTTCGAATGGTCCTGTGTGGAGCCAGGAGTTGGATTCAATGATCCTTGTGCGTCCCTTCCAACGTGGGATGGCCTGTGATTCTGTGTCACCCTTCACCACTGCCTAACCCATCCTCTTCTATTTACACACAGGATACGTGCAAGTGTGCAAGGACGCTGGTCTTTGTGTGCACACCACCTTAAATAGGGAGATCTTAGTCCACAATTCTGGCTTTGCTGATTTGCTGTAGGATTAAGGGAAGAAAATATGCACTAAATTATTCAACTTTCTACTAGTAAAAAAGAATATTAAAGAAGAGCAGAGGCGTTCTCTTTCTCTGACTCTCTTGCACAACACCATTCTCTTTTCTTCCAGACTTAGCATCCATTCTGGTGGTCAGTTTTGGTAGCCCAATTCACCCAGCAGCTGCTTGAATGTGGTGCTCCAAGTCTGCTTCCTACATTTAACTTCACGCTCCTCTGTGCCACTAGGCAAATGTCCTGTTGCACCCAAGGAGCCCCTGTGTGTCTGTACGGACAGAGAATCTGACCCACAGTTTCCAAAACTCGCTCCTCAAAAAAGAATGGAAATAATGGAATCATGGAAATAGGGACTGGAGTACTCCAGAGCAAATTGAGTGCAGTGCTTTGCTGTGCAGCTCTCCTCTAAGATACTCAGGAAGGTAAGACATGTGGGGTGTGCCAGCATGAGGGATAAGCTTAGCAGTGGCTAAGATGAAAAGTTGGTGTGACACACTTACTGCTATCTAAGAAATCAGCCTCAGAGCCCACAGCTTGTATCAGTACTGAATTTTGATGACAACTATGTGCTGCTGGTCTCTGCAACAAAAGCTCTTATCTGTTCATAAAAATAAGTGCACTCATCTTTGTACTGGAGACCAATGGAAGCAAACATACATAACATGATAGTTTTATCCAAACAACACGTAAGTCTTGACTTCTTTGAAGTTAAACAACTATCTTCTAAGGAAGAACAGATGTGAGCCAACCTATACAGGAGCACAGAGCAACCATTAGGCCAGCATCATCCTACCTCCAAAATGCCTCAGAAAACTAGAATAAGGATTAAACCTGTACAACATTCGGAAGTACAACTATCTGCCATGTGTTAAACTCAGTTCTGTCACATTTGTTTATTCTGTTGAACTAAAACAAGCTCTCTGCAATATGCTCAAAAAAAAAAAAAAAAAAAAAAACCAACAAAAAAAAAACAACCCCACAACAACAAAAAAATAACCAACCCAACTTCCATCACTTCTGAGGCTCCCTACAGCTTATTTGCTGTCCCACTACAAGGAGAACAACTGAAAGCCAGAAATAATTTATAGTACTGTTAAGTGATGAAAGTATCTAAGTGTTGTATATTTCTTGTCTAAACAAAGATGGTATAGTTGTTATTTTTGAAATAAAGTAAAAAAATAAAAGCAGAACAGAAACTCGTATGAATGGAAAGTCGTCTGTTTCAGTAACAATACTGTTGCTTCCAGAGCAAACTCTCAGATTTACTAAACACAAATGACATCTCTTTTAAATCCTCTGACATATGCATGCACACAGGGGTCATCAACAGTAGGCATGATTCTGTAACTACTTATTAGCTGTTGTATTTCTGTATTTCACTCTGCTTGTAGTGAACTAGTCAGCTCCAACTCTATTCAGAGTGGTTTCACTTTCCACCTGTTCTGCAATGGCACAGCTCTGCTGTCAGTAGCATTTTTAGTATTTAATGTAACTGAAATGCCATAATATGTAAGAGAGTCCCAAACTGAAGCCTTAATCTGAAAAATAATTTCTTCAGTGTGTGGAAAAAAATTTTAAGTCCAAACAGAGTATCTTCCATTGGGTCAATTTTTCCATTTTGTTCAAAATTTGGTTTTGAGGAATGTGTAGCAAGAGGAACTTTCAGTGATTACACCTCCTCTGGAGGCCAAAATACTGAGCAACGCTGCTTCAGCACTTCAGTGTAGACATTTCTTTGCATCCCTTGCTAAATGAAGGAAATCTCTGTATTACATGCTGAAGTACTGCTGTGGAGTGTGGAAACTGGACTTTCTCCAACTGCTTGAAGCATTTTCAAAGAAAAGGAGAACCACTGCAATTCCTGACACAGGCAGCAGATGCCAGGAAGGAATTAAAAGAAAGATAACAGCATCTTTTTGTAGGATCTGTTGCAGGACTTCCATACATCAGGACGTAGAGAAGACTGATGGGCTGCCAAATCGCTGACATGACCTATGACACCTATGACCTACAGTAATGATTGATTAACTCAAAATATTTTATATGCTGAAGTCCCATAGACACAGATACTGGAAGACCCCTCTGGAGATACTTAAGTCCTACCGCACTGCACGGCGTCACCTAGGAAGGCTGCACCAGTCAGGTTTTGGGGATCTCCAAAGGAACTCTATAACTCTGTGCTACCTGGTCAAGTGTTTGATCACTCAGATCCTCTTTCTTGTTCTTCTGGAAGATGACATTTGCCTTCTTTACCTTGGTGGACAATGAAAGTGGAACATAAATATGGTTCATACCACTCTTCGTTGCATGTCTTCAGTTGGTCACTGTGATAAATGGACTAAGACTGGATTTTCTCCAACTGCTTGAAGCATTTTCAAAGAAAAGAAGAACCTATGATGTAAAAATACTAACTTCTCTCTCCCAAGTGTGATGAATCTCATTCCATTACATCCTTCTGTAACAGTACATGACAGTTTCTTCCCCCGTAACATGCCAGCAGTGAGATCAACAAGACTTCTACGAAGACTCCCTTTCTTCTTCAAAATCTGCCTCAAAATGGTCCAGTAATAGGATTTGGGGACAAAAGCAAAAGAAAATTGCAAGCACATGCAATAATACAGGGAATATTCTGCTAACATGTGCTCATGTTCTCTTCTCCTGGCCAAACTAATGTAGGCTAATGAACGGACACATGCTGTTGGTCTTCCTTTCTTCATTTCTTTTAGTCAACAAACAGAAGAAAGATATTCTGGTGGGTCCTGAGACAAGTGGCACTAACTGGATCCATACTACCTGCTGGAACAGCCTGGACAATGGTAATCCCAAAGCTACACATGTGTTGGGACAAATGACAGTGGTATGAGCAGACACCATGCCCAGAAACATAACAATGCTTGGCTGGTTATAGGACAGTGCTTAAGCTATGTTCTCACGATTCATTTTACCGTATGAATGTAGCCCCTCAGAAAAAGACATGGCTCTGGTCTACTTCTCAATGGAAACCGTCCAAAATTAAGAACATATTAGTGGCTAAAAGCATCTAGCTACTACTGTGGACATTAGCCTAGAGCTAGAAAGTTTCCTTTAGGTGTAATGTAACAGGAACAGCCGAGACTGGCTGTACTACTCTCCAACACACAGGGCTGATTCAGTTCCCTGTATACAGGCATGTAGCACCATTTGAGAAGCGCCATGATATGTAAGCCATCCTCATGGCACTGCCAAATAGTAGGGCAGACCTACGAAAGACCCCATAATCATCTGGCACAGCAAGGTGTAGGAGCAGTGAGAGACCCTGAAGCACCTTAAATGGCGCTGGATGCCTATACCGAGCCAACTAATTGGGACCTAACCATTCAGATTCAGAAACAGTATTCATAAATTTCAAATATCCTTATGCTTATAATGCTTACTGGGTTTCATTTTCCATGACTGTGTGGGCTACAAACCAATAATCCCAGCTTTCACCAATACATTTTGAGTACTGAGTCACAGGCATGCAGAAGAATGAACAACAGTGACAACAAATACACCAAATATTGAGACTCAGTTAAGTATCCTGAGCTGGGGATACCTCCAACGCATCCTGCTTAAGTGCACTGACTTAAGTTTAGCATTGCTCTATTCCCCTTTAATCTGTTTTCTGCAGATTGCCTTTTGAGCAACTGCCACAGGCTACCAGCAGGCCCAGCAGCCCACATTGCAACTATCTATGGTTAGTGATTTTTTCACACATTCCCTGCAGAAGCAAACATGATGGAAACCTGTAATATGATTAGCGTGTTATGCACTGGGTAAGTAATATTTATAAGCTTCTTGACCTCGCCTTAAAGGTAACGTGCATCTACATTCAGAAAACATGGGTCTACTTCTCTGTTTCTGCATTTTTGAAGTCAAAATAATGTATGTGATCTAGTTGATAATGAGGGAGGGGTGAGAGGACTGAGGAGGAAAGAGGACAGGTTGCAAAGTCAAGATAGGAGCTGCAGGAACCTCTGGAACTGCAGAGAAAAGATGAGGCAGAACTGCACCTTGAAGGGCTTAGGGAGCGGCGTGTCTCACCAGGATGTGATTCTGAAAGTGAGTTTTTGACAGAAAGGCTATGGCTTCTCCCGTAAAACACACACCAAATGCATCGCTCCCAAATTACAGTATTTGCTTCCCAGCTGGATAAAAAAGACCCTTTTTTTTTTTCTCTCTCTTTTTTTTTTGCTACACTCCTGCCTAGAGATACGTCTCCCTCCCCTTGTGCTTTCTTTTTAATGCAAACATTAGTTAAAATTATTGCAGTACAGATGAACAACTATTAATTAAAAGTGAGGAAAATTTATTGCATCAGACAGCCCTGTTGTAACAGATCAAATATCGAGAAGGTTATGGAGCACAATGTGCTGTAATTAGCTGCTTAATGCCTCTTAGATCACAGCCCTCTGTGTTCCATAGGCATCATGGTGTTTTTGCACCCCATCACAATCTGGTGGCTTGCCTGCATTTCAGCTATACCAATACCATAACATCACTATTTGTAAAAGCACAATCTCACAAAGAAGCTGTAAGAAAACATACCCCAGCTGATATGGAAGCTATTTTTTTTTTCCCCTTGTGCTCTTACATTTTCAGTTAGAAGGCATTAGTGGTGGGACTGATAGTTTCATTACCTTGGGTTTCTTAGCAGCATTATCCACCCAGTACTGCTGAGAGATAAGAAAGATTTGCTTTTAGCTCAAGTGACAGATGCTCCCAGTCCAAAAGCATGGGGCTCTGGAGTTGTAGCCCTACTGTTGTTGTGAATTTGCAAATAGCTCTGTGCACAGGTAATGAGAGTATGGATGTCACAGGTTGGTGAGATTCTTTATTATGTTGTTTCTGTAAAACTACTGCAACATCTATCAAGTGTTTTTAAGCAGCTCCAGTGCTTGCAAATGTACAGGGCTGCTGGCAAATGAAAACAGTCCTCTATTGGCAAAGGGCAGAAAGTACCTTACCATAAGGAAAGCTGCACTACTCAATGAGATCTGCACAGAAGGAAAACTCATAAATAATCCTCAAAGCTCCAAAGAATGTGCTGGATGAAACAAAAATAGCAAAAATAGCCAAATTAGGTATTTATTAATCAACCAAACAGGAATTCAAATGATGCAAGATTTCTGATTACATCTCATGTACAGAAGTAATAAGCCATCTGGAAAAAGTCAATTTCTAAGATTAATAAAATTATCAATTCAGGTCATTAGCAGCAGTTATTTCTTTTAGACAGATATTAGGAACTGAACTGAGACCAAACTCATTACCCAAATGGTTGCTATCAGCCATGAAATGGCAACAGCCTATTGTTGATTCAATTCCGATTTGGGGCTAATGACTTGGGGGTAAGGAGTTATCAATCTCTTGATGAGTTCATTGAGCCAGTCTTTGATGTTCCCGTGTAGGAAAAAAATATCTTCTGTTTCTAACCAAAAAACAGTGGAAGACATTATCTACAGCTGATTTGTTATCTGCCTCTTTCTCTCTGACTAATGCCAGGTGCCAGGACACCGGGACCTTACTCCAACCTGTGTGCTCACATACTTACTGCAGTTACAACTCTGGAGCTCCTTTTCCAAGTGTAAAAGAATGTCAGCACGTATGCGAGGCAAGGAGTTATTAATTCTTCACAGCTTCAGCTTCGCTATTTTAAAGCTCACACCAGCTTCAAGTTTGGGCATGCTGATGGCAAATGAGAGTTACATTTCTAATTATCTTCTTCCTTACCAAAATAAATAAATTTTACAGATTCAGGGCTGTGTATGCACAAAAAAGATACTGCTATTAAGAGACAGGAAGGCTGTGCTAGAACACCCCTAGGCAAAAGAAACAATTCCGTTCTCATCCCCCTCTCCTCCTTCCAAAGACCTTCCCATTTATAGCCTGTCACTTACAGACACACTTCCAGCATTTAAAAATACTCCCCGTGTTTGTGGAACCATTTTCCAGAACAAAACGCTATCATTCATCAGGAGCAGAGCTGTTTGCAGTGTGAACAATTCGCTTTCGTTAAGTACCATATGGCTGCCCGTAGGAAAATGCCAACATGTTTCAACTCTACAGCTGGGCCACGGTTCCTTTATTCATCGTGCAGATGGTTGTAATTGACACCACTACTAAAACAGGTCTCAAGCACTTCTGTAGGATCATTAGAGTAATTAGTTATTAAATACAGTTACCATTTTTAGAAAGAAGGTTTTAAGGCTTGGCATGTAAAATGCAATATTTTGCTATAATGAAATAGACAGGCTAAATGTTACGGGGAGGGGTAAAGCTTATGTGATCCTGTTTAGTATTTCATCTGAGAGGCTACGGAAATTGCCAGAGCAAAGCGGAGCACACAGAATTATTTGCTAAGGAAATCAGCTGAAACCAGGAGTATTCTCAAATAACCTCCTAGTGCAACCGCATACTAAAAGTTGTGCAGCCAACAAAAAAAAACCAAATTCAAATCCTGGGGGGAAGAAGTGAAACTCCACTCATAACCAAATTCCAAAGCAAAATGCAGCCTTAGATGTGGGAACTCAGCATTTTTGTTAATTGTAGAAAAGATAACTATTGATCCTATACTCTTGATACTCTGATGCACATATTTCCAGGGGTAAATCTGAACACGTGGTTTATTTTACTGCAGTTGCAGGGTCAGATTAATAGACATTACTGCAGTGGTCCCGCTCAGATCGGCGACTTTCAAGTTAGAAGTGATAAGGTCACAACCTGGGCTCTGCTTCAAGACAGGATTGGGTAAAGCAGCTTTTACCCACGGACCAGCACAACAAGGTTGGCCTCTGAATAAAATATACTGGTCTTGTGGTAAAGCTCAGTGTGAAATGCTCGTTTGCCTCCCTCAGAGTCGCCAAGTCACAGCTGAAAACTAAGAACTCCAGCAAGGAGACATTTGGCCTTAAAAAGCAGAATTATACAATGCTTCAGAATTCTAGTCTTGGATATTAGTGCAGCCAGAACAAGCATTACATGAGAGCAAAACTATTACAGCAAAGAAAACTCAAATTTTTCCTTACAAGTTGAGTACTTCATATTCCAGACTCTGTGTGAAACATCCTTTGCAGACATAAATCTGGTAAGGATTACCATACGTAAAGCAGCAGTTTCCTTCATGACAGATGAAGATAATCTAGAATTGAGGTAGCCAACAGTAGCTTACAGGAGATACTGGAAAATAACACTGACTGACTGTGGTATAAACTCACATTGGATGTAATACGGTTAAAAGCTCTTTTCTGATTTCCAACCCAGGAACAGGAATAAAGGGGTGTAGATCCCCAGTGGCAGTTTTAAGCCAAAGAGTTGGTAAGTTTAGGACACAGTTGTATGCCTTAGGGTCTTGGAGACTTAGATGCTCTTCTTGGGTTGCTCGTTCCCATGCATTTCACTACTCAGATCGTATTTGGTTAAAAGACGTTATATACAGCTTTAATAATGAATATCAGAAAGCCTCTGTATAGCACAGCAGACATTAAAGCCATTTACGAAGAAAAATAGGTGCCATTAAAGTAAAGTTATTTATCTCAGGTGGCTGCCGTTGTGTACTTACAGCTGAATCAGGTTTTATGACTCTTTGGATGAGCTATAGAGCATGGATCCCGAACAGCACGCTCAGCCTGATGGCAATTATCCCAGGAGCAGCAGCACTAACCCTAGGAATCTTGGCCAAATTTCAGCTCTGCTAATAGCATTCTGCCCACCTCCGTTCCCCACAGAGATTCAATTAGCTGCGGTGTTCCTGCACTGCTGGCCCCATCGAGATGCGTGGGGCAGCCGCGCGCTGCAGCGTGAGTCCCGCTGCTCCTCAAAAGATGCTCAGAGCTGCCCACCTGGTGCCACCTGTACAATTTACACAAGTTTGGAAGTATTTTTCAGGTGAACTTACGCATTTACTTAGCCAAAACTGCTAATTTCTTGTGTCTTAGTATAAACAGGGCTTTTAAAAGCAGATTTTCAGCTCCGCATATTAAACTCGGTTAGCGAGTCTCAATTCCCCAAGCAGAAAATGATGGCAAGATTTTTAACGTAAACACGGATTTCTCACATGCAGGAATGGAACTCCCTAATCCAAAAAATAAGAGTTCTGGGTATTCAACTATTTACTTGGAAGCTATTATGTGTTTTTCAAAGTTTCTAGCAACTTTCTCAACAAACAGATCCTTTGAGCTCGTATCGTTATAATAATAATATTAAACAGAACAGAGCTATCGAGGTGGGAGAATTCTAATATCGAAGCCAACATTTATTCCCTGAAATTGGGTTATGGAAATCAATACACCGCTGCTAAGATGGGGTTATCATGTATTACCAACTGAATTAGGTGTCTGTGCAGCACTGCAGTTATGATGTTGAATGCAGGTCTTTGGAAATAGGAAAAGCGTAGAGAATTAGTAAAGTCGGTACTTGTGCCTCTGCTTTAAAACAGGAAATTAAATCAAAAGGTATTCACAAAGCAAAATATACAGAATACTTGCCTTGTAAATGAGAGACTTAAGAAATGCAATCTATCTTATCCCAAAGAAGTTAACTGGGGAGTTGATCACCGTCTGTCTCTACAGACAGCTCTTTAATCTGTTGGAAAACGATTCAACAGCAAGAAGAAACTAAAATTAAAAGCAAGACAAAAATGGTCAAGGAGAATTAAGGACTGGTTAGTTTCATGTGGTAATTAACCGCTGGGAAATAAATATAAGGAAGGTGGGGATTTTTCATCACTCAGAATTTGTAAATCAGAGAAGTTAATGTCCAAAAAGATCTGCTATAGCTCAGACAGAAATTAAGGGTTTGAGGCAGAGATTACCAGAAAAGTACATTAGACTTTCTAATCATTACGAAGTTGATTAGGTTTGTGCTTTGGGATTTGGATCAGGCCCTCAAAAATAGATTGTGAGGTGTTTTTTTGTTACTGGGTTGACTGTTTTGGGGGTTGTTTTTTGTGGGTTTTTTTTTGTGTGTATGTGTGTGTGTCTTTGTTATTCCTATTGAGAAGTTAATGCAGAAACCTGCAAACCTGCAGGAACAAGACTCACCAGCAGTGACCTCTGAGCCCAACATTCCCAGGCTTTAAATCCTTAAAAGTTCACAAGAACTTCAACACCTCTGAGCTCTTTTAAACATACTTCTACCCTATTAGACAAAAGTAGCAAGGTGTGCTCACCTTTGCATCTTCAGGTTGTTGGATATAATTGACAATTAGACCAGCTGCTGCTGGCTCCTGCAGAACAGTGCTCAGAGCAGGGAGGAGATTAGAAGGGGAAGGAAAAAGTCATGGCTTAAGCAAGAAAGGTAATACAAGAACTAATAGGGAAGGAGCCTACATTCAGACTCTGGTTACCCAAAGATCAAGGCCTAGCAATCTGATGTTAATTTCGGTTTTCAGGTCTAATTGACTTCCAGGAGATGCAGCCCCCTTATTGATGGATGGAGTGAACACGGTTTGCTACAAGCAGGGAAATGAAAGAGTTAACACAAAAAAGACAACTTAAAAAAAAATAAAAATAGAGTACTATTATGGCCCCTTTATAATGTCAGAAGGAAGTTGTTAGGCTGTCATTCCACAGATGTTCATCCACACATATACAAGAACACAAACAAATCTCAGGGGATCCCTAACTTCATGTGTGGCATACATAAACGTTAAAATTCTTCAATCATCACACATTTCCCCTTCCTCCTGCTGCGATAACAACACAGGGAATAAAAGCACGCCGCTTCCAAAAAGAGGATTAATCAAGCACAGGAAAGAAACATGGCCTAACCTAAGATAAAGCCTATGGAAAGAGCCCTGCCGCCCTGGAAATGAAGAGGAAAAGCTATGCTGAAACTACAGAGAAAAAATATCGTAGATCATTGAGTACAGCAATTATTTTTAAATACTACAGGTCTGCAGATTCACATCTGTTCTGCTGGATTTTTCTTTGTCTTTAAAAGAAGAGAACAGCAACAATCTTACTATATAATTATCTTCCTTGTCTTCAACAAATGTTGATTTTTTATTTTTTTTTTTAATTGCAGGTAAAAAGACAAAGCTCAGCCATTTGGGCAAAACACCTTAGAATTAATTTCATATTTTAACATACTAAACAATAATAAGCTTCTCTGCAGAACTTTCCACAGCCTAACATCTCTTTGTCCTTACTGCAGGATCTCAGAAAGAAAATACTTCTGATTGTGTTTAGGACACAAGAGGCAGAACTATGGAGAATTTCTCATCTGAAAAACTGTGGGAGTAGATTTTGTATTACATATATAAGTTGAATCTCCAAATTCAACAATTTCGTGAAGCAGTGCGGATGCTCAGGAGCGCTGATGGGTTGACTGGATGATCTTAGTGGTCTTTTCCAACCTCAACGATTCTATGAGAGCAGACTGTCCTCAAATGACTTCGGATGTCCCGTCGCTATTTCTAGATAGCAGAAGATGCTCGCTTCAGTGAAAGGAAGGCTGCAGCTGGAAGAATTTCCCTGTAGCAAGGTTCAGAGCAAACACTATAAAAACATTTGGCTGGAAAATGAGAAATGTAATTTGGTGAAGACAAATTTTCACTGCCTGGGATCAGAAACTGCCTGAATCTCAAATCTGGTTCATGTACTCCTGCGTGCTGCTCTGAGTCATTCTGAGCTGGGACAAATGCTGTCCTTGTAAGTTTATTTCAAATCCTGGAGCAGCTGGGGCTGGACAAAGAACTGGGCTTAGAAAAAATATTGGTGGCTGACCAAAATAAAACTGAATATAAGAAACAGAACCAAAGATAAAATATAAAATAACAATGAAAAAAAAAGGTTTTATTTTTGTAAGAGAATGTTCGGTTTGGGGTTTTAATGCAACCGGAGATGCTCTGCAATAACTCCCTCCTCTTCTCAGACATTCAGCACTGAGAAAGAGCCTGCAGCCCCTATAAATGTTGATAAACTACACCCTGTAGAAGGCAAAGGTTAGCAGAGGTTGGCTGGTGCTGCATGGCTCTGCTGGGAGGTGTGAGCCCTCCCCTCCCACCCAGCCCAGGGCAACTACCACAGGCTGGTTTGGATGAATAGCACCCACAGTGCCTTTTTGTCAGTGATTTTACTCAACCCAGTGCTATTGGCTGTATCCTCACCCATTTCTTGAGGCATGCTCTACGGCAGGGAAGTCAAATTTGTAACCTGCCTGCCTGCAGCAAGAGCTCTGCACACCACAGCAGCAGTTAGGAAAGCTGAGCATCGCACCAAACCAAAGCCTCAAACAAAAGCTAGAAAGGCCTGAAGAAACATGGATGTGGGGTGGCAATACTGTGTCATTTCAGTCCAAGGGGAAGAAATAATCTTGCAGGCAGAGATGCTCGGCATCATCGGGACTGGGGGAGTTTTCCTGGGTACAGAGGAGCAAATCCTTTCATAGTGGCTCAGAGTGTTGAGCAACAACAGCGTCTCTTCATGACTTGTGACTGAGAAAAAAAAAAGACCTACTGGTCCATGTCAGGCCTCCGAAATCAGTGAAAAGGAATGAAAAGCCACCTGAAAAAGGGGATTAGAAACTGCAGTGCCTCTTTATTACCCAAAGCTTTTTGGAAGTCAGAATTGTAACTAATTAATGACTGCAAACAACTTTCCCTTTAATAAGAACGAGGAGCTAAGAAATAACGCTTAGAGATCTAAATTTTCACTTTGAGAAGGCCATTACTGAAAGTCAGCACAGCACAGACTGGAGGAAAACCTTCGCACGCTCTAATGGCCTGATGAGTCCTTTAACAAATGACTGAGTCTACCGTTCACTAGGAATTAAATCTTCCTCTTAATGTTTGCCTGTACCCAAAGCCGTGGAGACGAAACAGTGAGAAATGAAAATAATAATAATAATAAAAAATATATGTAAAAAGACAGAAAAAGAAATGCCTGGGAAACATGAGTAAGAGAAAAATGACTGGAGAGGCTGCTGCTTTTAATTCCCTGCGATGTATTTATAGATGCTAAGGGTCACTGGTAGTCTTGCTAGTAAACAGCAGCAGCTGGCTGAAATTGTACCTCTAGAATTTCATTCATTTTGTTGCTGACAAATAAACTCAGTGAATCAATGCCAATGTAGTGTCTGTAAAAATAATAATAATAATTCTGTTAAAAAAAAAAATCCATCTGTCAGAAACCGCAAAGGAAAAATGAAATTAGGAGCAGAGCTGACCCCATCTATGTCACCTGGACTTGGCTCCCCCTGGGCTGTATCTGGAGACTGTGGTTTGTCTAAAGCAGTCACAAAAATGTATGATTTTTGTGCTTTCTTCTGCACATATTTTGTATGAGAATTAAACCACCCATGCTGCTGAGCATTACTTCCTTGCTTAGTCACCGGAATCTCCTTACAACCTGCACTCCTGACCTCCCCGTCTCACTTGTGCCCAAATTAGCAGCACGCCGTTATCTGATCACTAATCTCACGTTTCATTACTTAATAGCTTTGTGTTCACTGCTCACAGTGACACAGCCCCTTCTGGAGGCCTCCGTTCAACCTCTGGTGAGTACAAAACTCCTGTATCGCACACCTGAAGCATTAATACACGGGTGAACCACGAGGATCAGTGCTGCCATCATCGCATCCCATGGCTAAATCATGTAAAGATGGCTTAATAAATAAGGGATGCCTTCCTGTGGCATTGATGCTCCTGGGATTTTCTAAAATGACATGCAGCTTAGTGTGCTTTTTCAGATATAGGAGAAAAATCATCTCTACAGTTTTCTTGGTACGGCTCATCTTTCGTATGAGCGCACGCTTAAGACACATGTAACTAAAAAAATTAATTAAAATAATTATTTATTCATCTTGAATCGATCATGAGAAAGCATCGATCTCCTATTAGGTGGCTGTATCCCTATGTGGGCACCACTGGTGTGTGTCCAACACAGCCCAGGGAAATATGATCCAGGCGCATCACTTAATGCCACCAGAGACCTTCCTCTGAAAGCAGCCTCCTTGCACCGAATCTCAGCACCTATCCACAAGGTGCAGAGGCACAGCAGCACATTACAACAGGTGCCCCAGCAGCTCTGGTCTCTGCATCGCAGCACAGCAGCCACGGGCTGATTTTTACTTGTATACAAGTTGGCCTCTTGAAAAGCCTGGCATCATTTTCTAATCCCCTAATTATTTTTAGGGGCTGGAATTTTTTTCTTGTTTTGCTTTCATCTTGCCCCTTCCCAGAGTTATACCTTGAAACGCAACCTCAATTTCTGCCTGCCCAAGGAAGCGGGCACAAATAAATCATTGTTACATGTGCATAACCGGAGTTGTGCAGGGGCAGACCTGTTGGCTTTGCACAACCCAACCACCCCTCCTTCCTCATTCCCACACAGTAAGAGCCCTGCAAAATCATGCCCCGGGCATGTGCAAATAGCAGAGGGCTTACAGGCTGTGCAGCTGCGCTGCAGCCATATGGTGACCGCTCCCTGCTGAAGCACAACCTAACGGGCACAGAATCAGCATCAAAGTGCAGATTATTCCCACACTCACAGGATTTGAGGCCACTGGACTTTGCTGGTATTGCTAAGCCATTCCTGAGCTGGCCTGAAGTCAGGGACCGCGTCATCCTCAGCTATCCTGGCAGTCACTGGCATGGAGCAAGCTCCAGCTGTGCCCAGCTGTGCCCTTCCTAAGGCATCTTCAGCCCTAAAACTCCTCCTTGGGAAATAAGTACAGAGACAGAGCTAGTCAGCAGCAGTCGTTACTTGGCCCATCTACTGTGCCAGCTACTTTTTGACAACACGTCCCTGAAGTACCCACATGAACAGAATGAGCAGTCCTGTCCTGCAAAAGGAGAAGCCCCTGATCAGGATGAGTAGTGCAGGGCAGGAGGCTGCTCACAGGCAATGCTGTATGCATGTTTTCAGTAACAGGGATCTGCTGAAGGCACAAACGCGCTGCACAGTGACTCGAATACACTTTATGGTATTTTAGTGCCTGTGCTGGGGGTTCACTGCTGGTGCTCCCCCCATGAGGTGCTGAGCTTGATGTCTTTATTCAAGCGATATTTATAGCTTGAACGAGGCACAAAAGAAAAAAAAAAAAGAAGAAAACCTGTGAACCTACTTATATATTCTCTCCCTACGATGCAAGACAAAACCAGAGTTAGCATGTATCACGTTATGGTTTAAAACACAGCAGACTTAGAACAATGATTTCTCTGATAGCAATGGTCCTGCATAAGACAACATATCAGTTTGCAGGGAAAAAAAAGAAGTATTTTACATTTTGTAATTCTATTATATATATATATACACACACATATATATATATATTTTATTTTTTATTTTTTAACAAGTTAAAGCATGTGCTGGAAGCACTCTGGCCTGAGCAACCCCAGTCTCTGGTATGCTTTTCCTGGTTGTGCCTGAAAGGCTGCAATTCAGCCCTACTTTCCTTGACCTTTCTGCTTCTTTAACGCTTCTGATATTTTCCCTTCCCTTACCTTGTTTCCCTCCCCTTCCACACCGCTCTTACAGCATCTCTTTGGAGAGAGAAGATGAATTCAGCAGGGGGACAAAGGAGGGCCAAGCACAGGTACCAGAGAGTGACCACACTTCAAGAGTGGGCTCAAAGACTTCCAAGTTATTACAGAGGGGACATATGTAGCCACACAGATGGGGCATATGATGGTTCATGCATATGCAACTCCTGCTCAGTGAATGAAGCACACAGGTGCGTGCTTCAGCTTATGGTAAGGAGGACTTGAGCTCAAGGACTCTCATTTTTTATTCCTTCCTGTGCCCTAACATGTGCCCAAGGCAAGCATGGTGAGTGCTGACTTCTCGTGCTTGAA
The DNA here is from genome assembly GCA_035772895.1 of Perdix hodgsoniae. Lineage (NCBI taxonomy): Eukaryota > Metazoa > Chordata > Aves > Galliformes > Phasianidae > Perdix > Perdix hodgsoniae. The sequence goes on along the minus strand of JAPSGF010000024.1, from coordinate 3,489,502 downwards.
AGGAAGAAAGGACAGAAATACTGATGGCCACTTGTGGGGTGCTGCAAAGCTACCAGACTACGTGAGATACACAGCCAGAGGACTACAGTTGGAAAATGATATTAACGGGAAGGCGACAAACTCCAGAATAGAGAAAGAAAAGGACAAAAAAGTAGGAGAAGGTGGGAGGGAGCTGAGATGAAATTCAGATGAGCAAAGCCTTCTCTGAAGTGGTTGGTGAGGTGAACAGGACAGCAAATCCTCAAGAGCTCAAGGTGTTGGCTTGAGAAAGAGAAAGTCAATTTGTCGATAGAAGCAGCTACCAAGACCTTGAAAAGCAGGAAAATAGTGAGGGAATCTCTGATTCGTGCTTCAGCTATAGGGCAGTAGGAAAGGAAAATGGACATCAGGGGGAAGTTCTTTACAGGGAGAGTGGTGAGGTGCTGGAACAGCTGCCCAGAGAGGCTGTGGATGCCCCGTCCCTGGAGGTGTTCAAGGCCTGGTTGGATGGAGCACTGGGCAGCCTGGGCTGGTATGAAATGTGGAGGTTGGTGGCCCTGCATGCAGCAGGGAGTTGGAGCTTGATACTTGAGGTCCCTTCAAACCCAGTCCATTTAATGATGAAAAGGTGGTGAATCCAGGATGTCTGCAAAGGGGAAGTTATGTGAACTAAAAAGGAGAAGAACAGCAGGAGATGCAAGTGATGTTTATTACCAGACTATGCAGGAAAGAACTCTGTAGCACAGAATATAACTGTGATCAGAGAACAACTTTGGAAAGGAAGGTCAGAAAAAAATAACAGTGCTAAACAGTCAGGTTTGAGAAGCAGCCATTCTTGAAAGAAACAACTTACTTGGCTTGAAGGTCAGGTCAAGGCTAAAGAGTAAAACCAGAATACAAGAGGGGAGAAATGGCACTCTGGAAACCAAAAGAAAGCTGGGAGAGAAATTGATGCCCATCGGCAAAGTTATACAACAAAACCGAGAAAGAAGAGGAACTAAGTGTGGTGCTGAGAAGGAGAAGAAAGGGGATGCAGAGAGACAGGAGCAGAATGAGCTGCTGAACAGAAAAAGACCAGGAGAGAGACAGATGCTCGCCGACATCTGCATGCAGCACAAACCTCAGCCTGTGCCAGAGAAATATTTCATTGTTCCGGAAGAGAGAATTTATTCTGGTACCTGGTATTATTTTCCTTCCCTTCTGAATAAAGAACAGAAGCACTTTTAAATAGGGTTTAAATGCAGTTATATAAATATTAACACTTCTACTACTAAGTGGCCTTAAGCCAATGGAAAAACTACCAAAAAAGTGTGAGATTATCTGATATTTGATAAGGATATCAGAGATTGCCAAGTTATTAAAATGACTTTATGTCATTAAGTAATGATCCTTTCCAACTCAATGAAGAGCTGACAGGAGATGAGGGCACCAATTAGCACTGTCTTCTCTGAAGGCACCTGAGAGAACTGGCTGTGGGTACACATACTGACCACCCTGACCAGGCTTTAATAACACACTGCAGGGTGGGTGCCCAGACAAACCCAGCCAGGCTCACACTTTCAGTTACTGCCCATCTACAGCATCCCTGCATCATCCCAGAACCTCAAAGAAGAGACTGGAACCCAAAGCAAACTGCTATGGCAGCAAATTTTGACTGCAAGTCTAAGGGAGCAAGAGCAAAAATCCATCTTTCTTAGCTTCTGGGAAAATAAAAGCAGCTAAATATAGCGAAGGAAAAGAAAGAACGAGGATGTGCATATAAGAACAGTGCAGAAAAATCTTGCCATAAAAACTTTTTTTCTTCGCAAGAATTTTTTTCTTAATAATATATGTGATTTAGATGAAAAGGCTCTCAACGTGCCCCTGGATATCCCTCTTCATCTGCTCAGCAAGCCCCAGCCTCTCCATACATAGGCTCACCAAAAAGGAGAAGTGCGAAGTGCTTTGCCCACAGGGAGCAGGGCTAAAGCTCCAAGTCAGAACCCCTGGCTCCTGCATTGTGTTTCCTTGTCACACTGCTCTGCTCTGCTAGCAGCTGAGTATAATGCACTAAAATCCTAATCTCTAAAGCACTGTGTGCCAGTGCTTCGGAGATCAGCGTTTCAGTCGATTTTACTTTGCTGCTGCCACTGCACACAAGAGAGTGGCACAGCAGGGGAAAAGCAGCACAATATGCAGAGCTGGAGAGCCACGCTCAGCTGGGGAGGGTGGGGGGCAAGAGCATGGTAATGCAATATAAAAGGGAGAAAAAAAGGATAAAAAAGGAAAAAAGGGAAAAAGGACTGTCGTGCATGAATAGGAACATTGGGCCCACTCCTTCCCAGAAACCCAAACAGCAGGATGGCTCCAGCCACAATAAATCCACTGTTTCCTGAGCGAGGATTTGAGTGACTTGCAAAATTCTCTATCTTTCCTTCAAAAGGGAAAGATAAGGAAATCTCCATGCAACCCTACTGTGCATCTGAGTATCTGTGAATATTTTAAGATGAATTCCCTCCTGCCTCTACCATGTGCTTTAAAATTAAAACAAAATGATACTGCAGAGGCTGGAAGAGCTGCAATCCGACCTCTTACTATTTGAGTGCGTGCTACACTGGCCCCTAGAACAGATCTGACACAGTGCACAGAGGCATGAGCGCTCATCTGACTGAGCAGAGCACTTGCAAGTTCAAAGCATGACGACCACAAACAAACAAACAAAAAAATGACCTTCCCCCCCCCCCCTAAAAAAACCTAAATGCTAAACCCAAACACTAACAGGATCAAAAATAACTGGGTGGTAATTTTCATAGCACAGAGTTCACTGAATGTCAACTATTGGTAACTGGCCGCAGCAAAGCTACATCACCAAGTTAGAAGAGCAGTATGATTTAAGGAAACACTCTGACCTGCCTACTTTGACAGCATCTTAATATGTTTGCTAAACTGGTCAACAAAATCTACTTCACGGTACCTGTGTCAGGCTCGAGTACCGTTACATAGGATTAGTGTTATATACTGATAATGCTCTTTGGAGTGAAAGCTGATTGAACTTTCCCCTTTCAGACTGTTTAGTCTAAAGTCTAGTGGTCTGCTGACCCACACACTGGGTTTGCTCATGCTTCTCCCATTACAGACACTCAGAGAGCATCTTGGTCTCCTGAGGCTCTTCTGTAAGTTCCTCCTCATCTTCACTCATCTGTCATGTTGGGAGGGAGATGCTTACTCACCATCCTCACCCCAGAAGCCATTGATCTGGAAGTCACTGTGTACATTCTGTATTTTATCTGATGTCCCTTCTGAGTAACACTGCAGAAGGTGAAGCTCACATTACCTTTTATATTTGGGTGTTTTGACAGAAGTGTTCTTGCAGATTTAGTGGCTGTGGTTTAATACATTATTGCTCTGCCCTTCTACAAAGGTTACTACGCTCAGACCAACAGCAGCTGAATGGGGCATGTCCCTGCCTTTATGGCTACAACATCTGAAAAACACTGCAGCAAGATGCATAAGAACCCATTTACCCATTTGGGAGCTAAAATTTTCTGGGAGAAATTCTGTTTATAGAGTTCCTACCTCTCCTCAACCTCCGTATGTTGTTCCCATCCTTGCACATCATCATGCTGTCCCTTGGGTTGAGCTGCTGAAACCACCCATGGGGTCATCCTGGAAAGCAGTGAACTGAGCCAGGTAAGAAAAACCCTCCTCCACCCTCGCTATATTGAAGGATTATTTTTAGCCCAGAGCACTTGATAATCTGGTTCATGGCACGTCCCTCAAACTACAGCATCAGCACAACTGAAAAGGCAGTCTGCTTTGGCTGCAGGGAGAAGGAATACACAGGGACAAAAAAAAGAAGTGGATGTATTTAAGCATCGTTGCTGCCAACGCTTTTGGACTGCAAAACTGTGGTTTGACTAGTGCCCATGAACAGTTAAATAACCCCCAATCCACTGTCAAATAATACTCTAAATAATCCCATCCAGATTTCAGAAGTTTCCTTGCTGCACTCCACGGTTTTGAGATCACAGACAGCAAGAGCAAAACAAGATGACCTTATAGGGAAAGAATTAGCCAGAAATCTAACACTGAAGGACACAGATTTACATTTGAAGGATTCTCACACGTGGTATAAATGTCAGACCCTCCTCGCCCCCCCAAAATCACTGTGAAACAAAACAAAAAGCAAAAACTGAAAGAAGAGCCAAAGTTAAAAGTAAAACCAGACCAAACCAAAAGTAAATAAAAATGTTTTACCTGACTCCCTTGGGCACTGAACGGCAGGCCTCATAGTAATGAGAGTGAGAAATGAAATTTTAAAATGAACGCAAGTGGGAGAAACTGCAGAGAAAATTGAGACAGAGTTTCAGTGTTATTTATCCCAGACAAAGTACACACGCTCGGCTGTGAGCAATACACGGTATGGCAGCGGCACCAGGATGGAGCTCTGACACAACTAATCTTCCTTCGCTATTCCCTTCTGTGCTTTTGAGGAGGAAAGGGAAGAGAAAGCAATTTAGTGTAGCGATGCAACTTGTTTACTTCTTCCTACCGCTCAGAGCCACTGGCTGAAATGGATCTTGGGAGGTGCGTGAGGAAAGGGGGGGAATTGCAGGAGTGGAAAGAAGACAAAACTGTAAGACGGACCTCCAAACTATGCCACTGCCTCCTGGTTCATGCAAGCCTATGGCCAACACCATGCCTGCAAAGTTATGTGGCTTACTGAAGACTTACTATGCTTGAACTAGTTGAACTCTGGCTCATCTTAGCTGAATGGAAACGCTCAAAGAAACAGCTTAGATGGCAGATCTAATGGGGTAACAGGCACCCAGCCCAATTTACCACTGCAAAAAGCCAGTGCATTCCACTGCTGGGTCCCCAACCCTTTCTGCTGAGCAATATAGCTCAAGCACTCAGTGATTTGGATTGCAGCATTCTCACCATTTGCGTCGGGGGAAACAAAGCAGGCAAATGGGTCACACTACAGTCCCAGCTCAGATCTGCTGGACTGCATAGGAAAAAGAGGAAGATTAAGGAGGGGAACGTTTATTAACAAATACAGACTCATTTCTCCCACCATTCTTAAAAGCTTCTTGTCCCTTATGAAAACACAACCTAAATGGTATTACAAAGGCAGGTTTCTTAGGTTAAGAAAACAATAGAACATATCTAGTTGCTGACTTCTTCCCTCTTTATAACCCCTCATTAGAGCGATACACCAACATTTACATGATGGAGCCCTTTTTATTGGAGGCAAACTGTTCTTAAAATACATTAACAACTGTCACCTACATGCTCAGTGGCGCTTTGTAGTTAGCCTAACACCTCAGAATGTGTTAAAATCACACATAAAAGTTACAGTAGTCTAACACTCAGGAACTAGGAGTCTTTTAAAGGTTTAATTCAACCACTAATGGATTTTCTCCCAAGTTAGGAAACATTTATATATCACTGATTTACTGCAGGTGTGGTAACTGAATTTGGACTTACACATACCAGCTGCAAGCAAATCAAGGAAAAGGCTCCATAAATCAGTTTAAGGCACTGTAGGCTTCATGGCGCTTGGACTGAGACAGAATTTCCCCACACAAGCACAGAAAACAAATGGGAGTTTATAATTTCCTCTGTCACAGCTCATAACTTTTAAAGGTTAGAAATCAAAGCACCACGAGAATGGAATTTCATACATTTGAATGGGATGGACATAAGGCATCCCAGAAAATGATTTATATCGCATCCTTTCTTCATAGAAAGGAAGAATGAAGACTGCAATGGTTATGACAAAGGGATTGACTAATTGCATTATTTGGTAACTAAGCTCTCCCGGAATTTCTCTGGATAGATCAAGATTTCTGACTTTCTCTCTGTTTTACAGAAACTGTTCTCCAACTATTCTGCTCTTTCAAACAAATCTGCAATACCCGCTGTGTTTAGCTTTTTTTTTTCCTCCCCCCCCAACAAGTTGCCCTGGCGCAGAGTCAGACATTGTAAGACAAGAAGCCACAGTGACTTTATCCAAGAAATATGAGGTGGCAGAGATCCAGGACGCCCAGCACTCAAGGTGAAAGAACAGCATAGAGAAAGATTCTCAAATTAATTGTCAATTACAGAAGACTGCTGGAGTGAATACTAGATGTATGCATGGGATAATGTACCCAGGCTCCCGCACAACTGAGCAGTGAAGAGTGCAGAAGCAATTACTGTTTTTAAAAAGAATGAGATATCATCACTGGGAAAGGATATAAAAAGAAGGAGCACGTTTAAGTATCTCCACACACCTAACAGATGACAGTCTTCTAGAAGAAGAAGGGTCAAAGGACCTGACTGAAGGACCTACCTGTAAACGAGGGACAGGAAATGAATGGCTCGTTTTTTTAAGCGTGTGGCAGGAGGCATAACACACTAAGAAATCATGTCCTGTTTCATGTAACAGCAAAGTCATCAGGTAGTAAAGACTTCGTCTCTGACACAGGTGGCTGACAAAGAGCCTGGGAGCGCTCCATACTCAGCTGTCAGCAGTTCTCAGGAAATGTTGCACAAACTCTGGATTCCTCCTAAATAAACACCAGTGAAACACTCCTTGGCTTGGGATACTCGAGAATGACACAGCAAATTTTGCTTTTTTGTTAGCATTCTCCACATACCTTCATCCTAGCTCCCACTGGCATGCCACAGGAGCATGGAAAGAGCTAGAGATTGAAGTCAGTGCAGCAGCTGCTCCTCCTAGCTCTTTGAATAGAGGGAAAACAGCTTTTGCCCAACGCATGGGGAGTGATATCATCAAGTTAGCAAGCCAAGAACAGAAGGGATACATCAGAAAGGAAAGAGGAACAAGAGCTTCTCCTTGCAAAGCAAACAGTCGTCCTTTTTTAGAGCAATATCTTTGAGTAAAAACCTCTCACAAAGTACCTCATGGGAGCTTCAGACCATTTTCAAGAGCTGGAAGAAAAACAGTCTTGGGGTTAAAGTGGTAACCCAGATCTGGAGAGACATACTTCAGTTCTTTGCTCTGCCAAGCGTTCTTGCATGACCTTAGGCAAAAGTACTGAAGCTGTAGATAGTGGATACCTTGGCTTCAAAAGCAAAGCTGGCCTAAGAAGTTCTTGCATTCCCTCCACCTGCCATGCGCTGTCTCCACACCTGCACGGCCCTGGCAACCCGCAGGCGCCGTGCTGTAAACCAACCTGCTGAGCAAAAAGATGTTAAAAGCAAGTTTTTTGTTGTGTTTTTCAGAGACAAGGGGATAACGCTGCATTGGATCGCTTCAGCAATCCAATCTCAACCAGTCAGAACAGCAAAAGCAAAGAGAGGTGATTGGAAAAGTCTGTGGCAGCCCAAGGTCTCGATAAGCAGATGAAAAGAAGGCTGGGAAGCCAGGAATCCGCTCTAGCCAGCACTGTGCTGAACACAACGTGCTGTGTGACAACCTACCTCACCACATCCTGGTCACCATCTCCCAGCCGGGGCCAGCAGCCATGCCCCAGGCCTGCTGCACAGATAAATGGGAGCATAGGCCCAAGGCGCCTCAGGTGACCGGGGCCATTGGGAGGCCAACAACGGAAAGCAGCAGCCAGTCTCATTTCAGTAAGCCCCGGTTTTCAAAGCTGACATGCAAATCTCTGCTTACCCTACATAATATGAACATTCTCCTACATTCTCCTCGGCTCCTGATTAACTCGGTGCTGCACTTGCCAGCGCTATCTGAATGAGCCTGTGAGCCCAATTAGCAGCAGATGCAGCGCTAACACTCCTCACCTGCTGTGCTTACCAGTCCTCAGATCAGGAAGGGAAGGGAATATATCAAAGACTTGTGGAGGGAAGGAAGCTTAGAAAAGGGCTCAGAAAGGATGAGGGAAATAGATGTCTGCACTGTTCCTCCGGCAAGGAAGCAGAGCCCTGTACAAAAGGGAAAACACACGAGCCTAGGGAAAACACCGCTACAGATCATGAAAAACATTTACGGGGCTGATCTGGCACCCTGGCAACACGCCCCAGGAGCGGGGGACTCGAGGGCCTTCCAGCCTCGCCTGCATCGCCCAGAGCTTCTCTTCGCATGCACTGGCACAGCAGCAAAAGCACCTCACTCATCCATCTTTTCCACGAGTTCTCCTTGACTTCCACTGCTTTTTTTTTTCTTTTAGTGCTTTGACTAAGAAGAAAGGAGACTCTGGGGCCTCCAGCTGCAGCACCAGCACAGCCCTGACAGGTGCCATTTCACCCAACTTTCCTGAGCTCCCAAATTCTACAGCTGCCTCTCAGTTTTACCTGAACGTCTACACATATGAACTGGGTGCTCACCCATCAAACCGTCTGCCAGCTTTTGCACTGCAACTGTCGGTGTGACTTTTACCAATAAGGAAAAAAGAAAACGGTGTGCCAATGCAGATTTTTAATCAGAGGAGCAAGGAACCTGCCTCTGGATGGAGGTCCTGAAATAGGTTTAAGGAATGGATAGATGTGAATCCCCGGAGCTTTGGACTGGCGAGAAGACAGAAAAGGAGACTTAAAACTATGTTTAATGTTGCATTTAATACTGTAATTTTTTTTATCTTTCTATATATGCTGGCTGTTTACATCTCATTCCAAGATGCCTAAATCTCTCCTCGTGTTGGGCAAAGAGAAAATGGTGGCCAATTTCACAACCACGTTTTTAAACCTCAACTTTCCCAGCACTAAAAGGAAGATCATTATTTTATTTTGTAACAGTAGCAGCCCCATATTTGGTGAGCCTTTTCTGTTGTTGTCCTGTTCAAAATCATGACCATGGCTGTTAGTTGCAGATATAATGGAAATGCTTCGGAACATCACTTTTATGCAAAGCATAGTCAAATAAGCCTTCTAGGATCCCAAGACCATTTCTGCATAATTTTACAGGTGTCTGGATGTGAAATGTGGCCTCTAACAACTGCTCACCAGTCCCCACATGCAGCCCACAAATTACCCACTGGTTGACAGCGGTCTCAGTGGAGAAACATCACCCAGTCAGAGCCAACTGGATTGTGCAACACAGAAATGCCTTCTGGATTTTCTGACAGTAGTTTGCACTTGAAGTCTTGTGGCCTCCAAAATATGTCACAAAAGGCCAACATTTCCAAACAACGATCCTGACAGTAACACAATTAAATAGATGGTTTTGCTTCCTACAGACATGTTCCCTTATCTGTGAAATGGGAACGATGATGTGCTTTCAAAGAGTGGAAATTAATGTCTCTTTCACTGAGCTTTACATCTGTATTTGCCTTTCGAGCGTTTTCTCCCAAAATGTACAGGCTGACATAGAAAACTGCAAGAGAACTGCTGGCATGGTGCTGCACTCACAACTGTGTCTAAATTCCACCCTTGCAGGTCAGGTACACAGAGCAGAGAGAGAAACACAGATGCAAAAGACCTGCCATACAAAGAGTGGAAAAGATTTTTTTAGCTAGTGTGATTTCAGATAGGTTTTTAAAATGACTCTTCCAATCTAGCATTTCAGAGCAGAGGGACGACTGAAATCATGCAAGGATTCTAATCTCAACTGAAAAAAAAATAAAAATAAAAATAAAAAATCTGTCCTTTACTGAAAACAAAGAAGAAGAGCCAAAGTAGCAGCCTGCTCTTAGCTCTCTGGAACACAAATCATACAGCAGTGCGCTGTCTGTCAATCCCAGGTCTTCTAGGGGACCTCCGGTCAGCTCCTGGATATCACAGGAATCTCAAGATCCAGCAGTACCCATGATGGCTCCTTCTCCTTCCCTACACATGCTGTATTTCGGTTTCTAGTTTTCATGTTCTTCCAGAGTATGTACATTTAGCAGCTCGTGGCATGCAGTGAGGGATACAGAGCAGGCATTTACGGGCATCTCTGGACTGCATCTGTCAGACAGCTGCCTGCCCTTGCAGAGAACTGGATCTACACGGTGCCTTGTGATCTTACATTTTTTGACATAGCTGTCATGTACCTGAGAAGTCAGTCATTTTTTTAAATCCTATCCACCAAGTACCATTTCATTTTTATGGCATGACAAGCTGCATAAGCATCTGTGAAGTGAATTCTCTCCAGTTGAGAGCAGTTATCATCATTGTACCATGCATCCATCCTAGACCATTAGTTTTAGCTGGAAGAGAAGGAGCTGCGATTTCAAAAGACAGAAGTAGGCTAGCAGTCCTTGGTGAGAGTCCCAGCCACCTCACTCCTTTTGGTCATTTTGTTTGACCCACCATCATGACTCCATTTATCCAATACCATTTGCATTACTACAAGAAAAGTGTGGGTCTCAAGCATGACTACTGGAAAAAAATGAAGTTCACAGATCATGCAGTATTCAAACAGCATGAAACAAACATACATATCCTATAAAACATTGAATGTTCAGGTTATGTTCCATGAAAATCTCACTCAGAGAAGCAATCACAGTGGTCCAAAGCTTATAGTGTGATGAAGAATTCTGTGTTAAAAGAAATGTGGGTCATGAAAGTCTGAGGAGGAAAATCTTATTTCCCAGGGTCTACCCTCTGCTGCTTTTAATTCAAAAGCACACAAATGCTTTTGGTACGCTCCTAAAAAGGTCTTTTCTATACTGATCCTCCCCTTTCCTCCCATACTTCTTCAGAGTGTAAAGGTGCTGCCCTTGTGACTGTCCAGCCTGCCCCATGAATTAGTCTATCAGGCAGGTAGTGTCCTACCTGGCCAAACACACACATTCTGACCTCCCAAGTACAGCTGCAGCTTTGACAGATGAAAATCACAGCTCAAATCCCTCTTTTCATGAGTAAATACTGAGTGACTTTTCTTTTTCTTCTTTGTACTGTAGGGATTGTATTGCAGAGATGTTACATGTAACTAAAACCACTTCTGTTAGCCAACAAGAGGCAGTTTTCACTGTGTAACATCTCAAACACTCATGGTTTCACTTCACTGGATCTAGAAGGTACAAACATGGATGACTGAAGCAGCCAAAGGAAAGGTCACAGCATCACCACGACACAAAATTGGAACAGAACAGCAGCAAGTTTCACTTAACAGCAAATTAAAGCCTGTTTGTGGTGAATCACACTTGCCTGTTCTTACCTCTAGGGACTGCTGGGAGGATTGGGTTGTCAGGCGCTCTGAAAGCATGAAGTGTGATATTATTTGGCAAAATCAAAAGGTGTAAATAATATATGCATATTCCTCTACCTTCAGAGAAAGAGTCAGTGTATTATTTAGTATAAATAAACAATAAAGACACAAAGTCAAGAGCACCGAAAATATACGGAAGAATATTTCTGAGATGCAACTTTGCATCAGCCAGTTGGGATTTTAGACACAATTTGGGGTTTTCTGTTCTGGGAAAATAAAAGAGGGAATGAGCTCTAAAGAGAAATGAAACAACTGAAAGATTCATTTGCGCTTGGCTTGTTTTATTATTATTTTTAAATCAGAAGGGGGGAAAAAAAAAAGACCCCATTACTGCACAGAAATGAAAGATTCACTTCAGATACTCACTGACAACTATAAGACTGCACTTTATAGCTTTCTTTCACGATCAGCTGTACAATAAGCACCCAGTGCTGGACTTCCACTGCAAACATTTCGAAGCATCCAAGTACATGTGAACAGTCTGCACAGGGCATCACTGTGACAGTCCCGGAATGTCCTTCAGTGTTACCCAAAGAAGGAGAAAGATTACTTGTTCTGAGATATGTTAAAAAAAAAAAAGCAAAAAATGTGATGTGATATTACTTCAAATTAAAATGAAGCAATTTTATTTTATGCTTTATACGCTCTCCAATCCCACTAAGTGTAATTATAGATATCTGTCTACTTACAAATCTCTCTGTATAAAGGAAAAAGGATAACAATTTTTAGCTGTCCAAATTACAAGCGACTGTAATATACAAAAGCAATAAACGCAGGTTCTGCCAGCAATCAGATAACACTTATCGTAAACAATAGCTTCTGCGATTTATTTGAAACAGGTTCAGCTGCTACAACTTAAAATTTGGTTATTCTTGTTTTCGTGCTGGATTTCCAGCAGGTGGTGAGCACATGATAGAAGTGTTTAACCACAAGAGATTTTGAAAAGGGACCTGTATCTCATTGCATATAAAGTATAACAAAGATTTATTTCCTAAAATCACTTTTCCATCTCCCAGTGGTCTCAACGAGTTTGTAGTGGCTACTTCTAAAACTTTCTCATTTTGCCTTCTCAGCTCTCCCAGCTTCATGCACAGCTTGGTGCCACAAGCTGACCAGCATTTAGAAGTGACTCCAAACCTCACCTTCTTTGTGTGCAGGCTTTATTGTTGTTTGTTTTGTTTATTTTATGCAAATGAGATATGGTACAACTCACTGAAGTAAGTGTTAACTCCAGGTATGTTAACTCCAAAAAAAATGACCAAGTTTCTTGCTGCAGTATGATTTACCACAGCTCTGGGAGCCATGGAAGAGCTCCTCAGAAGTCTTACCATGCATTGGATGCATTCAAAGCCAGGCTGGATGTGGCTCTGGGCAGCCTGTTCTGATGGTTGGTGACCCTGCACATAGCATGGGGTTGGAACTGGATGAGCACCGTGGGCCTTTTCAACCCAGGCCATTCTGTGATTCTACAAACACCTTGCTTTCAGTGACTATCACGCTCGCCTCACAACACGGCTAGCACGTGTACCATATCACAGAACAATAGTGATACCAACATGCCTCTGGTTAACAAGATGGGAAAGTACCTGCAGTGAGAATGCAGATTTAGAACCTTAAAGGCTGGCTGGGACAGGGCAATCCCTCTATGGATCCCGCCTCTCTACAGAGAAAATGGAACCACTCTTCTCCAGGCACATGGGTTCTCCTAGCCCTCCTCACTTCCAGCATCCCCTATGTGGCCTTCATTCCCCAGCTCAGGGAGACCAGATCCAGCAGGTCCATCTGGCCTTTCCATGAAGATGAAGAATGTTTTAACATTAACGTCAGTGGTCAAGGATTCCACAGTGATGAAGCCACAAAAAGTGTACTGCATTCTAATGTTATCTCTCTCCCTCCAGGTATACATCACTTTGAGTTGTGAGATACTTAGGGCTTGTACTTTGTTTATTCTCCTAAAGCAGATTAGCAAGAAAATGGAAGGTTAACAGAACATTAAGGCTGAGAATTTAAATGAACTAGCTAGGAAAAACAAGGCTGTAATTCTCATAACCGCTCTTTGTCAACCATCTTGCACGTATGCAGAATTCAATATCGCTGTAGAGGCTGAGAAATTTATGTTGCAGTATACCTGTAATATGACAGTTGCATTTACTGCAGGAACTTTTAATTTCCCAACGTCTACATTAAATTCCCAATATAGTTTTGCACTAGCTGTCTTCTGTTGGTGGTGAGGGTTTTTAAACACTCATTTCCCATGCTTTAAGAATAAATGAATGAAGTGGTGTTTGAATACTGAAATAAATGCAGACGACTTTCACCAATTTTTACATACAACCTGCAAACGAGATATATCAATCCATCTCACACCTATACTTTTAAAATCAATTACTGGAGCAACCATATTTAGTGTACGGAACCCAACAGCACACTTAATTGGAGCCCAGCACATTAGACGTTTAGAGAAATCTTATGTACGTGTGACTAGAATTTCAACAACAGACAGAGTTGCTACAAAAAGCTCACCTGGAGCAAAAGATAATGAATGTTTGGAGTGGGAAAAGGGGCCTAGTGAGCCTCGATAACCCCCACCCAGAATTTGTTGGCGCTGTGTTAGCCCTCCTCTGCACCCTTCCCCAAACCCCTCCTCGAAACAGTGACTGCTACAGCTCCACCTGACAAGTTTTTTTCTGCTGCTGAGTTAATAAAAGCTCATTGCCAAGCACACAGCAGCAGCTGTCCCAGCCAAGCCACCCACGCCTGCTCGAGAAGCGATGCTTGCGCTGACCATAGCTTCAATGTGCGATTTTCTCACGCAAGAACACAGCCTCTTTCTGTCTGATGCATCTAGAGAGGAATTTCTATTCTGATTAAACCTCTAGACCTTCCTGCAAATGGCCAGCAATATTCAGTTTGAAATACTATTTTTATTTTTTTTTTCTAGCAACAGCAACAACAACAAAAGCAGGCTTTCTTCAGCAAGACATCAAACATCGATGCACTTACTCAGTGCCGAGCATGTTTACCCTGATTTCTTTGAGTAAAGGGAAAAAAGCCCAGCCTGCTATTGGATTCAACAGGCTGAGCATGGGGCAGCACTGCCAGCCCAAGGCAGCAGTTCTACACCTCTTTTTCTCACGTTTGCGTGTGTTTCAGGGAAGGAAAGATGCACTGGAAGAGGGACTGAAGACAAACAAGTCAGCTGCTATAACCCAGCAGCCATCTTGAACATTTTGTCTTTCCAAAACCAGGATAGAGGAACAAGCCTACTTAAAACTATTCGCTCGCCTGTAAGCTGCAAGCTCATCCAAACAGCAAGAAATAGATGACTGTCTCACCTCTACACATATTTCAGCAATGACACGGGCATTTTTATTTTTGCAGCCACGAGACACAGAGCAGATCCCAAATGCCACTGAGGTTGCCACATTTGCTCACAGCTCAGCCCATGTTGAACAGAGGCTGACCCTGCGAACCACAGGCTGCAGCTCACTGCAGCAGGCATGCTGCACACTTTCCCGGATGAAAGTTTAGAAATCCCATAATAACCATAGAGAAAGTGGGTGCTGACGAATGGCAACCTGGGTCACCTTCTCCTCGCCAAACAACACTGACACCTGGCCAGGCTCCAGGAAAGCACACAATTCCCAGCAGATGGCTACATCTACATTTAACTCTATGAGCTGTAAAAGAATTCCACTTCTGACTGCTTACGTATATTATGTGATATGGACTGCTGTGTCCATTTTCTCATCCTGTTTGTTGGGATTTTTTCAGTTTTGTGGGGTTTTTTTGGGTGAGGGAAGAGAGGTATTGGCTTTTTTTTTTCTTTCTTTCTTTCTTTCTTCTTTTTCCTTTTTATTTAATCTATTTCAAGGTAGCCAGCACAGTAAATGCTTAGCTTTCCCCCTGCAGCATTTATTTAGCTTTCAGTTACCTCAGACCAAAATTATTTCACCTGTTTTATATATTACAGTCGAGTACACTGCAGACAGAATTACTGCAACAGTACTATGTAAATCAAACCCACATGTTAAATAAAACAGTAACACACTGCAATGTGTATCTGTCCATAAGCATTCAGCTACTGGCATCAATCCCACATTTACCATGTGAATAGGAAGATTCCCTCAAAGCGAAAGAATCTTAATTCTTCCTCCCCAAATTCAAACATATGCATTAAGGAAACACTTCAAACATCAGTATCTTTCTCTCCTACGGCACACTTCTTGTCTGTAATTAGTTTCCATTGGTCAAGTGGTTTTGCTTCCACGTATCGGGCTACAGTAATGTTTTAAGTGATGCTCTGTGATTCATCCCACACCGTCTAATGTATTATTTTTTTCCCCTTCACCCAGAAGAAGAAGGAATGGAGAGAAAGTAGAAGGTAGGGAAAAAAAAAATAAAATTGCCTGCAATCATATTGTTACACTGTGCACAGTTTATGGCTGGCACACATCCAGTTTGCAGTTGCGATAAGAAATGTGTAATCCTATTATACGGAGAGGAGTCAGAATGTACAAATAGGTCCTGGAAATAGGAACTTCTCCTGTAAGATTATTCTTTTTGCCATAATAGTTCTGCAAGTAGGTCTAGACAGTAGCTCTTCACTATTCTCCCCACTGCAAACGGAAAGCCAACCATCAGAACAATGAACCATGCATGAGCAGGGATTTTTGCAGCAGACAAGAGGCAGTGCTGTACAGTTACTTACAAGAGGAACGTTAATTAGAATGATGGCTACGAGTCTTAGTACGTGAAGAGTGCATCGCCTTGTATGAAAAGATCCCAGCCTGCCCTAACGCTACCGCATTCTGCGAGGTTGTCAAATCCTGCACGCTAAGCAGTTTTTAGGGAACAAGAACAGCCATGCTTCTCATGGCATTTTGTAGTCTCTTTAATAAGACAATACAGAAACCGTCTCCCAAGCGCAGAGCTATCAGGCTGCTGAAAAGCATGTTCTTGCACTGAAAGCATAAAACCAAACATCGCCTGCAATGTAAGTCAACTTTCCCGTGGAGTTTAATTCCTGTGTAATTCAGATGTGGTTATCTGTTTTTTCTCATTTCCTTCACATGATGACACTGCATGATAATGCGTTTGATGAAAAAAAAATTAAAAAAAAAGGCTATGAATTCCCTGACTTCCCACATGTGTAATGCTTTTGACATTAAACTGGTTAAAATAAAGGACAGTGCTGTCTTCGAAGGCAGTCACTGTTTGCAAAGGGACCATGAGATCCATGCCAGAAGTGGCTGCATTCCTACATTAACAAAGTCACCACTTCACCTTATTCCTGTCTGATCAAACCACCAAGTTCCTCACAGTGGAGGGCTCTCGAAGTGCAAAGTATTAAGAAAAGGCACAAAGAATAAACAATTAAAAAACACTCACAAGCATGAAGGCAGGAGTAAAGGACGTGGTCGTACGGCTGCACTGTACATACAAGCACCATAAAGTAGCTCAAGCAGCAGCGAGTATGCTAGTTTATTACAAACCCCATCAGAGTGTGGCTGGATTATTACCGGCGCTTGAATTGGCTGATTTGGTGTATTTGCATATACCAAGCTAGATTGAGTATATTTGCATGAAACTGCAGTTACTCCTGTGAGTACAATGCAGGCATTCTCAATAACTACCAACAAACGCATTTAGCATCCTGTCTTCCAACTTGCTGCAGCAGCAGAGAGTTTACAGGTAGGAAATTTAATTCTCTTCAGGGTACAAAAGGGAATCGGAGATGAGAAAAGAAAAAAAAAAGGCAAAATAAATAGTTCTTTTACAATCAAGACAGTTTTACATTTATAGTTATACAAAGGCAGTGACTAAATGGTATCCTAGGTCAGAGGAATACACGCACATTTCCATTAAGCTCAGCAGGAGGATGAGTGCAGACACCAGAATTTAAATACACTACTCATAAATAACTAAGGTGTGTTGTTTTCTTAACCTTAAATAGCACTCTCCCATTAAGAGTGCTGAATTCTGGCTTTTCCCAGCTGCTATGCAGTCCGAGCGTCAGGCAGCACAGAGGCTGAGGGCAGCCTGCTCTGAGCAGGGGTCGGCTGAGACGATCTCCAGAGGTGCCTTCCAACCTCAGCGATTCTGTGAGC
This sequence comes from Perdix hodgsoniae, assembly GCA_035772895.1. Lineage (NCBI taxonomy): Eukaryota > Metazoa > Chordata > Aves > Galliformes > Phasianidae > Perdix > Perdix hodgsoniae. The sequence continues at coordinate 3,472,333 of JAPSGF010000024.1, read as the reverse complement.
TTGGGATAATTAAATAATATTTATTTCTCACAAAGAGGTTGAATGTCACAAATTCTAAGTGTAAAATAACAGTGAGGCAATCAGATTAAAGAGATTCTGTTGAGTTAGAGTGGGCAGTAACACATGTACCGCAATCCAATTAGTGAAGAAGCTTTTCCACGTTGTTAAAGTGCCTTGTGCACTGAACTACCTTCACCTGACCTGACAAGCAACGAATTATCTGCTGTAGCTGGACTCTTGCAGATTAATTAATAAAAAAAAACAACGGAAGAAAGAGATGGAAGGGAACTGCACCAAAAAAATGCATAACGTTCCTATTGATATGAACATAGCACCTTGATGGGAACCCAGTAACTTGCAAAATCCTCCAGCAAGAGGAGAAAGGTGAGTAATTTGAAGTACTGAAAGAAGTCAAAAACAATTGGAAATCTTGAGTTTTGCTAAAAATGATAAATTCTCTACTTCATTTGTGAGTTTTAGGAGCTTGCTGCTTGTTTTTTTCCCCCTCACAACGATGTAGCATTGCTTTTTTCCAAGAAACATGCAGCCATTTGTTAATCCATGTGTCACTTTAGGGACGGTTTTGGAAGATGGAGAAGACTGGCAGATGTGGGAAGGACCAGCTGCCAACAACACAGAGCTGCTGCCTCCTGCTACTCAGCACTGGGTGCCCATTGTGTGAATGACCTGAGAATTCTGCTTGGAAAGAATGCAGTGACACTACGACCTGGAAGAGTCTTTGACACCATACTCAAATGCCAAGCTGCAGAGTCAAGCTGTCCTCTACATATTTATGCAACAAGCAAACATCTCCAGTGCACAGCCCTGGCACTGGCATGCAGCTAACGCTGTAATTAAAGTGCATGGTTTGCAGATAAGCAGGATCTTTTACTTTCTCATTTCCGTGAATGATCTACTGGAGACCACCACTGTAGCCTTGAGAGATGTCATCTTGGTGGTGTTTTTATATAACAAAATGCACATGGATAAAAATAAATTAGTAGCTGAGGCTACAGCATAGCACGCTCATGGGGTGAGACCTTTCCTCATCAACGTCATCTCCTAACAAATAGGTTGGTAAATGGCTTAAAAATTCTACTTGTAGTTTTCTTGCCAGCTTAGAAGGGCTTCTTGGTACCTGCAACACTGCTTAAGCTGTGTGGGAATAAATACTCCCCCTGTACAATGCCAAATGAAGACCACAGATCAATTCCCCAAGTTGCCCCAAGAGGCACTGGGTAAGCTGAGCCCAGCCAGCTCCTGCCTCCCAGAGAGATGCACCCCAGGAACCAACTTGCTTTGGTAGCAGGAGCAGCTTCAAGAGAGGTTTCAGGATATTTTGCATCCCTGGTGTTCATCATACATCAAGAAATGGCAGAGAATGAGAAACGTCTAAATGGAGACATTGCAATGTCCCTACAACTGCAGCAGCCTGCACACCCTCCCCACGACAGTTAATTCCCATTATTGGTATTGCTCACTTTTTCCCACCCAAACGTGGCTGTTAAGAGCACAATACACCTTTTTCATTGATGTTTTAGAAGAAACAGTTTACTTAAATTTTAGTCTACAGAGAAGACTAGGGGGAAAAAAAAATGTTTGCATAACCACAGGTCATTTAACAAGCTGTATTACACCAGGAAAGCCCGAAGAAAGGCAAAAAGCAATTACATACTCTGACACTGTGGGTGACTTTTTTCTCTTCTGCGATTTGCTTCGTGTCTTATCTCATATTCTGTAAGCACTTGTTACTGTGTTTTAACTGTATAGAATAGAAAAAGGAAGGGAATAATAAAAAAAAAAGCATAAAACAAATAAAAGTGCAGTAATAAGTGGGGGGATAGGTAGGTAGTTACTGGTGGAGAGAAAAGAAAATTTGTACTCATCTATGAGGAAGGAACATACATGAGCTAGGAAAAGTTAAAGACAACCAAAAGAAAAGAAATTGTAGTTAACAGAAGATTTCTTTCTGACCACTTGTGACCTGAGCAATTCCAGTAGTAACAACTAACGTTATTCACTGTGGATATACTGGGAGAAAAAGATGATAAAACAAAGGCAGAGAAGCAGAGAAAAAAAAATCTTCAGGAGGTACGTTTTTCATGTTCTCATTCCACTCAGAAATAGCAAAATCATACAGTTTTTGAAACTGTAAGGAGCCTGCTCATGTTCAAACTGCCAATTTTAAGAATTCAATCGAAGAATTAAATATGAAGAAATGCGGGGGGGGGGGGGGGGGGGGGGGGGCACAAGTCCAGCAATTCTCCCTTCCCATTCAATCTACAAACCAAATACACCCCAAATTACAGATCAGTTGCATTCATCCCAGTGCAGTTTTCCTAAGACTTACTGTTTGGCCTAATTTAATGAAAAGATGGCCCAGACGATTATTATCTCAGCAAAAGGAAATCTGTGTAGACAACTATAACAGACTGCTATAATCACTGCATCTTATTTCTTAACTGAAGGCACATCTAAAGGAAGAGGATAAAGTAATTCCATTTCGCTAAGCATCAAAAAAGTTGGCATCTTCCAACCACGGCCACAGGCCGTCCAGTCTGCCAACTTTTGGTAATCAATTCCCTTCTGTGAACATGTCCACTTGAGCAGGAAAATATACGATCACAGTATGCTACAAGGACAGCTTAGTCATCGCCTGGGTAATGGAGGTGGCATTATTTTACCACCAAATATCAGGCTGGAGCTGAGGCAGCCCGTGCTCCGTTCCCAATACTGCCATAAATTGTCTTAGGGAAACGTAGTGCTTCCCTCCATCTGAAAGGACAATGTCATCCCCAGTTGGTAAGGATTAGATAAATAGCTAAGCAGATTGAAATGAGAGGGTTTTAAGGAATATACGAAACAGCTCAGGGCTTGAAGTTCAGCTGACTACAGAGCGCTGCTCTCAAGCCAGAAGTAGGAAGACTTCTATGGATACCTTCCTGAAAGCCACTTTTGGATTAGGAATATTCCTCAAGACTCTTTAGGAACATAAATCAGTGCTGCTGAACTGCTTGTATGGTATGGCATAAACTCTTTGAAAGGGTAGAGAACTGCAGGACAAGTGGAAATGGTTTGAAGTTGAGGGAGGGAGGATTTAGGTTGGATGTCAGGGGGAAGTTCTTCACTATGAGAGTGGTGAGGTGCTGGAACAGCTGCCCAGAGAGGCTGTGGGTGCCCCGTCCATCCCTGGAGGTGTTCAAGGCCAGGTTGGATGGGGCCCTGGGCAGCCTGGGCTGGTATGAAATGTGGAGATTGGTGGCCCTGCGTGTGGCAGGGGGGTTGGAGATTCATGATCCTTGAGGTCCCTTCCAACCCTGGCCATTCGGTGATTCTGTGATGTCTGAACTGAATTTCACTGGCTGAGAACAAATATTTCCACAAGCAGACACTTCTACATTAGGGTTTTTTGTTTTGTTTTGTTTTTTAAATTACACTTGTGCATACACTTTTTATTCTAATTCTACACAACTGAATGCTTTTTAGTATTGCGCAAGGACATAAACAGAATAAACTAATCCAGGCACTGCCCAGCAGATGAATGTTTTTTAATAGAAAAATAAAAACATCAAAAAAAAAAAAAGGTTAAGTGATTTGAGTAAGGTCAAAAAGCAAGCCACTGGCAAAGCTACAAGTGAAGTCAAACACATGGTTTCACCTGTGAATTTCAGAGTTCGAGGCTTAATGACTTAGCCAAAAGACCTCCTTGTGTCTCTTAGGTATCTTCATATCTACATACACACTGCAGCCTCACAAATAAACAGATCTGCTGAACTGGAATTGCAACACTCAGGTTCAACATCTGAGAAGAAAGCTGTTCCAATAACTGGAAAACCAGTCACTGAAGGTGAAACGAGGCTCAGATCTATTCCTTTTCCAACAGCCTTTAAGGAACATCCCAGATTATGGGAAGTTAGGCATCCAGTCAGATTTCATCAGTCTGACTCAGTTTCATCTCTGAAATAGAGATAACACTCTACTACCCATGGGTTAGATTTTACAGGAGGTAAAGTCTAATGTACAAGTTTAATATGATTGCTCTGGAAGACAGCTACCCATTGTGGATACATAAGGTAGAAGTAACACATATGATAGCTAAAACAGAAATACAGTCCTTGTAGATTGGCACAGCCATCCTCTCTGCTCACTTCCAGTTTAGAAGAACACAGAAGTAGGAGAGAGACTATAAAGCAACAGAAGCAGCCATTGGTTGTCTTCACCTCCAGCCATTCCTCCATCACCAGCACCAACTTCAAGGGCTTTCTGTACTTTCTACACACACACACACACACACACACCAGAGGAAGCTGCTACGCTGTTATTAAGTAAGCACAAGCAATGGGAGAGCAGACACGCTCCTTCCGGAGCTCACCATTCACACTGGCAAAGTTTCAGAGTCTTCCAGCCCAAACAAACCCTTCAACATGTTGTAATAAAAACCCATCCTCATAGCCAAGGATCTGCCCTGAGCCAGCAGTAATTAAAATTAATCATTCACAATTATTTTCACGGACATGTTCAAAAAGAGGCACGGGCAGCTTGCAGAATCCTCAAAGTTGACAGACCTTGAAATAGGCTGTGGTCAGGTACAGCGCGTTCCTGGGTTTCAAGCAGTTAAAAACATGCTTTGCATATCTATTCACTGCCCTGCTCGCAGCATCTGCAGCGCTGACATTCAGAGGCACCTTGTTTCTGCAGTCCAACACCTGAGTTGGCATCAACATATCACGTAGGGGACTGATAAGAAAATAGGTCTTTAAGTTAAAGGATAGAAAATAGATCTTTAATTTAAACTATGACCATAACGACAGAAAACTACTGCTACCCAGCTGGGATTTGTCATAGAATCATAGAATGGCCTGGGTTGAAAAGGACCACAATGATCATCCAGTTTCAAACCCCCTGCTATGCGCAGGGTCGCCAACCAGCAGCCCAGGCTGCCCAGAGCCACATCCAGCCTGGCCTTGAATGCCTGCAGGGATGGGGCATCCACAGCCTCCTTGGGCAACCTGTTCCAGTGCCTCACCAACCCCTGTGTGAAAAACTTCCTTCTAACATCTAATCTAATCTTCCCCCATTTTAATTTAAAACCATCCCCGCTTGTCCTATCACTCTCCACCTTTGTAAACAGTTGTTAGGGCCACATCAGTATTAATATTTCTTATTCTTCCACACTTGAGGTTCTCCCGATTTTCTACACGTTTATATTAAGTGTTTAATTACCATCTTCTTCCTTTTCAGCTTCACCAGTCACTACTTCTGCTATTTTGAGGGAGGTGAAGTGATTTCTAAAGCACAGAGCATCCTGAAGGTTATCACTTTCCAAGCTTCAAAACTATTGGAGAAATTACACTTATAGCAGTAGAAGAATGAATAAAATTTGATGCAAGGGATTAAGACCGTCACCTTCTGGAAAACTATTTATTTATACAAGCACTTTTTAGGGACTAAGCATCTACTGTTTGTGATAGCAGCCTTGATCAATTCCATCCCTTCTAAACTTATCGTAAAATGTAAGAGTGTGTGTCCTACGTATATAAAACCAAAATTTGCAGGCGCTGTATAGGACCAAGATTGTAACCATTGCAGAGAGAAAGCAATCTCACACCTAACAGATTGCAGATCTCTAGGTATCAACCTGCACACCAATCCTTCCTTCCCATCAGCCGGAATATTGATTTTTACAATACATACCAGGGGAAGGGAAGAAAAAAAAGATTGCAGAAGCTACACTGAAGGAGGAATATGATAATGGTATCACTGGCCACCCACCACACGTGTTCTGTAACTGGAACTCAATACTGGAATGGAAAGAAAGAGGTGATGGAGGATCCAACTTTTCACATTAATCAACTCTCAGCATGATTTTCAGTTGTAAGACTTCAAAGAAACACATATTCCCTCTTTACTGAAGCAGACAAATGCCTGATAAATATGTTTTCCTTTTTATCTTTATAATCTAGAGTGATTTTCTATACTGTGTGTAGGTAGGACGCTGTGCAGAAAACAGCTGTGCAGAGCACTGCCTGGAGAGAGAACAGTTACAAAGCACTTCAGAGATTCCAGGCAGGGTTCAGGAAACATCTCTTGAAGAAACACAGCCAGAGAAGGGGAAGTAAGCAGTATAAAACAACTGCAGCACTCGAGTTCAGAACTTTCCATTGCAGTCGCTAACACTGCAGTCAGTTAGAAGACATCACTCCAGATTTCTGTGTTTTTATCCAAGGCACCAACATTTTCCTCTGCTGTGTATTTACCTGCCTCCCATAGCTTTTTTTCTGTTGGTCACCACAATTTTCAGTCCCAGCCCTTTCCAAGACCACTCCCGCAAGCTAGCTTAACACTGAAAATGGCAATACAGGCATTAGGATGCTAAAATTGAGGGCTTCCTTCTCTTCAGCCTCTGCACCATGAGCCCTGCGGGTGCATCAAGGCTTCCAGAGGTATAACTTCAGACCTGGGGTGAACACTGCCAGCTCCCACAGCAGCTCTCCCTTCATCCTCTTCTTCCACATCCACAAACATTTCTATTTTGCTACTTTAAACAATGTACAACTTCGCATTTTTGCTCCCATTTTCAGTACAAAAGCAGCATTCTTGCCAGAGCTGATATGGTCTCAACATATTAGCAAGTCTGAGAGCACAGAAAGAACTCTCTTTTACTAGTCCAGTCATCAGAGGAAAATAGCTGACCTTTCAGACACAGAAGACTACAGAAATGGAATTTTTACGAAGTGAAGACCATTGGTCTAGGCATACATACACAAATCTACTTGTACACACACACATAAAACCTTCCTACCTTGCTTTAAAATCTGAGTCTTCCTGAAGTTTGCACTGCCAGTAACAAATGCAGCTGTTTTGGTTGGGGAAAGAAAAACACAGCTGAGAAAAATACTGTGGAAAGACATTAGCAGCAGAAGACAAAGTTTCCTATTACCTACTGTAATTATGGAGAAGTGTTATTTTTTATTCTGTCTCTGCCTAACTCCTCCATTCTTTTTCCATCAGCCTTAAAAAATGATTTCAGGATTTAAACAAAATAGGGTCATTTGGGGGGGACTGCATGCTTCTGGCCAAAGCCTTCCCTGCTCCTCCCCAGGGGGAAGAAATAAACAAGCAGAAATCAAGCAGCAACAACAAAAGAGAAGTGGAGTTTGCAGTTCTTCATTCTCCCTTTCCCCCTTCCCTAATGCTAATTCAGAGCAGCTCTTAGCGGAGACTGTAAACACCCACACAACTTTCCAGGTGGGGAAAAACACACTAAGTACGTAATTGCTTTAGTCTTTCTTCCTTAAGTGACAGGATATAAGATCTGGACAAACACATGGAACCTCTGGCGGAACGGAAAGAAGGTCTGGTGCACTGCAAGGCTCTGATGGCTGTGGTGTCTTTCCCTGTGTACCAACCGGCCTGCATAACCTAATAGCATCAGCTTACTAACATACATTAATAGGTGTAAGGGGAAGGAGAGGGAGGGGAAAAAAAAAGCCACTGGAACATATTCCACCTACGCTCTATGCTACTAATCATAAACTCGGGGAGAAGGAAATCTTTTTTGCTCCTGGTTAGGGATAAATGCAAGAAACAGAAAAAGACGTGACGGGGGAAAGCATTTATTTACACATTTTTCTGGAAATTATCATATAAAAAACCTAACAGCAATCACTGCATTTATCAATCCGCGGCAAGAAAAGAGAAAGTGGGAAAAAGAAGCCTACTTGGGAAGTGCCACAACGTCTTACAGCTGGTCGTTTCAGAGTGATAAATATAATGCTGGTCTCAGACTGCTAGAAGGATTTAGAGGTAGCTGTAAAACACCAAGTGCAGTTAACAGTTGGTGTTGGGTCTGGTGTTAGGATTAAAAAGCTCTGCTAATCGCAAGAAATGTAAAAAGATTAAGGGGTGGTGGTTGCCAGAAAGGCCTTTAAGAGCATGTATGTGTTGAAATTCAGTGTGGGATTAAAATTCCTCACGTTAAAAAAAAAGAAAATAAAAAAAAAATTTAAAAAAGGGGTGATAGATCATAAATGCAGCAGCCAGTTTCACTTTCACTGTCCAGAACCCATTCCCAAGGATTAGAGATTTATGATTGGAAATGAAAAACGTATGCCATGGCTTACTGTGAAGGATCTAGGAGGGTTTTAGTGAGGAGAAGCAAGCATTTGTATTCTGAGACTTAGGAATTAACTACACTACTAAAACCTATTAAAACAGTGGGCTTTGGGAAAGAGATTTTGCTTACCAAAAACCTGCCTGAAGACAGTGGAGTCACAGCTTCTAAAAGGTACTGTAACACAAATCATGATGGCATCCAGTATCTGCATCCCTTCAGTAGGAAGAATAAAGTGACACCTTCATTTCCTGGCTCCCGGCTGTTTTAGATTTACCTGCGTGATCTATTTATATTGCTACTTGTCAAGGACAAGTTAACCTCCCCATATAAAATATTCAAATTGGTGTAAGAGAACCCCCTGCCCCCAGAAGGATAAAGTAATAATAAAAAATCCAGCTTCCTAAAACCTCAACATAAGTATCTTTTAAAGCCTAGATTTGAAATTTGGATGGATTTTTTTCTTAAACAAGGCACTGTAGGCAATGCAGACCACAGCATCACAAGGTCTGATTCCCCACCTTGCCTATGACACAGAGCTCCATCAGCAGCAATCACACTGTTTATTTCTGTCACCTTCAGCCACCACCACCCTGATCTGGAAGGCAGGTTGTACAATGAATGATGGGCAGCCAGCAACTGCTAAGCACTGAGTCCAACTTAAACTTGCCTCCCTCCAGTGGTGTTGCAAATATATACAAAGATTCAGAGCAAAATTCTACTGCAGGCACGTGATGAATGTTCTCTTAACAGGTTGCCCAGAAAAGCTGTGGATACCCCATCCCTGGTGGTGACCAACACCAGGCTAAGAGGGTGCTGGCAACCCTGCCCGTGCCAGAGGGGTTCGAACTGGACAATGGCCAGAGAAGTGCAACAAAACTGGTGGGGGGGTCTGGAGCGCAAATCTTATGAGGAGCAGCTGAGGGAGCTGGGATTGTTTAGTCTGGAGAAGAGGAGGCTCAGGGGAGACCTCACTGCACTCTACAACTTCCTGAAGGGAGGCTGTGGTGAGGAGGGGTTTGGCTTCTTCTCCCAGGCAACAAACAGGACCTGGGGAAATGGCCAGAAGTTGTACCAGAGGAGGTTTAGGTTGCACATGAGGAAGAACTTTTTCTCTCAGAGAGTGGTCAGGCTCTGGAATGGCTGCCCAGGGAGGTGGTGGAGTTGCCATCCCTGGCAGTGTTCAAGAGGCGCCTGGATGAGGAGCTGCGAGATCTGATTTAGTGCTTGTGGTAGCAGTGGTGATGGGTGGATGGTTGGACTGGATGATCTTGTAGGTCCTCTCCAAACTTGTGTTTCTATGATTCTACGGATCTTTAAGGTCCCTTCTAACCTAAGCCATTCTATGGCTCTAAGATTTCTAGGCTACTGAGTTCAGATGCTGACTCAAACCAACTTTTTTTCACACACTAATTTACCTTCAATAAATCTGAATGTTGCTGTTCAGGTGGCTAGGGAACAGCTTGGGATAAGACTGTTTCATCACGTTCATCTCGCACTTCTTTCAGCCAAGTGCTCCTGGAGCATGTCTGGATTTTCAGAATCCATAAGATTCCACTTCCCTTCTGTTCCCTCAAGGGAGAATTTCTTCCAGGTGCCTGTAGCAGAAGCAGAAATCACCATCTTGCAAGAGTTATAAAACACTCATATTAAATAATAGAGGTGAAAGCACTGTGTATGATTTCTGCAGAAGTCTTTTCAGAAGAACAGACAAATTTATTCACTGCATTATGGAACAGTTTGAGAAAACAAGATCATACAATGTACAGTGCCTCTATTTAAATTGTTTCATTTCTATTCATGAGTGCACTGATTAGATACGCCGAAAATATCATCAGTAAGAAATAAATAATTCTGCCAAATTAATAGCTGTTGATTTCTTTTTACCTGAAAACGTAAGTAGCATCTCATTCACACTAGACAAAGCTGCTATAATTTGGATACACCAATCTTGCTGGTTCAAGTCTACACAGCACACCCAGACAGGTATTCATCTGAATTTCTTTAATAATAAACAACTTCTTTCAAAATGCCAAGCTGGTTAGTGAGTTAAGAATGCCTAATACATACTCTGCTTGGAGAGGTTTAGGAGTAGGTTGGTTTTTGCATCTGTTGCCTTCTCCTTGTTGCTCCTTGAGAGCAACAAATTGCTCCAAATGCGGAGCTTGGTGTAGAAACCGCATGTTAGGGAACAGAGGCAAACTTGCTGTATCAGAGATCAGAATTGATCTCAGGCTCACCAAATGCTCTTTATTTAATAACATCTTTCTGTCTCAGAAATAAGCCAGCCAAAAGCAATCACCGCTAGCAACATTAGATAATGGGAGCTATTAACCAGCCCCAAAATGAGGGCTCTCCAGTACCTTCAACTCCCTGTGTTTTTCTGGGGAAACATGGGAAAGGGTAGATATGTGTAAATAGAGCAGAAGGTATTATTTATCATAAGGATCACATTAATATTTTGCATGTTTAAAAAATATACGTATACAGACACAGCTAACGTGCTTTAAAATAAAACACTGCAGAATGATGAATGCAGCAGATCTGTTGAGCTTACAAACCTACGAGAAACGTACCATGTTTTTGAGAAATTCATCCAGTTTGAACTGACAATGAATTATTCTTCTAGAAATCAAACGTAATTGCTTTAACATCTCAAAAAAAAAATAATCTAAATGCGCAGCCGAATACCTTCGGAGCACCCAGTTTGCAAAGCAGCCAAGTGATACACCTCCGAGAGCTCCTGTTAGCTCCTGCAGGCGAGACAGATCAAGGAAATGCTGAGTGGAGGTGCAGTGTGACACTTATTAGCAAAACAGGAGTAATTTGACAGAGAAAAAAAATCTGACAAAATCTCAGTTCTCAGCAACAGATTTTGAAAGCCTATTTGCACATAAATTGGAAGAAAACAATTCTTGCATTAGAAACTGATGAAGATGAAACAATGTATCCTAAATCCTAACGTATTTGAAATTATTTTTTTGATTCAAAGCCGATAATCCTATAACAGGCAGTAACTAAATAGTAGCTTATCAGACTTGCACTGCATGTTGAAGAGACTGCACAGCCAGATTCTGATTTGGGGCCACTCTAATATCAGAATAACTGGATTTACTGCTGTATTCACACCTTTGTTTTTGCAATCTGAAACGGCTGCAGCACGCAGTGCATTTGGCTGTGTTTTAAGCATTAGCGGCATAAATATCCCCTTGTGTATCGTATACTTCACCACTTCTTGCTTCCCATAAATCAAGCCTAGAACCAATCATCTTTTTGTGTTAGACATTAATGGCAACTCCATTATTCAAATCCAGCCTGTTCAGCTTTGCCTTTCACGGGGACGTACAGCAGCTCACAAGCAGGCTTACAGCTGAGCAAGGAGCCATTCTGATCTGCCAGGAGCCTTCCTACACCTCCACTGCCAGCAGAGATGAGGTGTTCTGCATCTTTCAGTGTGCTGGTGCAAAAGGCTTTTAAAAAACTTCTATGAGATGTAACAACGTGAAATAATCAGGAAGGCATTTTGCGCTCTTGCAAGAGCTGCAGCTCTGTGTCACTGTAAACACTGTCTACGCGTTTTAGCTCAATATCTCTGCTTACCAGTACGTGTTCTTCACCGCATTACAATTAGACGCATAGGCAAAGAGACCTTTGGTGTCATTAAATCAAATTCCTCTACAAACACACAGAGATTTTATGGACTGTTGTCTTTTCTGCTTGCTGCTACATTTCCACTTTCGGTGCAGAACACAGTAACAGTTGCAGGTACCTTCCCCTGTTTACAGTACCTACCAAGAACGATTCCAAAACCAAATAAAACAACTCGGCTATGATTTAAGCAGCACAAACTGTTCTCCCACGGGGTTTCTTTTTTTCTCTCCTCTTTCCCTCATCTCTCAGTTCAGGAGGATAGGGAACATGAAAACTAAATGGATTTATGCTTAAATAATTCATCTTTTCAGGCACATCAAACCAAGTACTAAAGTTCATCCACAGGGCTAGCAGCATTTAGCTGATTCCAGTGGTATTTTAAGCAGGATTCTGAAGAGCTAGTTAGAAAAAGGTTGGGAGGAAATACTGAACAGCTGTGTTGCTGTGCAGTTCGGGACCACGTGCTGTAACCCTACCTAGTCTTGTTGAGGACATCTGATGGGGACATGGCACCAGCTGCGCCCAACATCGCTGCGTTTCGGAGACCCGCTCCTGAACAAGAGATGCTTTGTGAGCAGGATGAGCTTTGGCACATCCAGGGAAGCCTCAGAATTACAAACGCCGAGCATCGCTTTCCTGCCAAGTGGTAACAAAATATGTGGCAACATAAAGTGCCTTTAGGAGAGCAGCTCCCGTAGGGCACGCATCCGAGCTCACTGACTTCAGCCTAGGAGCCAAGCTGCCTTAAAGTAAGGTCCTGCGGGGGTTGGAACTGAAGCCATGGTAGCAACTTGCCTCCTCTTTAAGCACAGGAGGAAAAACAGGTTTCCTTTGTATATTTCCAAACATCCTTCGAAGGAATGATGATGGGTTTACTAATGCAGAAAATCAAGTGATATTCCTCTGTAACCTCTGCTACACTTGCTCCTGAAGTCATGTTTATTGTGCTAACTAAACTGTACCACATTCTTGCAGCTAAAGAGGAAAAAAATAAATCTGTTTTGCTTCTCGCTCTCTTTTTATTCTCTTAAAACCCAGAAACTACAATCTCCAATTCCTTGCTTGCTTTAACAACACAAGAGGTCTCTCTCCTGCACGTGGCTATCAATGTGCTAGAAGAGCCTGCAGAAGAGAGTGAGGGAAATAGGGTTTTCCCACAACTGAGATCTGTTCTTGTGATTTATACCCAGAACCTATTGTTGTCCAGACTAAATCAGACAAAGCAGTAAAGAAAAGTAATTAGATTTCAGGATGTAATGACATCTGACGAGAATTTCAGTAACACTGCTTGGCCCGTGTGGGAAACAATTGGTCAAAGTGAAGAAAACATTTTGCCACATGGAAAACCTTAAGTGGGTTAGTAACCTGGTACTGTACCAGAGATGAATTTTTCCAGTCAGGTTTATATCTTCAAATTCACTGAAGTGGAGATTTATTGCAGCAAAGACAGAGAAAACCACTGGAGGAATGTGCTGGAAGTGGAGCGGGACAAAAGGAAAACAAACAAAGAAAATACAATATTCTTGGATTTGCAGTGGCTTAACTGAAATGCTTTTGTGTTTCCAGTCTAAATTAACATGGTTCGTAATATTATTATCTAAATTAAAAAAAAAAAAAAAAACCACGAGATTTGGTAAAATGTTATGTTCTGCAGAATTGGGCAAATTTCATTAGAAATAGCTTGAAATATCTTTAGTAAGTATCATCATGAAGACACGTTTATTTTTTGTGGTATAATTTGAGACCTTCAGCAGAAAGCAATGTCACTGCGAGCAGTGATGGCTCCAAGCCACTGCTTATGCAGTGGAAGACCTCTTTAAATCAAACATGTTTAAAAACGTCCTTGTTCTAACTTGCGTGCACTGGGCAGCCCATCACAAATTTATGCCCTCACGCTTTGTAGAGTAATGATGTTCATATACCCACGTAAGCTGTCTGTGAACAACACAGGCTCTTCCACTTGGCTAATCTTCCCACATAAAAGTTAAGTGCTTCATAGTCCTTGTGTGTGAAAGCCACTCTAAACCAAAATGGACAACTTCTTCTGTCTGTAACATATGCATATTATTAAATGCAGGATAAGAAAATGTGCTTTAATTGATTCTGACCAACCATCATTAAAAAGCAACAGCAACAAAAACCTAAAAACCACCAAAGAACCACCAGACTACAGTCTACCATCATAAAAATAAAATAAAATAAAAGTGCTTACAGTAATGCCTATTGAATTGCAAGTCCTGACCTTGGGAGATGTGGAGAACAGCGTTCGCTTCCTTCCTTCAAGAAGCAGACACTGTAACCCTTATTTCAAAGTTTTATACAGAAATTGTTCTTACCCCAGCCAAGCTGACAGCGTTGCTGTGGAGAAGCTTGCTTCCAGGGGAAGTGGAATGTAAAAACAAAGTTGCTCTGACCTTAACAATAATCCTGTTTGCATATTACAATATATTTTCCTACCATAACAAGGCAAAGTCCCTTGTGTTCCGGTCAGAAAAAGTCATCTTCCAGTAAAAGCACACTGTGATCAATAACATTTTCTTAATATATTATATTATCTCTCACTAAAACACTTTTTCATTTGGCATTTCAGGCTGCCTCGTAGGGGAAATTCATGACAAAACTCAAGATGGCAAATGAGATACTGCAAATTAATTCCATCTTTTCGTTCGTGAACATTTGACAAGCCTGTGTCGTCTGACTTCAGCAGAAGCTTTCTCAGCTTTCAAATATACATGAAACAGAAGAATCTGCTCCACTGCCATACACCAATCTTTACTTCAGCCTGCATAATTTTGTGTTGAAATATACTGTAGATTAAACAGCAAACTTTGAGACCAGAATTGGTAGGGCTTAATTTAAATATTAGTTTAGAAAACAGACTCAGAAGTCCACAAGAGCAATTGTGAAATTGCATTTTAAAGTTACAGCCCAGAGACTGGCAGAGTACAGGAATCCTCCACGGCTGAATCTGTTTTACTACTGAGCCATCTGCAATCTGGTCCTGAAAAAGACTATGCAATGAAAAAGCCAGTTTGGTGCTGGCAAAGATTGAAGAGTGCTGTGACATGGTGGGCATTACAGGGAAGTAGAGGAATCAACTTTTTACAAGGGTAGACAGTGACAGGACAAGGGGGAGTGGTTTTCAGCTCAAGGAGGGAAGGCTTAGATTGGATATCCAGGGGAAGTTCTTCACAGAGAGAGTGGTGAGGTGCTGAAACAGCTGCCCAGAGAGGTTGTGGATGCCCCATCCCTGGAGGTATTCAAAGCCAGATTGGATGGGGCCCTGGGCAACCTGGTCTAGTACCAGATCAGAAGTCTGTTGGCCCTCCCTGCAGCAGGGGAGTTGATGATCTCTGGG
This sequence comes from Perdix hodgsoniae, assembly GCA_035772895.1. Classification (NCBI taxonomy): domain Eukaryota; kingdom Metazoa; phylum Chordata; class Aves; order Galliformes; family Phasianidae; genus Perdix; species Perdix hodgsoniae. The sequence goes on along the minus strand of JAPSGF010000024.1, from coordinate 3,457,211 downwards.
ATTCCTTCCAACCTAAGTCGTTCTATGATTCTACAAAGTACTCCTCCACTTGTGGGTCTGAAATTACTCCTCATAGCAAAAGCAGCAGCTTTATTCCCCTCTGACAGTTCACATCCCACAGGCTGAAGTGAAGACCCAGTGGCACAGCCATGGGCAGAGCCCATGTTCCTGCCTTCCTTGTGGCAGCCCATTATCACTTGAGCAACAGCAGCTGTAGATGCAATTGCATTAAGGAAAGTTGTCAGTGTTCAGCTTGGTCCAAAGAGGCATGATCCTTAAAAAAGGGCTTGGATGCATGCAGGGTATTATCAGCAGGGTGGCTTAAACACACCTGATCTCCGCAGGATTAGGTGCAGAATCACTGCCTGTATTAATACATTTCAGCATAAGGAATAAAAGGCAGGTAAGTGTTGAATATTCACACTATGGGAATGCTCTGTATATGAATTCTATAAAAGAAGCATGCAAAGGCTGTACCCATACACTGCAGAATTTACCAACAGCCCAATTAAAGAGGTACTTCAGTATGTGCCTTGCTTTAAGCTCACAGGGCAGCCTCCGTTGACTAAACACATTCAATTTCTTTAAGTCGAGATTGACATTGAAAACAGTATTAAAAAAGTGAGGAAAAATGGATGGAAACGTTATTTACATCTACAAATCCCAGCACCTCATTAGGTCTGAACCGTGTAAAGGGCCAAAGAACACATCTACCTAAGAACTCATTCATTAGAGATCAACATCTTGTTTAACTGTGGAAGACGTGTGCAAGAGAGATGCATGGAACTCAGTTGTTGGAACAAATCCAAGAAGTACTTAGATACATTTGTGAGAAAAGGGATAAAAATGAGATTGGCATTGATAAGCAGGAACACAGATGACATCACTGCAAACTGGGTGGGAAGAACAAAATAATCGAGATTTTGAAGGTGAGAACAAAGTTTGGGATCTTTTTTTTTTTTTAAAGCAAAATAATATGGAGAGTAAGCCTTCATGCAAATGAGCACTTATAAAATAGCCTTTCTAGGTGAGTAATTTCTTTCACGATTAATAAAATCTGCAATCTGAGCAACAATGTTCTGATGACTTCTTGCCATTCGCAATTATCGCTCATCCTGGCACCAAAAACTCATTATTATTAGAGCTCACAAAAAAAATATTTAACTACTTCTATGAAAAGACTTAATTTTTAAAAGAATCACAAGTTTTTAAGCTTTGTTTCTCCTTCTAAATCTTGAAAGTGAAAAAATGAGGGAGCCCTAGCAACCCTCACGTATATCTCCTTCAGTTTCCAACAACTGACGTGAATAAAAGCACCTAATTTATATGGTAACACAACACACTACAAAAGTATACTTTGGTTTAAAAGCAGCCTGCTAAGAGTATGGAGTTAACATATCCCCATCTAACTATGGGCGTGTTTTATACTATAAACATACGTATTTTTGCCTTTTTTTATAGCAGTTTTCTCCAAAGGAGCTAAAAGCATTTAACAGTTACTGTAGAACTAACAGCACTCTTGTGAATAAGAATATATAATGACTATTTTAATGGCATGGAAGCTGAGGCACAAAGGTGGATGTGGCAGAACAAAAACAATGCCAAACTCCAAGCTCTGTGAGTAAATTCCAGCCTACCTGGCATGCATCATCTATAGGCGGAGAGGAACAGAGATATTTTTGTCAGTGCCTATAGAGATGTTAGCACTAACACTGCCTATATCCCCCTCCACCCTGCACCCTGACAGAGCAGTTAAATCAGAGCCACATTAGAAAGAATAAGTAAAAAACAGAATAAAGAATAGATGCTAAATGGACTCAAAGAAACATATACAGAAAAGATTTCCCTATGCACAGGTGCTTGCCAAACATTATCCGAGCTCTTTATAAAGAGATCTCTCAAATCTCCCACTTTCAGTGATGTGGTGGTCAACCAGCAAAGGGAGATGCAGCAGGCGCAAGCAGTAAGGGAAAATCTAATTAGGTACGAGGAAGGAAAAATCAGTGAGTGCTTCACCAATCAACACAGGCTGCCCATGACGGCTGCTGAGTCTCCATCCTCAGGGATACTCAAGACTCACATGGACACAACCACAGCACTGAACAACCTGCTCCACTCTGCAGCTGGTCTGTTTTGAGCAGGAGGTTGACCAAGGTGACCTCCTGAGGTCCTCCCCTAAATAAATTACTGTAGGAATATCATACAGGTACAAGTGAGGTTATCCCTAGGTTTCTTTGCTTCATCCCAAAGCTTAACAGAAATTCATATAAGTATGACACTGGACTTCCATGAGTAAAAACAACTACTTCATTCAGCTTGCTCTCTTCTGAAAAGAGGGGGATGGAACAGACTGCAATCTTTGTTTTAACTCACCTAAAGCTCCAAAATATGAAAAGCAAAACACAATCAAGCACCTAAATATATGTGGTTGCTAGAGGTCTTGGTTGAAGTTTACATACCTTCCTGACCCTCGTTCCTTGTAAGAAACACTCAGAAAACACTCAATCAAGTTGCTGTGCTGAGAGACCTGCTGCTGCTAAAATAACTGCATCGTGGTAACAGCTCTCAACTTTTTCCTTTTATTTCAGTTTCCTCTCCCTCCCTGCCTTCCTCCCCCCCCCCCCCCCCCACACACACACACATTTTCATATGAGGTGCTGCATATGGTGAAAGCCGATTTAGTCTGAGCCAGAAAGAACAGAGGTTAAACACTTCCCTAGTTAGAACACAGAGATTGCAACAGTATGTGATTGTCAAGCTGTATAGAGCTATGGCCAACATACATAAATACCTTCTACACTCTTCAGAAGAATAAGCAAGTTAAAATGCTGTAAGGGGGGCAGCTGAGCTAGGAATATCCTCAAATGGGTAAGACAGACAAGCATGCTACTCCTGCTAGCAACTCATTTCTAGAAACAAAGTCCCCCCAAGAATCCAAGGCACTTTTGAACAGCTTCTCAACCCACAGCAGAAGCCTCGATGAGGTAGCCTGGACACAGGGGGCAGCTCATTTCCGACTACATATGTCAACTACTTGTGATAATTAGCTCCAATGAAGAGAAGAGTGTTGTTGGTTGGTTAGTTTTGTCATTTTACCCTCCCCTCCCAAGTAGATCACAGACACGATACCAGAAATACCCACAGAAATACCATAATCTGATACAATAACAGTACAATAAGCTGATATTCAGCCTAAGACTAAACTCAGCATTTTGGACTGATTTGAACTGTGCAATGCTGCAACGTATCAAGCCAGATTTGCTAGACGTTCCCCACCACAGAAAGTGAATTAAACTGTCACTCATCACCATAAGACTTACTCTAGTGTAAGTACTTCATCATCAGTTGGACAGTCTTGCTCTGAATTAAAAACAAAATGCTATGTTGCAAGTTAAAATCTTCATCCACTTTCCCATATGTTTTTTTTTTCCTCTCTACTTTTCTCTTACCTATTTTCCACTCTGCTGTTTTCCCCCTGTTCACTATGTTTAACCCTCTGTTCTCCTCCTGCCTGCCTACTGCTTTCTTTTTTTTCCCCTTCTCAGCAGATTTAAAGGAAGGAACTTGCTTTTGAGCTCTAGCCACCTTGGCTACACTGATATAATTAAGTTCTGAGCACTGAACTTCTGATGTCCTCCTGATCCCTTCCGTTGTCCATTTATAAATGAATAAGGCAGCAAAGACTGCTGGAGTACAGCAACCTTCTCCAAGGACCATCTGTTCAGTGTGTCAAGGGAAGGATGGGTCAGAATCATTTGACTTGGAAGGGGACCATAAAAGGTCATCCAGTCCAACTCCCCTGCAATGAACCAGGACATCTCACAACATATACACCCCATGAAAAGACAGGGAAAAATGACACTGTATTCACTGTGAGGGATACTAAAAAAAAAAAGTTATTTAGAGAACATTTGATTTTACTACAACTGCAAGACAATTACAGCTGTTGGTATATTCAGTTTTACAGCATTGCAAACACATGCCAGAACAAAGAAAGAATATAAAATAAAAGCCTTATTCAAAATTCAGACTCAACTTCAAGTAACAATTTCATTTTTCTATTATTACATACACTATTTATGATATTGTATTAGTAGCACAGAGAAAGAGATTAAATAAACTTCCCTACACATACTTATACACACTCAAGCATACACACAATTTCCTGTTTTACCATGAACAAACTAATGATAGGAATTAAGAAGCATTTTTAAATTATCAAAGCTGCACTGAAATCTGTAAGCTAGTTGCTCAGGGAAATACACTTTATAAACAGTCTTCATGGGTGTACTACAAACCTATTTATGGGAAGAGGCTGCCAGAAAGGTTACGATCCAGATGTGCTGGGGATGATGAGGTGTTCAGCAAGAAACATCGAGAGGGAACAGCAAGCAACACAACAACTGCTGTGCAGTGTGCAAGAAAGATTGAACTGATTAAAATTAGAGAAGAAAAAAAGAAAAGAGGACTTGGTGGTCTTGACGCAAATAGAAAGTGCACCACTCCTATGCTGTGGTTGCAAGAGGACAGCCAGCAAGTCTGGGGGGGGGGATAGCCCTACCCATCCATGTAACACTTGTGAGCTCTCCAGGATAGGTAGAGGGCATTGGTGGCTGGAGCACAAAGCATGAAGGAGGGGAGAGAGATCACACTACGGTTTCCAATTCACAGTACAGTATTTCCAATACACAGAACAGTACAGAGAGTGAGCCTATTCTTGAAAGCGTGGAGAGATACAAGAAAGGAGCTACAATAACAAACATTTTGATGAGAGACAGGAAAACATCCTTCATGAGATCATGAAAAAGGAACAGGGGCCCGAAGTAGTGTTGGAATCTCCATCCTTGGAGACACTCAAAGCTCAAATGCGTGCAGCCTTAAACAACCTGGGGGACACTGCTCCGAGCAGGAGGTCAGACTGGACAATATCCAGAGGCACTTTTAAGCCTGAATTAACCAACAGTTCTAAATATCTAGTTGGCAGAAGCCAGAACGTGATCAAAGGATACCACGAGAGCTGTCATACAGCATCAAGGGTCAGGCTAAGCTCTGCAAGGAGAAACACACAAAGAAGATTGGGAAAAGAAGCTAGGAAAGGGGTATGATGAGTAGGCTGAAAGAGAAGGCAGCAACAGAGGATCAACACTGTAAGGAAGAACAAAAATAGAAAACCCAAATCTGCATCCACCAAGCTACACTTTCCCCTAGCAGCTGAAAGGTAAAAAGTCCTATGGGAATCACTCAGTGATGAAGTCAATATTTACATTTCCACTTTGATGTGCGTAACAGAACTGAGTAGGAGAGGAAATCAGTTCTCTCTTTTTTAGGAAAAACTAAGCAACCTTTAATCTGCCTTTTTTTATTTTTATTTTTATCTACACACACAATTTTGCAAACTTCGCTGGTATTTATAACGTGTTTATATAATAAAGAATGTTTCATTTGTAATACAAACATATAAGTATATTTTGCAGCTTAAAACTCCAAGCGATCACAGCACTCGAAGCGGCTTACTGCTTTTTGCAGTTCTGTAGGATATAAACCTCTGAGCCTGTGGAGACCAACTCTACTCCCTCTTGCAGCCACACAACCTAGTGCATATACCCTTGATCGGGTTTACAGCACTAGCATTCAGTCTCTTACATTCTTTTTCTAGTGTAACACAGTTGCACATGCTCTGACAGGGATTTGCTGCAGTCACCGAATGCATAACCCAAATTATGTTCATGTAAGACAGATAAAAGGAAAATTAAAATGCAAAAAGAACAGATAACTGCACACTTACCCTATGATATCCAGAATGTGTATCAAAATCAGCCTCAGGTGTAATAGTCAGTAAACAGGACAGCAAATCCTTGCATTTAGCAGGAGGTTTCTGGGAAGCCAGATTACCTAGGAAAAGAGGAGAATTACGTTAATACACAAAGATGAAGTCACCTAGGCTTTGTAAGAATAGCCCTTAAATGAGCTAGAGGAGAAGAAGAAAAAAAAACAGCTGCAGAATGGGAGATGGTACATGCCACCATGATCGGCATGGAGAATTTAATCCTCTGAAGGTGACAGAAATCTGCTATGAAGCATGGGGAGTTCGGTGCTGCTGAATTCTTAGGGTTTAGTAAAGAGCATCTAATACCCGTGATAACACAGTGTTAACCCTCTAATCAAGGACGTGGAGGAGAGCAGAAAGAGCACGATATTTTGCTTAATTAGTTGCTATCAAAGAGAGGACAAGTTCAAGCACTCGCAAGAATGAGGCGACACAAGATTATTTAAAAGTTTAATAGCGTTCTAAGTCTTCGGTAACGCGGGGTTTGCCCACGAAGTAAAAATAATCCCAAGAGATAAATTTAAAGAAATATATCTCATTTTAGTGCCCAGAGTAAAATGACTATTCATTAAAGCAAAGCAGTTTTATACCTACGTTCTCCATCTCACATCTAATATATATATGGAAGTAATCTCCATGACGGGAAGTGGAATGTAATCCTGCAAGAATGAAGTGCTGTCATTATCTGCAAATCAATAAAATATGTATTTATTTATTTATTTTTAAGTGGGCATAACAGTACCTATTGATTTCACGTTTTTAGCACTGGAGTTTCTGGCCCTACAAAGAAGATTCTTACAATGATGAGAGACACAGATGAATAAATGAGCTGATACAAGCTAATTCTAAGTTTGTGTTGTTCAAGGGGAGTTCACTGTAATCAGGGTTTCATATAATCATAGACTGGCCTGGGTTGCAAAGGCCCACAATGCTCATCCAGTTCCAACCCCCTGCTGTGTGCAGGTCGCCAACCAGCAGCCCAGGCTGCCCAGAGCCACATCCAGCCTGGCCTTGAATGCCTGCAGGGATGGGGCATCCACAGCCTCCTTGGGCAACCTGTTCCAGTGCCTCACCACCTAACGTGTGAAAAACGTCCTAAGGCCTAAACTAAACCTCCACTATCTCAGTTTAAAACCATTCCAAAGAAACCAAAGTGTTTTTCTCTTTCACAACCTCAGCTTAAGCTTCTTTTCTTTTATATAAACATAATGTTTTGTGTAATACTTCAAAAAAACACTACATATTTTGCTTTGTTAGAGTAATATACTTCACTTACCCTACCTGCAAGATGTTGGAAGTTTAACATGCAAAACCTCCCTGTCCTGCAAGTACATTATTAGAGTATTTGCATGACTCTTGCTAAGTTCAAATAGCCCAACCAAAAAAATAAAAGTAATAAGCCATTCCCCTGTGAAAGTCCAAACCTGGCCGAGCACTGAGAAGCTCACGGTTCAAAGGGATGGTGAAGGTGGTAAAGTAACAGGAAAGAGGACACCAAAGAGTGACGCAATGCATCCAAGGTCATTTCGAGGGTCTGTGAAGCCCTGAGTTCCATTGGGCCATGATAAGTTCATTCAGAAGAGTTTAATAGAACTGATAGATGCTTATATAATTCTGTATATGAAGCATAAAGCAACTCTGGCTTGATGAGCTGATCAAATAGCTCACGTTGTAACAAATGACCTGTAATACCTGTAATGAGAGCTGACTGCAGTTCATGATGTACCATTACAAAGAGAAGGAAAAAAGATAAAAGTTTTAATGTGGGGCCTGCTGACATCCCAAAAGAAATCTCTAAAAGCAAACAGACAACATAATTTACAATTTTCAGTCCTTGTTTCATGCAGAAAAAGCAGATCTCTTCCCAGGCAGTAGCCAGCTGCAAGGTTAGTCTCTCAAAAATGCAAAGCACGGTAATACAAGCAACCAGCACACGAAAGGACTGGGAAGGCACACAAAAATAAGTGTCTAGACTGCATTCTCCCCATCATTCCTGTCTTCTCTGTCATAGAGAGCTGCATGCGCCTCGTTAGCTGCTTTGTTTACAGGGTTAGACTCATTCTGGAGTTTAGGCTTTCCAAATAGTTGGTCTATTCATTTATATAATGCTGCTCAAACACATTGTTGAGACATTTCAACGGAGTATTTCTGACTTTCACGACACGCTTAAAGAATTCTGCATGAACTGCCTGAAAAAGCTCCAACAAAAATAACAGCTTTTTTTTTTTTTTTTTTTTTTTGGTTTGTTTTCCTGTTTTTCAGAAAGATCCCTGTTTTCATGGAGAAGTTTATGGAAAGGACAGAAAAAACTCAAGGGAGTAATTTCTCCTTTGCGTAGTGAATCACCACATCACAGTCATCCCATCCTCTTCAAGGGCAACGCTGGGCCACAATAACATGGAAGGTCTCCCAAGGGAAACATCCACTTCCCAAAGCCATCTCAGGACTTGTTCAAGAGCAAGCACAGACTATGCAGAACTGAAGAACCACCTTTGACAAAAAAAAAAAAAACACAAAAAAAAACATAAAATGGGTTTGTGATAAGGAAGAGGACTAGCCTGGTACACCAATAGCAGTTTTACATGAAGGAAGTCTTTTTCTTTCCTACCTCAAAAGCGAAAGACACGAGGAACATCTACAAAGCGTGACTCTAGACTCTAGATGGCAGTGCCATAGGGAAAAGCGAAACAGACCTCACAGCTGGATACGGGATGTTTGAAGAAAGGCTCAGAAGGAAAATGGAGCAAGAAAGGGAATAATCCGTCACCATGAAAATGGTACACAAAGACGGGCTTAGATTCAAAATCTGTTTCCTTACTCCTGGACATGCAGTCCCAAAGAGGAGTCAAAATTATTACTTGGGACAACACAAAGAAAGGATTAATGGTCTTTACTGTTTAACATACGTTATTTACTTTATTTGCTAGGCTTCGGGTGCCTTCTCTACCCTGCTTTAGAAAAGCCTGGCTGTTAATAGGACAGGATTTTGATCTTATCAAAACTTAACTGCATTTCAAAGTGAGGGGGAGAGAGGAGAACACCTGTCAGTCAGCTCAGAACCACTAACACGAATACTGAATGTAAAAGAGACAGACATACAGTAAGGAGCTTTAAACATCTACACCAAGAGGTGTTCTCTTTTGTTTGCTAGCTTTGAAGATACAGCTTCACTTCCCTGTATCAATATTTCATGAAGCTGAAGGCACCTTACAAAGGCCTACAGCAGCAGCAGCCCAATTTATCCATTAGCAGCCTGATAACCTCAAAATGGGCAAATCATACATCCTATGCAGCACCTAAGCTTCTAAATTAAAATGCAGAGGTAACCTGTTGGAAACCAGACATCTACCTCAGATACTCCATCACTGTAGCAACTTCCATGATGTCAGCAGCTTGTCCTTTGGGGTAGAACTACCAGGAGGCTGCATGGTATATGAAACTGGTGTGAACCCACCCACTTTGACAGAAGCTTCTTCATGAATGAATGTAATGATCAGAGACGCTTTAGGCTTAAAAGACCTAGGTAATGAAAAGCAAGTTTGGATCTTTTGTAGGAAGAAACTGAACCACTGACCCCATCCTCTTGACTTTCCACCTGTTAGATGGTTGTAAGTGTTGATAAGATCCATCTCAGTCTTCTGCTCTCCAGGCTGAACAGTCCCAGGGCTCTCAGCCTTTCCTCACGATGGAGATGCTCAGGCCCCTAAGGCCCCTAATCTTTTTTGCGCCTTCCACAAGACTCTCTCTTACAAGATCCCTTTCTTTCTTGAACTAAGAACTGGACCCATTACTTCAGTTGTAACCACCAGGGCTAAGTAGAGGGGGATGTGGCTGACCTTCTGGCTCATATCATCAAAGGCAGTTCAGGAAACTCTCACTGCTCTGACTGGCCTGGCTTATAAGCCAGTTGGGTTGCAATGGTGCCATTTCAGACCTCACTCCCCAGGCCCTTTAGTTTCAATCCTGCCTCATCACACTTGAGCTTTAAGAAGCGAATTATAAGTATCCAAATGCCAGAGCTGTAAGGGACAGAATAACTTTGCATTATACCAAGTTAAAACAGTTCTCTAAAGCAGCAAAACTGTCTTTCGGAGCTTCGCGTTACAGATGCCCTACAAAGGGCAATAGAGCAGCCCAGCTTATCTACCAAGAGTTGCACAAGGTGTGAGAAATGTACAGATTTAAACAGCATCCTCACAACATACAGCAAACAGCAACATTCGGCAACTCAATACTGTAATGAAAGGAAACCTGGAAAAATCAGAGAGCCTTCCTGGGGCAAATAAGAGATCTGCCTTATGTTGTGCAGCATCTATAGAACTGGGAAAATAAGAAAGCAAGCAGGAGAGCATTAGCAAGCACTTGCCTGCCATGATACAAGTGCCATGAGCGTGTCAAACAGCTTCCAAAATACAGGGAAGAGTAGAGTGAAAGGCAAAAACTTCAGAGCAAAGTCAATGGCTTTGAGTAAGAACTGGCAAAATTAAGGGTTCAAGAAGAATGTTTTCCTTGCTGAAGCAGTGGGATTCTTGGTGCAGAAAGACAAAAAGAAAACAGATGGAAGCTCTGGGTTTGTTTATTCTGCATTATGCAAAGCCCTGGAAAGTGCAGCCCAAGAACCCCACAGGTCTGATCCTGAGCTCCTTGATGCAAAGCACACAGCATCCATCTCAGCAACGATGCCATGCACCACTTGCCTTCCACATCTTGCTCACAGCTAGAAAAGTATTTGGAAAGCAAGACGGATAAAATGGATCCAGAGGAGGGCTACAAAGACAATCAAAGGACTGAAGCATCTTTCGTATGAAGAGAGGTTGAAGCAGTTGGCCTTGTTTAGCTTGTTTAGGCTCCAGGGAGACTTCACTGCATTGTTCCACTTCTTGAATGGAGCTCACAAGCAGGAGGGGGATCAACTTTTTACATGGTTTGATAGTGACAGAACAAGGGGGAATGGCTTTAAACTATAAGAGGAGAATTTTAGGTTAGATGTTAAGAAGAAATCTCTTACTCAGAGGGTGGTGAGGTGCTGGCACAGGCTGCATGTGCCCCATCTCTGGAGGCATTCAAGGACAGGTTGAATGGGATCCTGGGAAGTCTGATCTGATGGTTCGCAACTCTGCCCATGGCAGAGGGATTGGAGCTAGATGGTCTTTAAGATTCCCTCCCACCTTAGCCATTGGATCATTCTATGAAAACCAAGGACACCGAGACTATTATTTTAGGTTAATTAATCAGAAAAGGTTTCATGCAAAAAATCTACAAAAGGCTGCTCCTGCAGACAAGCTACAGAACCACCGGGAAGCAGAAAGAGCTTTAAAAATGCCCTTTACAGGCTGCTTTGCCCTGCAAACATCCTCCCCCATGCCAAATGCTACAGCGTGAGGCGGCAGGCAATGAAAGGGAAAAAAACTGGGGGAAGCACAAGAGGAGCATGCTCTTTGCAAATTAGAAAGGAAAGCAAATCTGGGGAATAAAAATATAAAAACACAAGGCAGGTTGAACAGTTTCGTAAGCAGTAAAAGGACGGTTCTTATCAGCATTATATCTGGTAAATCAAACACCAAACATCTCGCTTAGCAGTAATCCCAGCTGGTAAGTACCTGCAGGCACGGAGTGAGGGATGGGCTGATGCAACCAATGCTCTCAGTCCTGCATGGGCTGGGGTCTACCAGGTGTGCTGTCCCACTGTTTTTGGTGTATTTACCTGTTCCAGCTCTACCACTGAAAATCTCCAGAGTGCCTGCTGTTATAACGTTGCCAGACACTGAGGAAGTGATCTGCAAAGGGAACAACTAGAGATGCCAGGAGAAGCTAGGTAGGTTCTGCACCTGGGCATGGCTACAGGCTGCAACAGAAGCAAAAAGTAATATTTATTTAGAGCTGAAACTGAAATATACATGTACTTTCAAAGCCCCACTTGACTTCATCATCCTTACAGGGAAAGACGACAGCTCTGTACAATGATGCTATTGTGTATGTTGACCCTAATCTATTAGATAGTAAAGAATATACAGAACTCTTCTTTTTCCTACCAGCCAACGACTAACTAAAACACTGAGAAGCACTGAGAGACTGCTGAAGATCTGCAAGCTGAGAGGATCCCGAGGTGCTTGGAAAAAGCCTGGCAATGCTGTCAGTCATCACTACTGCCTGGAAGAATTTATGCAATAGCCACCGAGTTATCACCCAAGAAGGATGACCAGAGCAGAGAATGCCATACGTGCCTAATGTGCAAATTACTTATGTAAATATTTTAATTGCACCATCATTGGATTTACTGCCTAGCTGCTCTGGGCTTGAAATTATAATTCCTAAGACTACTTGCTATGTTTTCTTCCTCTTTCATTTTTTGCAATTGCACTCAACTGTTTGAAAGGAGGCTGGGAACTATTAACATCTCATCATCAAAGATTTAGACAGACTGACAGTAACCCTGAGGTTATGCAGTGTAACACTTCTTCAAAAGTCTCCAAAACTAGAATGCTGACCTCTGCTTCAGCAAAGAGTTCAGCTGGGTTAAGGGAAAGAGAACAATTTTAGCTCAGTACCCCTCTTTTCCTTTACACAGACAAATTAACTCCTCCTATGACAGTATGTAGCTTTTGAGAAAATATTTGTGCTGCAGGACTGACTGTTCAGTTTGAATTCCTGCATGGCTAATCACTTCTTTAAAAGGAAGTATGCATCAATAATATTCATGGGGAGCTTCATAAGAGCTTGGCAAACATTTCTGACAAAACAAAAAAACTCAAACAGAAGGATTACTCATAAATGCTACATCAACAACTCTTTTGACAGGCATCTGGATTATGCTGCTCTTTAAAAAGGGAAAAACAAAGATGTCACTTCGAAGTTTAAATGGAAACAGTGAAATATGCTATTAAAAATATCAGATCATAAACAAAGTTATTTTTGCAAACTGAAATGAAATGAGCAATTACAGCAAAGTTTGCCAAGATACTTTACAGACATTCAATCATTTCTTTCAGAAATCCTTTAAAACTCCGCAAGATACACAAAGATTACAGTTCATTAACACTGACAAATCTATACACACGGATCATCAGACATCCAGCATCAGCAGCCTATCACGTCCCATCTTTTTCTTCAGATGTCCTTGGGCTGATGCTTTCAATGAAAGCATATGCACCAGCCCACCTGAACAAAGCTGCTAAAGAACCACACAATTGCTCACATGGGAAAAGACCTTCAAGATCATCGACTCCAACCACAACCTAACCATACTACCCTAACAACTCTGCTAAATCATGTCCCTGAGCACTGCATCCAAATGGATTTTAAACATATCCAGGGATGGTGACTCAACAACCTCCCTGGGGAGCCTATTCCAGTGCTTAACAACCCTTTCTGTAAAGAAGCTTTTTCCTAATATCAAACTTAAACTTCCCCTGGTGCAACTTAAGGCCATTTCCCCTCGTCCTGTCACCAGTGAGAAGAAACCAACTCGTTCTCATTGTAAGCACCTTTCAGACATTGGAAGAGAGCAATAAGGTCTCCCCTCAGCCTTATTTTCCCCAGACTAAACAGACCCAGTTCCTTCAGTTGCTCAAGAAAATGTAGACAGACACTTTGAGAACCCATCTTCTAAGAATTTATTTCACTATCCTTCTCCTGAGCCATGTTAAACATAGAATTACATTATCCAGGCAGCATTAGTTTATGTGGTATTCTGTAGCAAGACTTACAAGCAGATGAATGATGATGCAAATAGGAATTTCTTACTCATTCTAAGTTTATTTAATTTTTATTCCCCAGGAAAAGCTCAAGGAAAGGTGCTGAGATGTGTAGAGTTCAAAAGAGATATGCAAAATATTCACATGTAAAGAAGACTGCTGAAAAGACCGCTTATTCAAATGAATGCTGAGTTCTAATGCATCTGCAATTGTAGTTCAAAATTGTTCACCTGAATAGTGAGGTTTCTTTGAAGACAAATGCATACAGTCTTGTAAAAGAGGTACATTTCCTTAAAGTGAAGTCAGCTTCTTCATGACTCATTGAAGTCCACTGGCTTTGCTAGAGATTTGATGAAGGTAATAGGCAAGTACATCTGTTGAAAGGCTTCTTATTTCTTTATTGAAGTAAAAACTAGCAAAATACCTTTTCCTACAATGATTTGAAGGCAGTGGAATTAAAAGGCTGGAAACTTTTAGGACAGTTTGACTAACGTATCTTCCCAACTCCATTGCTTTGCTGAAGCAGCTGGAGGGACTATCGCTGAAAGCACTGAAGCATTTTAGGCTGAAAAGAACTCAACTGCTTTGACAACATAAACATACTTCCTGTGGTTCAAGACCTTCTCCAGATCTTTCTGAAAATAAATAAAACAACAGAGAACTTAGAACAAACCTACTGTTTTGCCACATGCAGATGTTTTGGTATTTCTTGGGAATCAGGTAATGAAAGGAACAGTGGGTGATGTGAGCACAGCCACACCACGTGCGTTCTGTATTGCCAGGGGAATGCTGGTAGATGGGAAAGGTCTTGGAGATCAGGACAGGAACAGGCAGGAGCGAGAGCCAGGACAGCAGCTCTAAGAAGAAGGGCCAAAGAAAATTCTGTTTTTACATGAAAGTTTGCAGACAGCATAAATGCATTTGTTCATAGTGGACCAGTGACAGCAAGGAGAAGGGAAAAACCGAAAAAACTCATTCTGTTAGGTCTAATACTGCAAAATGGGAAGGGAACTCACAGTACCAAGAACAGCCTGTGCTCAAAAAAGCAAAGAAACTGTTTTGCTTACGAGATGAGTCAACACTGCTATACCCCAAGAAGAAGCAACATCCTTATGTAATATTTAAGAGCAAAGTAGTCTGGAAGAGGAAGAAATATAGCCAGGGTGAGAACGCTGCTATGGTGTGGTACTGCCAGCAACATCCTGCATCTCCGGAAGGTTTTCAAAGCTTTTGAGTGTCTACCTAGAGTAGTTGCTAGGATGACTGACAGCTATCATCACCTCTGAGTCCCCAATTATAGTCTCCATTTTCTCTGACTCACTTCAGAATGACAGTTCGAACGCAGAGCAGGGGAGCCCTATCCTCTTCACAGAGACCACCGCACTATTTACTGAGTAGATAACCCCAGCAGTCCCTCCGTGGCCCTAGGCAGATCCTGCTGGAAATTATAATGCACAGGACTCGATTTCTCGCCTTGCTCAGAAGAAAAAAAAGTCCAGTCACGATCACCAAACTTCTAGAGATGTCTCGGGGGCGTTGGTAAAAGGTTTACTGATTAATTATTCCTGCTGTCAAAATCTATTTGGTTTTTGTTTTCTATCACAAATTTTCTTGGCTTTCATTTCTAGACAACAAATCTTGTTATATTTTTGTTCAACAGGCTGAAGAACCTTAAAAGTTTCAGACAGAAACAACTGAATCAGTTCTTTCCTTCACTTTGATTAGGGTAATAAATGACTGCAAGAAATCCCAGTTTCCACCCCTAACCACCATCATACCCTTTGAGCTGCCAAGACTCTGGGAGCATCTGCAGCAGGGTCAGATCCAAGTTGAGCACAGCCTCTCCTATTGGATACATCATACACACAAGTTGCTGAAGAAGACATTCAAGCTTTGTCCTGCAAGACCACATTCCTCTGGTGTCAACTCACAATTGCAGCAACGACTCTTTCTGCTCTTCACCAACTTCAGAGAGAGTCTAGGACAACTAGTTTAGAGTAAGACATGAACCTTAAAATGCTGAAGCTGAGAAAGCTCAATTCCGTCCCTAACATATGCCACATGCAATTAATCAAAACTACGTTATTAAATCAAATGTCTTGTAGAAGCCATAAATAACAAATCTTACCTTTATAATCTAAACATGCAAATGCATTAAAAACACCTAATAGACATCAGGTTACCTTGACAGGATTTATTTTCTATAAGCTCATGTTGATTGGCACTAATTATATTTCTCTTGCTCAATCCTTTATCAGCAGTCCCATTTTATTACACCCTAAATCAATATTACGATGACAAGGCTCAAAAGCTCACACCTTTGAGGCACAGATTCTGACTGTTTTTCCAAAGCAATGAATCAGATTTCCAGAGCTGACCACCAGCAGCCCATTGGCACGGTGGAACTCTCAAACCATTCTCTCCAACTTGTAATTACAACACTAAAAAAAGATCTGTAGCTTCATTTGTCATCCCCAAAGAAACAGCAAAGTAAACAGACTGATTACAAAAGATCTCCCTTAGTGAAAGGGAAGAAAAGCAAGTGAAGACAGAAAAGGAAGTGTGGGAGGTGAGCAGGTTACTGTCAATCAAACTTCTGAGTCCTTGAGAATGATTAGAGAAAGAAGCAATTCGTTCACAGCAAGAATTTGTTCTCCTGATGTTAACTGTTGATTTTAGCATGTATGACTATCACAGAATTTATTCAGCTGAGTGAGGCAATCGTGCTGTTCAAATTGAGCTCCGAGATTTAATTTAAGAATTAAGTTACATAAAAACATTGGGTTTAGATTCTTTACATACAGTGCTGGGAAACTTCCACCACCTGGTAGCCTGATAACTAAGTTTTCCTAAGAAAAGTCTGTAGACTCTGATGTTGGCATGCAAGGTGAGTGGCAGGAAAGCATTTCCCTATAGATTCCTACCTTCCTGGTAATCACGTACTTCCAGTTGCAACTGGGACTGCAGAGCAGTACAACCTCCAGCTGTTCCCAGCTAGCTTTATCAATGAGACTTCAAAGAATCGTAGAACTATGTGAGCTGGCAGGGACTTTTAAATGCCATCTAGTCCAACTCCCTTGCAGTGAACAGAGTTCACCCACAGCCAGATCAGAGTGCTCAGAGCCCCATTCCAGCCTGACTTGGAACGTCTTCAAGGACAGGGCATCCAACATCTCTCTGGGAAACCTATTCTATTGCTTCACCACCTTATTTTTAAAAAAACACCACCACAAAAAAATAAAGAAAAAATTAAAAAAATCCACATGATCCAAAAAACAACAAGAAAAACCAACGTCATCAACAAAAAAACTTTCCTTAATACCCAGCCTAAATCTTTCTTATTTTCATCTGGGACAAATTCCCCTTGTTCTATCACAACAGACCCTGAAAAGAGGCACAGCCCTACAGCCCCCCTTCAGATACTGACAGGCTGCACTCAGGTCTCCCCAAAGCCTTCTCTTCTCCGGGCTGAACAGCCCCAGATCTCTCAGCCTGTCCCTGTAGGGGAGGTGTTTCACCTCTTAGATTTTTTTTGTGGCCTTCCTCTGGACACATTCCAACAGGTCCATGTCTATCTGGTACCAAGGACTCCACATCTGGACACAAGACTCCAGATGAGGCCTCACCAGTGCAGAATAGAGGGAAGAATAGACTTGGCTGACAGTATTCCTACAAGTACTTACTTGAGGCACAAGAGCAGGTCATTTCATGTCATTAAGTTACTAACACCCTCATGATACTTTGAATCTAGAGAGTCACAAATACTACACACGAAGAACTGCAGTGCTCCCCTTGAAACACCTACGTACAGCTCAAAGTAAACCATCTCTGACTTCAGCAGCTACACACACAGATAGAGAGCTTTTCACAAGGCAACACCAGCACAGTCAGAAAGGTATTCATTAAAAAAAAAAAATTAAAAAATTAAATAGCACCCATGGAGAAGACTACTATTATCTTCCTTACAGCCCCAGGCAGTGTCCTGCATCCTGTCATCAAACGCTCTGAATAAGCCTATTGCATATCTGCTTCTTCACACTGGCAGTACGCACAATGCTCCAGCCGAAGGGATTCTGCCATTTACTTCCATTGCTTCACCCTTAGACCTTGAGGGTGATGACAGAATTAGTCCAAAAGTCCTCTCTATAGCTCCAGGTCTCTGGTGATATGCTTTCTAGTGACAAGCTCTAAATTTCATCACTATCTCTATTCGAATTCTTCCTCAGTGTCCTCTTAATCATAGAGTCATAGAATGGCCTGGGTTGAAAAGGACCACAATGATCATCTAGTTTCCAACCCCCTGCTATGTGCAGGGTCGCCAATCAGCAGCCCAGGCTGCCCAGAGCCACATCCAGCCTGGCCTTGAATGCCTGCAGGGATGGGGCATCCACAGCCTCCTTGGGCAACCTGTTCCAGTGCATCACCACCTTCTTTTATGACCATCATTTGCCATATGCAGAGTACAAAAATCAAAATACCAACTGTGTGGGTCAGTGGCATGAAGGTAACCATTGGTCCTAGGGCACTTCAACCTCCTTCAGGAGCCACTCAACTTCAATGCCATGCTACAGGCACATTGACACCAAGTAAAGGCCTAACACTGCTTCGCTGTGGCACCTGCAATGGTTCATGTTCAGAGATATGCAAGGCCTGTGGAAGCTAATGAGGCTTTACAACAGTCCAACACAAATCGACTGAAGATGTCTGTGCTGCAAAGAATTTCCTGTGTGCTGTCGTGATCCACCAAAAGTGGAAATAATGTTATAGGTAGAAGTACTCATAGCTACAGAAACACAGAGTCAAATTATGGTTGAAAAGATCAATAAAGATCACTTAGTTCAACCACCAACCCATGCCTGTCAATGCTCTAGACAACGTCACTCAGTGCAACATCCACTCTTTTCCTGAACACCTTCAGGGACGGTGACTCCACCACCTCCCCAGGCAGCCTGTTCCAATGCATCACCAGTGCTTCTGAGAATTTTTTCCGAATACACAACATGAACATCCTCTGTCATGATTTAAGGCCATTACCTATTGTTAGATTAGTGTTACCTGGGAGCAGAGGCTGACACCCACCTCGCTCCAACCTCCTTTCAGGGAGATTTAGAGAGCAATACCATCTCTCTTGACTCTCCTCTCCTACAGACTAAACAATTCCAGTTCCCTCAGTCACACCTCATAAGATTTGTGCTTCAGACCCAGCTTTGTTAGCCTTCTCTGGAAATACAATTGCATTATGTTTAGCCAATTCTCCACTTCCTCCATTACACAAATTCTACTGGCTGTAGGATTTGGAGCACATTAGTTACTACCTTCTGACTGGATTTCTGCAATTGAGATCAAAGCGCAGGCCTGGGGAGATACCCAGAAGTTGCTTATTTTCACTGTTTTATTCACAGAGGTCACAGTCTGGCACGAGAATCACAGAATCACAGAATCATCAAGGTTGGAAAAGACCTAAAAGATCATCCAGTCCAACCATCACCAATACTCCCCAGCTAAATCCTATCCCTCAACACAACACTGAGGTGCAGCTCACGTGAACACACATTCCAGACACTTCATCTGCTGCACGGCTGACCTTAGCAAAAAGTCAGCTTAGTCTTTAGCAAAAATCACACCAACAGAACAAAAAGCAATACACACCCTCACCTTCAGAGAAAAAAAACACCTTGTCCCCATTTCCAGAATTGTGGCTGAAAAAGGCTTTTCTAATCAAAACATCAGGGACAGTTCAAGATCTGCACTGAATCTACGATCTCAAGCTATGACTAATTCTAAATGGATCTCTGTTCAGCACTGAACCCATAACTAATCTTTTTCTTGGGATTTTTTTTTCCTCCCGAACTACAATAGACAGTCCCAGAATTAATCTTTATGACTGCAAAGGTAACTTCTCACTATGAGAATAGTACGGCCATGGGTTATTAATGAGGGTCCTGATCAAGTGCACATTCAGTCCAAATGATTTGCTAAAAAGTTATCCTCCTATAGGCTATATAAATACATAATACATCTGCATTAACCTGTGTGACACTGAAGCAGCCTTTGCAGCAATCTGGCCTACTTTATCTCCAAAGTAGACTCTTATACCTCATTTGAGTGAGTGAGCACATATTTTAAATAATGATGAGAGACTCCAATTTTCACATTTTCATGGATGCAGTGTCAAATTTATTTGTAATAGGATCATCTATTATCTGTCAGTACTGAGAAAACTAGGTGAGAAAATAATGGTTAGTAGTACATTAAGGACTCTACCTGGAATGCTGATGAAAATTAGCACAAGGTAAATGGAGCTGCTGAAAACAAAAATGTTACAGATCGCTTAATGAAGCCTGCCTTGACTTATTTCTGATACGAGATCAACAGTTGCTTGGCTGTGTGTTTGGGATTTTTTATTTGGTTTCGTTGTTGTTCAGAAACAGACAGCCTCCTCCAACCATTCAGTTCAAAACATGGAATATTTCATCCACTGGAACACTCTCGAAACAATAGCTCTGTTTATGACAAAACTTCCAACAGTGCCAGGCAGAAAGGAGGAAATAGCGTTACCAATTTTTGAGAGGAGGACTTCAGAAGTTGTGAGCTTAACCCATTTGATGCTGATTTTGTGCCTTCCACATGGACATGTATGCTGCTCTTTCTCCAGATGCAGAAAGGCTGACATATCCCCGTGCCCACTTTCTCCAGGATATAAACTGAGTTGAACAAAAGCCAGCTAGACTTGCTGTCTTAAGGTTTTCCTTCCTCTAAGAAGAAAAAAATTATTTTCTTTATTTTTCTTTTACTTTCTTGAAGGAAGGAGGGGGAAAACAAACAGCACACAGCTATATAGTTGCATGTACCACTACAGGGCTCAATATAGCATCAGTACTCTCTGAAACTAGACGCAGTAAATTCCTGGTGGAAAAGATGTTACCTCTCCATAACTCACTTGACATTTTATCCCTCCTGGATGCTCTGGAATAGCTGCAGCATGCTGACATAGGCTAAGGAACTGATTTGCTTCACCAGATACACTCAAAACCTTGTGCTAGCCAGAGGACATGAATGGAAAGAGGATAAGGAATCAGCCCTGGGAAGGATGCGTCTTAGGCTGAAACTGCAAATTCTTCCAGTGGAACAGTATCTGAACACAAGCAAGTAGTCTTTGGTTTGCCATATTAGAATGCTGGGGGGGGGGGGGGGGGGGGGAGGGAGGATTATCTAAAGGAACCAGATAATAAATGGTAATAAATGGAAACTCCATACTTTAAAAATGATATTAAATGTTACTGGAATTTTGTTTGCTAATATTGGGTCCATTAAAATGACTCTTTGATTTATGGAAGAAATACTTTTAGTAGCTACAATTGAAATAGTTCTAGCTGTCCACTAAAATGGAAACATTGTTAACAAGAGAGGAAAATACTTTCATCTCCTTCCTTAAGTAATAACCCAGTGAAAGTATTTTGCCTGTAAGAAAGCATAATCAAATTCACACCAAATATTATTAAAATGGATAGTTCTCAGTTTTGTAGGATTCAAATACATTCATTTCAGATTTCATTTCAAAATCGTAATATTAAAACCGAGATTTAACACACGGGTTTGAACAAAAAGTTAAATAATACATAATAATTTCTTACTCAAAATATATGAAGTAAAAGGATAACACTGAAATTCTACAAAAATTCCCTGGACGTCTTCTGGCCATCTAGAGTCAGTTCAAGCACTCGTGGACATTTAAACATGAATAAAGCTTAAATATATACTTAAACATTTACAAGTGCTTGAGTGCTATTACACTTCTCTTATTCTTCTCAAAGCTTTCTCAAGAAGTCATATTTTTCAGTATTGGCTGTACAGAATCACTTTTTTTTATTATTATTATTATTATTTCAACACAGCCAGCAGTTGCTCAGGGATTATTTTCTGTATTGGGACCAATACACTGAAAGTAAGACCAAGAAAAGTTAATTTCTCAGTCACAGGCTAGAAACAGACAACCAAGTGGAAGAGAAAGATATTAGAAGCTAACTTTATTGCCTTAAAGGCATGGGGCCATATAATGACCAGCTTAAGTCCCCAGAAGTACATACAACCATTTTTGGAAAAGCTTCATTACACTTAAGCACAAACTTGCGGTGTCCGTGCACTTATGCAATTCTCTCTGAAATAATAAAACTGAAAAACACTAAAACTTGCACACAGGTTATGGTGCAGACTGCGACCAAAACCAGACAGCATCCGTGATGTCCATGGTATTAACATGATTGAAAGGCCACTTCCACAGAGGCTCTTCTCTATCTGACCCAGAAGCTTACAAGAAACTTCACTGATTATAGGCACCAAAGAACATCCATACTGTGGCATGCTGTCAGTTATACGTAATCTAATTTAAACAATTTTAAAAGCTACAAATTACTTAAAGAATATGAAGTTTTAAAGCCTAGCAGTGTGCATAGATAAGAGCACATTACAAATAACAAAGAGTAGTATAGAATTAAGGTATTTAGTTGAAAGTTATTTGAATTATTACTAACTGAAGAATATTATGGAAATGAATTAGATACGATACTGAACAAAAATAAATCAATTACTTCCATGAGCAGTCTTTGTTTTAAATCCTACATAATTTAAATCCTGAAGTTTTCAGTCATTTAGATTTAAAGCATTTCACCGTGACACACTCTCAGAGTAAAGCCAGAAACATGTAGTAAATCACTTCTAAAATAACTGAGTATGTCAGGACAGAATGAGACTGGGAAGAAGGAAGACTTCAAGAAACAAACACGGCCAAGAAGGAAACGTTGGACAGGACGTCAATGAGAAGCAGCTTCATGCTAGGCAATACGGGAACCCATTAATCAGTGGAGTAAGGGCTGGAAGGGAAGAGAGATGCTTCTGGATGAGTTGGCAGTGGAGCACAAGTGGTCTGCGTCAAATCCTGGGGGTTAATCACCCTCCCAGCAATGTGCCCTAGGAACAAAACCTGCTTTCGCTCAAGCTCACATGATGGCTGACAGGTGAGAGGAGGTATGCAGCTCTATTTTGAAGGTTTGCATGAACACTTAATGGGCCGGAAAACAAAAACCATTCATAGAGTTTTGAATTATTCAGTAATTTCTCTAATTATAAAGTGACTTGGAGCACTGCTATTGTTCCAGGCAGTCCTTTCCTATCAGGGCCCATTGTTCAAGAAGGCGCACTCAAGCACTGAGAGCTCCGCACACCCAAGCAAGGTTCTCCCAAGTGTCACTTCTCCCCAACCATTTTTTCCTCCAGCAGGTAATACACACATTATCTACACTGACCTCTCCTTAATTTATAATACCTCCATGTCATAAACCAATTATCAGCATTTGACACAAGCAGCACTTGCTAGTTTGAAAAGCAATTAAAATTTAGGAGCTGTCTCTTGCAACAAAAAAGCATTCACAGAAGTAACGTTACAGAAGAGCTGCGACATGCAAGCCATCATTCTAATTCTGCCTCTATCAATCAAGCTGGGTCTCGCTGAATAGCAAAGCTCAGGCAAGCAAACAGCAATGTTTATGAGGTGCAGCTGGTGGTACTTACGTTAACAGCAAAAGCAGCATCAGTTAAATTAACATTCTTCATTCTTTCATTGCTCATTATGGTTTGACAGACATACCCGCAGTCCACATAAATGACTTAGAGCAAGAGAGCTGTCTAGCATCCTGCCATGAAACAAGACCACCTAATGGGAGCAGCCACTGTAATTAAAACTCTGGAAACCAAGATTTATACTACTTGGAGGATGCAGTGGTGGGTCTTATGACCTACTTTAAGTTATTAAAGGAATGGCAAAAACCTGCACCACTGCTCAACTTGGTGAAAAGTAAAGGTCTACTGTTTGTGATATATGTCCAATAAAAAGGTCTGTAGCATTCTTTTGATTTAGGAAGTGTTTGCGTTGTTTCAGGTCTGGAGAAATGGGGAGAAGAAAGAGAAAGATATCGCTTAAGTATTAACTAATCACCTTTCCCAGGAGAATGTTTTCCTTAAGTCTTGCTCGTTCAAGTTCACAAGGCTTTCTTTGATGGGGAAAAGCAGCAACTGGTTCTACTTAAAAATTTACAGCCACATTTAATCTCTTGGATCAAGAAAAGTTAATTTTGTCAAATGAAGGCCGTATTTCATGAAACTGTGTCAGAGATTAATAGACTACCAAAACTGGGGTGAAAACACACAAGCACTTTCAAGTACATCTAATGCCCCTCAATTAGACCCGACAAAGTAACAGAATGTGTTCAGGGTGGAATTCAAGTGCATTAAGGAGGAATTAACATCATAAAACCGACATAGAACTACTAGAGAGCATCCACAGAAGGGCTACAAAGATAGAGAAGTGCCTGGAGAGAAAACTGTATTATGAGGAGCAGCTGAAGTCCCTGGGTTTGCTCAGCCCAAAGCAGAGGAGCTGAGGGGAGGCCTGATGGCGGCTGCAGCTCCTCACAGGGAGCAGAGAGGCAGCATTGAGCTCCGCTCTTGTGACAGATAGAGCCCGAGGGGACAGCATGGAGCTGTGGGTCAGGTGGGGGTTAGGAATATCTGTACATACATGTGCCTGGATGTTGCCACTCTGAATGGCTTTTAATCTAGGAACGTTTATGTTAGCAATAAACAATATCAATCAATTGGACAAAATGAGAGCTGATTTTCTGGAGGAAAACAGCACGGTGTAGCTCCCATACGCATGTCCACGCTTACCTACAGTGAAGCATATCTGTTCATCCTCACTGTGGAGACGGAGCTCAGCCCACGCTCACATCTGGGCTTTGTTTAGGGAAAGCCCTAGGCCAAAACTATGCCCAGGAGCACACTGAGATATCCCTAATGCACAGCCCCACATGAGCCTGTGATTTGGCTTTATTTAGCTTACCGGCATACAGGTAGCCATACAGAACTGCTCTAAATTTAAAAGCCTCAACGTTCGTAGCCTTTAAAGCAGTCTCAGTTATACACAGACTGAAGTGGGCCTTAGTGGCAAGCACTGGTATGCCCTGACCAGTCAGGAGCTCAGCCCATGCTGCTTTAACTGGCAAGTTTGAGTAGGGGAGGAGAGATGGGGGGAAGGATAAAAACAAACAAGCAAACAAACCACACCTTTTGTGCTCAATTTGCTTTCAAATAGATATATGAGTTAAATAACTGAGTTAATTAGCTCAGGGCATATCTACAACTGCACTTCAGAGGTGAGGTGCAAGCAGAAGAGCTCTGAGGAAAAGCTGAGAGAGCAGGTACTGTTCAGCCTAGAGAAGAGGGTGCTCAAGAGGAAACCATAAACGTGTATAAATACCTGAAGGGAGTGAGCAGAGAGGACAGATCCAGGCTCTACTCAGTGCCAGGCCAAGAGGCAACAGGCAGAAATTGACACTTCTGTGCTGTACAAGTGACAGAGCACTGGCACAGGTTGCTCAAAGCCTATGGTTTCTCCACCCTGGAGACCTTCAAATCCTCATGGATGTGGTGCTGGGTACCCTGCACTGCCTCTGCTAGAGGATGAGGTTGGACCAGACAGTCTCCCAAAGCTCCTTCCAACCTTGACAATTCTGTTAAGGCTTTATCAATCTCACCTGCTGTTCCTGGTAACCTCAACTGCTCCTCACTCACATGACTATTCTACCAGCTTCCCAAATCAGCACTGAGCAAAAACCTCTGAGGAACTAGTTAGCACTTGGCTTGTTTTCTTCACTGGTATTACCAAACAGCTGGGTACAGACCCCTGTTGCCTTGAGGGAGTGTATGCCACAACACTCCCACTTAGAGACCCCACGGGAGCATCCCAGGGGTGACAGCCTCTTGTATTCACATGAGACTGCCAATCAGCTTCCACATGAAACAAATACACAGCCTAACACACCGACGTCAATTCTTCAGAAAGCTTAAACATGCTGGGAAGTCTCTTGCAATGTTTGCTGGGGGGCTGCAAACCAAACCAGATTCAAGACCTTCACTCCCACTCATTTCATTAAAGTCCAAACATCAAGAACTTTGCTGAATGGTGATACATTTTTACTGGTGCCATAAGAGAGCACCTTCCTCCATAGGAAGGATTTGTTATTTCAAGTATCCACTTACGAACAACTTATCCAGAACGAAACAGTACTACTATACTGTATATTTATTCAGCCTGAACTGATACACTTCCAAAGATATATTTACTTAGCACTGTTATAGAACATCTAGGTGCTATTAGTTGTCCATGGGAAGACTAAGCAGAGCCAGGTATATAAACACTGGATATTTCAGTCTGCTGCAGATGTCGACATTTCAGCCATCACGTGCAATACAACAACTTTGCTTTTACTCTTTGCATCAGTTTGCAGCATGATTCCCCTCAAATTCTGCCTCGCTGGTTCCTTATAAGCTCATAAAGATACAACCACTGATGAGGTGTACTGTGTTCATCCATGATTGCACATAATGGCAGTACAGCTTCTGTGGGCAAAGTTAAGATAACTCAAACCAATTGGTAGGGCTGGTGGTGGGGAAGAGGCAGAACACATACTGAGCTGTTATATCAACTCACTGTTTTCAGCACTTAAGACCTACAGTTCACAAACATAAAACAACCTTTTCATTGATTTTAAGGAATGCTGGATTCAGCCTAAATAGCCCTTTTTTATCTGCAGAAAATCTACTACGAAGGACTACAGTAGCTGCTTTTTATACGGTTGATTTAATAACTCTGCTTCGACTGAAGCAATTATGTTTAAGGCTACAAGGTCCTCTATCAGGCTAGCATTATTTCTTCAAAAACAATCCTCATTTTATACCTTCGTGGCATCCACACATACGCCTTCCTTTCATTATGGAATTAAATTATTAATGTTGAACAGAGATGAAAAATCTGCATATGAAACTTCTCCAGTTACTTAATTCCGCGACATGCAAGCCCAACAAAACACAGTACAGCTTCTCACAGAGCAGAAGTACAGAACGTGAATCAGCTATTCAAAGTGAACTCTTATAACCTAAGAGACAAAGCTTATATGCAAAGCAGCACACACTTTTTTTTCTTTCTTTTTTTTTTTTTTTAAACCAGGTGCAAGCTTGTGAAAATGTGTTATCTTGTTGCTAATAGCGATCACCAACTGGGATTTGATAAAAGGACAACTAGGCTTAGCCTACTTCAGAAAGGGACTCATTAAAAAACAGAAGAAAAGAAAAAGCACTCAATGTAACAAACAAGAGATTATCCCTTGCAGCAGTCTCCACCTGTGATTACAGGCTTTAGCGGTAATATGTAACACTGCCCATGATCCCAGGAAAGCTGGAGATGCATGCCTATACATTTTTTTCCACTGTAATTCTATGTCACTTAAGTGAAGAAGGCTTTCAAATAATACTCACATTGCATTCAGAAGACATCCTTAAGATTTTTTTTATATGTATATATATTTTACACTGCAGATATTCAGTGATAGAGGAGATCCGATTATAAGAAAGCCAAACAACCTGGCCAGTGGACTGAAGATTACAGATCAGCATGCCATACTACATGACAGCAAGCCAGTATCATTTAGGACTTCCTATGCAGACAAAATTCCTTCCTGTAACAGCAGTGAAAATTTCCCCACCATGCACACAAATGCACAAATGAAGGAGACCAAGTTATTGTCATGGCAGCTCTCAAAAGTACGCACCACTTGTGTAAAAGGACCAAGCACAACTAGGCAGGGGATAGCATCTATTCTTGTAGCAATAACTAGAGAAGGATATCGTTTAAAATTTAACAGCCTTGGCCAATGGTCTCTTCCTCATGATCTGTATCTCAACATGGCAGAAGTGACCTGGGAATCCTATGAGAGTTTTGAATCAGAAGAGTAAGGATAACATGCAACGCAATCCAGCTACTGTTCTACATACCCACCCATTTCTCACTTATCCTCAGCAGTGAATTGCAGACTTACAAGTGACAGGCAAACTGAGATACCAAGAACAGCACTTGGGTCAATAAACCAAACAACCTTACCACTGCAACAAACTGTATGCTAAATGATGTCTCAGAAAGAGTCTTCAGAGAAATTATCTGGGTACTGTGGCTCTTAGAAGACAGCTCTGCGAATGGATACATCAGGAGTAGCTGAAGATGCTACTACCCTCTGTCACTTGCAATCACCATCTGCCAAGTAGTAGTAGTTCCATCTCTGCTGCACTATGCAAGCCTCTCCTTGCCTGTGTTAGTCAAATCACTTCAATGACATCTTGGGCTGGGCTGGTGTGGCTGGCTGATAGAAATGGATACCAGAGCACTCCTGCCTCCCCTTTTACTGACAGCACAGCATCATGCAGCTGGGGAAAGCATGGAGGAGTGGCAGTAACATTTTCCAAATGCAACAGCAATTTCCAAAATGAATGCTACTCTACCAGCTTCAATTATAGCTCTCTGGGATACTAGAAATCAGCAAGGTCAAAAGCTATACAAGTAACTAAGAAAACAGATTAATCTGTTCTCGAAATTCGCAGCTTATGCCAAAGTCAAGGAGTGGGTTAAAAGATATAACTATATATAAGAATTCATCATATGCATGATGAACCAAGACAGGAAAATGGTTCTTCCTCCTTGCAGAAAGAGCAACATTAAATTAGGACTTGTAATGCTGAAAAACCGCAGAAGGATTGGGAGCCAATTAACAGCCAATTTCTCCGAGCTGCATTTCAAACGTGATGTATGAAAATGACAATTATAGGATACTGCACACCAACAGACAACTGTGCTGATGAACTCGCAGCTTGCTACACACTGTGACAGTGTCCTCAGCCATGACATCTGCGTACATTGGAGAGGTCTGACAACCAGAGAAAAGAATGGAATTAATACATGTGGTTGAAAATATTTATTTATAAGCATAAAGAATTATATATATGTACAAATATATATATATATATATGTATATATATATATATACAGAAATGCTACTAATGAAAAGTCAGGATGGCATAAGACTGACAGAATCACTCTGTTGCTGGTTGGTGGAATATTCATTCCGCTAGTAAGATATCTACCCATAGATCAGATTAAAAGCCTGTCTACTGGAATGAAAATGTATCTGAACTTATCCAGGATATTAAAGTGTGTAGTGCAGCTGACATCTGATCTAATCACTTTTCATGCAAAGGAAGAAAAAAACACAAACTTTAAAAAGACAAAACAGAAAACACCAAGAAAAATCCATGTTGGAGGACTAAGCACGATTACAGTGGCAATTTCAGATCAGTATCAATAAAGGATTTTATGGACTGTAAGATACAACAGTTCAGAACTGAACGTGTTATAGGCTATACACCATCCGCTTCCCACAATGGAAGACAATTTTAGAGATGCAGAAATCAGAGGTAGGGGATATTCTCTGTAAGAAAGAGAATATCACACACTCACTGCTCACAGTGCTCACAGATATCTCCAGAGAAATAAGCATTCGATATTAGAAATAAAGAATGAAAAGCAGTTTAAAATAAGAATTATGTAGTTAATGATACTAAACAGGTAACTTCTAAAAGAAGTCAAATCCTTTCTACAGGGGACCTGACCCAAAAAGCTGTTATGATCTATAATGACAAAGTAAATAAGAAGTGTCACCAAAAGAGCACAGCGGGAAGAAATCCACAAACTTTTGAGAGGCGCTAACCACACCAACTCTATTTAAAAACAGGGGCTTTAGTTAAACACTTGTGGCTAAGCAGCTTACCATTTCACACCACAGACAATGGCATGAAGGATACAATAACAGCAGTTTCACTGAAAGCTGCCAGTGAAAACCAACTCAGAAAATGTTAAAACTCCAGGATAAAGACACCGCCAATAAGAACAACAACCCAAATTCTTCCAGGCAAAGAAAAAACAGAGGGGAAAAAGGAAAAATGAAGTTATACTCAAAAAAAACTGTAGCACATCAGAAGGAAAGTGCTCTCCTGAGTCTTTTCTCCCTAACCATACAGGTAGGGTGACTCCTTTGATACATCCTCGCTGAATCATAGAATCATCATAGGATGGTTTGGGTTGGAAGGGATCTCGAGGATAATCAAGTTCCAACACCCATACCACAGGCAGAGTTGTCAACCACTACATCAAGTACTAGATCAGATTGCCCCTGGCCCCATCCAGCCTGGCCTTAAACACCTCCTAGACAATCTATTCCACCACCCCACCACTCTCAGGACAAAAACTTCCCCAATATCTAATCTAAATCTCCCTTCCTTTAGTTTAAAACCATTACTCCTATCACTATCTACCCATGTAAAAAGTCAATTTCCCTCATGTTTATAAACTAATTTCAAACACTGGAGGGCTGCAATGAGGTCTCCCTGCTGCTTTCTCATCTTCAGGCTGAACGAACCCAGTTCCTTCAGACTGTCTTCAGAGGTGCTCCAACCCTCTGATCATCTTCATAGCTTTCTCTGGACCTTCTCCGAAAGCTCGATATCTTTCCTGTGCTAAAGGCCCCAGACTTGGATGGAGTATTCCAGCTGGTGCCTCACAAGGGCAGAACAGAGGAAGACAGTCCCATCCCTCACTCTTCTAGCCACTCCTATTCTGATGGAACCCTGCATACCATTGGCCTTTTGGGCTACAAGTGCATACTGCTGGCTCATGTTAAGTTTTTGATCTGCCAGGACCCTGAAGTCTTTCTGAGTAGGGTCACCCTCAAGGAGTTCTCCCAGTTTGTATACATACCTGGGATTACCTCGACCCAAGTGCACTTTGCTTTATTGAACCTCATCAGGTTCATGAGGGCCCACCTTTTGAGTTTATCAAGGTCTCTCTGGAAGGGATCCCTTCTTTCTGCTGGTTCAACCATATCGCTCAGCTTGGTGTCATCAGCAAACTTGCTGAGAGTGCACTCAACCCCATCATCTATGTCACTGATAAAAATATTAAAGAGTATGGGTCCCAAGACAGACCACTGGGGGACACTGCTCATCCAGGGGACACCAGCCTCCACCTGGACATGGAGGGAAACGGTTTGAAGTTGAGGGAGGGAGGAGTTAGGTTGGATGTCAGGGGAAAGTTCTCTACAGAGAGAGTGGTGAGGTGCTGGAACAGCTGCCCAGAGAGGTGGTGGATGCCCCGTCCGCAGAGGTGTTCAAGGCCAGATTGGACGGGGCCCTGGGCAGCCTGGTCTGGTATTAAACGGGGAGGTTGGTGGCCCTGCATGTGGCAGGGGAGTTGGAGATTCATGATCCTTGAAGTTCCTTCCAATCCTGGCCATTCTGTGATTCTGTGATAGAGCCACTGACCACAAACAACCCTCTAGCTGCAACCTTCCAACCAATTCCTTATTCGCTTTATAGTCCATCCTTTAAAACCATCTCTCTCCAATTCAGATATAAGAACATGATGGGAGACCATGTCAAAGGTCTTGCAGAAGTCCAGGCAGACGACTGAAACCTGCTTTAGTGTTATAAAATTGAGCAACACAAAAACCACCATCAGCATGTGTCCTGTACAGCTGAATTAAGCGGGAATTTGAACTAATTGTTTTAAATAGGTCAATAGTGGGAAAAGAAAATCCTCATGCTTGGCTTCATTAGAAAGGCACACTGACCTCACTGCGAAATGCATGAGGAACAATCTACCACTGCATTAAATTAAATGACAATTTTGAGGCATGCAGCTTCCTAATAAACATATCTTCTGAGTGCTACACTGACTGAGTTATGAGTGCAAGTGTAAAGGTGACCAACTACAGATACAGGCAGCACACCTGGAGTCACATCAGGGACAGGCATTGGTAACTCAGGCACTAGATTCAGAGCAGAGGAACTTCAGGCACATGGTAGGTTTCTGTTCCCTTCTCCATGTGCTTAGTTGGCTCATTTAGCCGAAAGATCATCTTCATGAACTTGAGGGAGTAGTTCCTAACTACCATCCTTCTGGAACACATCAAAATATTAGTCCTTAGCAATAAATAAATAAATAAATAAATAAGAAGTAGACTGGTATCTATAGCTCTCACTTTCACACTGGGGGAGAAACCAAGAGAGTGTACTTTTTTAGACTCATTTTAGGCTGCTAACAACAGGGAAGACACACAGAGAATTAATTTGCTTCTAGAAAATTCAGTTTGTACTTAGCACACAGATAGCAGACCAAGTTTAACAACATTCTCTTAAGACTGACACACACCTTGGCATTCCTAAAGGCTGTTCTACTTCTTACCACGACATCCTTGCCAAAGCATAATTTCATTCTGACATTAATGTAAGGATGCCCTTCTAAACAATGTGTTGGTTTAATTCTTAAGAAAAACGAAGATGCTAAATCAGATAGCATCTCTCATCACTAAGCCACACCCAGCAGTGAACTACAACAAAATCACAGAATTATTAAAACAGGAACAGACCATTAAGATCATTAAGATCATCAACAGAACCATTAAGATCATCTAGTCCAACCATCAGCCCATCACTACCCTGCCCGCTGAACCACATCCCTCAGTGTCACATCTACCCTTTTCTTTAAAGCCGTCAGGGACGGTAACCCCACCACCTTCCCAGGCAACCTGTGCCACTGCATCACCACTCCTTCTGAGAAGTTCTTCCTAATATCCAGCCTGAATTTCCCCTGGCACAACTTAAGGCCATTACCTCTTGTCCTATCACTAGGACAATAAAACCATAGTGATGCATTAGAAGAACGTCAGCTGTATGAGCTATCGGTCCAACTATTTTAGGACAGAAGCCCAAGAGCAAAACAGTTTTTCTTCCTTTATATTCCCCTCCCTCCTTCTTTCACAGGATTCAAAAGACAACTTCAGCAAACTGGATGGCTGGCACAGAACTGCAGCTAGGTGCATCTTGCACCCGCACACAGCCAGCAGCTCACAGTTATTATTCAGCAGCATCAATGACAAGACTCCGTTTCCATCCAGTGATTACACGTTACTGTTGAAAATTATTTTCAAAAGCACAGGTAAAGAGTAGACCCAGGTGTTGCCTGATAAAATGATTACTTATAAAATGGATCAAAAGTTGAAAAACAGTCATCTGTGACAATGCAATGGCGTGTTTCTACAATTTATACAAGCCCATCCAAAGATTTCCCTCTGAGCACCTCATTAAATCTAGGCTCAAAAGCTAGAATTGAGAGCATTTATATATTTCAGCTCTGAATGCTGTCAGAAGCTGAAGATAAACTACTTCTTCCAGACAATTTAGATTTTATAATATTTGTTGGTTTCACCAAGGATGAAAGACTGTTGTTTTAAATCATTACTTCGTACAATCTGGTTTGCATACATTTAACAGAGACATTTACAATCCCATCAGCATTCGGAGTGAGGAAGCAAAGGTAACCCACAACTGGGTACTTATGTTGTGACATGAGAGCTTGATTCTCCCATGGCCTTGTTTTTCCTGCATCCTTTTCTTAATGAGATCACTTGGATGCAGGTCTGGAGGCTTTGTTTCAAACTTTCCCATCCATCTGCTTTACCAAGAGTAAGCTTCAACCCATTCATCTGTCAGTCCCATAATCCTGTATTTCTGAATGCTCCTGTTAGGTAGGCAAAGAACACACGACCCATCCACCAAACCTAGCATCTTCTCCTACAAATGAACACTTTCACAGAACTTCAAGTCTGCCTCATCTACTGCTTGTGACCACTTCAGCCACGAATACAGAGGTCACTCAGGGAGTTCAGTGCTGATCTGCTGGTGCCTGAGGACAAGAAGGGTAAGTATAAGTCATAGGGTACCAAAACTTTTTTCCTTCTGCCCCTCCAAAGGGAGAGATGGGCAGGAGTGGAGACTTCAAACTGCTTCAACAAAATCACTGCGATGATGCCAGTGTGAAATGACAATAATGCAAAATATAAGAGGGGAGTGGGAAGGAAAACCCTTGGCTTCTCGCCTCTTATATCACACATTATGTTTCTCAAAAGAGTGATCATCCACAGGGGAACACCACTTCACAAGTACTCTGTCCTTGCTGCATTTGTTGAATACAACTGCCAGAGAGAAATCAAAGTGTCAAAACACAGGACACAGAAAATAACATCTCCACTGTATTTATGAATGGCCTGAAATCCGGGCTTGGAGCTAAATTCCTTGCAATTCAGCAGCCTACACAGGCTGGATTTAGGCAGAACTGATCAAGGAACACCTGGTGTGCACCTGTCCTTTCAGGGTCACCTACAATACCTTCTCCACACAGCCACTTGCAAGGCTCCAGCCACCACTGAGTCCTTCTGTGCCAATAGGCCACTTGGGAACCACAGACAAACATGAAAATGCCAACACCTCTTCTGGCCTGGCTGCACCTTTCCTGCACCAGCAGTCACATCATCTCAGGAAAGGACTCCCCAGCCCCTGAAAAGTGATCCTGGCAATTCCCAATTGCTAAAGAGCTCTTACCCACGAGCCGAAGTGTAACACTAGATAGGAGCAGATAGTTCGTGATTAACTTAATCTGACCAGGTGCCACAGGGAGACTCAGTGCACGTAACCAAACCCTCATCTAGGCCAGGTCTTTACATCTGCTTTTGATATCTCCGTGATGAGGGTTGTAGTTTGTTTTCTGTTTTGGGTTGAGTATGGTTCTCCAATGCTAGTTTTTTTGTGCATGCTTGTGCTGTTTTGTTGTTGTTTTTTTCGTTTATGTCTACCATCTTGCATTTTTATGTCCTTGCAGATCTCAGTATAATGAAGTACAGATACCTGGGTTACATTTGTAGCCCTTTCCCAGCTCTCCAGTCCCTGCTAACCCCAAAGACTTTGCTAGTCTGCTGAAGAGCTATAGGCACTTCTTATGGATGACAGAAGAATTATATTTAAGGGCTTGGAGAATATGTCCTATGAGGAGAGACCAAAGGAGCTGGGGATGTTTAATCTGGGGAAAAGGAGGCTGGGGGGAGACCTTATTGCTCTCTTCCAGTATCTGAAGGCTGCTTACACAGGGTTGGTCTGTTCTCACTGGTGACAGGTGACAGGATAAGGGGAAATGGTCTCAAGTTGTGCCAGGTTAAGTTTAGGCTGGCTATCAGGAAAAACTTCTTTACAGAAAGGGTTCTTAAGCACTGCAATAGGCTGCCCATGGAGGTGGTTGAGTCACCATCCCTGGATGTGTCCCGATTTAGAGGAGGGCTGTTAGAGTTAGGGTGGTACGGTTAGGTTGTGGTTGGACTCGATGATCTTTAAGGTCTTTTCCAACCTGAGTGATTTTATGATTCTATGATTTCCCTCTCCAGTTTATTTCATTTAGAAAATGTTCAAGCTTTAATCTTCCGTAATTCACTTTTCCTGGATGGACATTTTTCTTTGGTAAAAACAATCTTATTCGTTTGCTCATACAGCCTAATGTGGAACTACATTGCATTTCAGATAGTTTTAATTAATAGCTTAGCTGAGCTACTTGATGTTTAATATTGTGAGAGGTGACTATTTTCCTTCTTTCATAGCTGTTGCTATGATATTTACAGTATATTTGAAGTAAGCCTCCAACAGCCTACTTCATATGACCTAAATATTATCCTTTCTCTATAAAATTCCAGGAACTAGCTCACTGAAAATAGCCGGAGGAAAGAACAGTCTCCCCATTTCAAAAAAGAAAAAAAAAAAAAAAAAAGTCCAGACATTAAACTACGAAGAGTCTGGGAGAGAGAGAGAGAGCTGAAAAATCTCTTGGAAAGAAAGAAGTTAACCCATGATTTTCTTCAGTGCAATACATTCCAACATTCTGAAGTGAGTGTCCCCACCGAACATATCAACACAAACATATTTTAAATTAGTGCCATTTGCGACAGAAAGAGATCAGTAGTTTGTCAGACCTAAAATAATGCTCACCTAAAACACTGCCGGAAATTACAGACCTTAAGAGCACCAGGGATTTTGCTGCAACATACTGAGGTGTGAAAACCAATGACAAACAGGTGTAGAGGAAAATCATACACAGCAACCAAGCAGAATTGCTGTACATTTACCATTTGAGTTTCATTTCAAACTCCACGTCAGTCAGATGTGGTTTTTACAGACCCAGCAGGACCCCCCTCAATAGCAGCAACAAGAAAATACCTAAAAAAACACACACCTGATCAAAGCTAAACCATCAAATCAAAGCCAGGATTCACAGGCCCTTCTCTTAGGGCTTTATGCTGATTGGACTGATATCAATGAATAGGAACAGCCTCCTCTTCTCCTCTATATGTGCTTAGATTTTAGTCAGCATTCAACATAATCATTTTCATGCTGCAAGCATGTGGGACCAACCACTGCCATAGCTCCATCCACAATGGGCAGCTCCTGCTTCAAAAAGTCAGTCAAAGTAACGGAAGTAAGGGAGTGGAAGAGCCAGACCCTGCAAAAAGGACGGTAACAAGCACCATGTCCATGAAATACTTTGAATTTATATTGTTTCGTCTTGATGCTTCTGAGGCAAGACAAAAGAACGGGGGAAAACTGACACAGCAAGAGGAATTAGGGAAGGTCTATAAATACATGTAACAAATGAGAGCCAACAAAGGTTGCTGGGCAAAGAGAAGCTGGGAGGTTTCCTCCAGGAACAAATTCCACAGCATCGTGCAGTCATGACTTTGCCCAGGGAGGTGGCTGAGTCACCGTCCCTGGAGGTTTTCAATAAAAGGGTGGACGTGGCACTGAGGGATGTGGTTTTGTGGGCACGGTGGTGATGGGCTGTTGGCAGAACCACTCAGTGGTCTTTTCCAACCTTAATGATTCTACGATACACATCTGCCTGCATCCTCCGTAGCCTCCAGCTGGAATATCCATTGTTTTCATCAGCCCTGGCTAGGACAGTCCTCAAGGATGCTTTTCCTTCCACATCCTGCACCTCTCTGACGTATGCAATCAATCTCACACAGTTCTTAGTCCTCCTTCTTCCAAAGGAATAGTAAGTTTCTGCAGCATCTTCACAACAAGTGCTTCCCCTGAGACATTCCTCAGGTAGGATTTAATGCCATGCAACTCTTCCCACAATATCTTATGGAAGAGATTACAAATTTACCCATTTCACAGCTTCAGAAGCAGCCAGACCGAAAAACTAAATGAATTATCATAGGTAACAATGGATTAAGTCTCATGAGCTAATGTCTCAGCTGCACGCTCATTCCATTAGAATGCAATGTCTTGTATAATATTAAAACCAGCCTCAGACAGAGATTTATGGTGCAGTCACTGGAGGTAGCCAAGGGCAAGACCCTTATATTTATTGCTACTTAATACTGTCCCATGGACACTACTCTTCTGAGGGGTCTTTGACACATTCAAGGCAAGGTTTTCAGTCTGCTGAAATAACACACAAGATTATGGAAATGGCAGCAAATGCTACCCGAATTCTCAAGGAAGGGCTGACTATTGCTCACCTCGAGTGAAGCTGCAGCTTTATTTCTAACCCCACTCCCCAAAAATGCAGATTCAGTTGTTTAGCAAATTGAAAGGCCAAGCTAAAAAAAACACAAGAACAACTTCTGCCCAGCCATTCACTTTGGAAAGCAAAATTTCCTCTGTGTGCTAACCAACAAGCAAAACTGCACACCATGTGCAGTGAGTTTTGCAAGGACGCTTCCCAGAGAGAGAAACCCATTAAGTTCAAGTCACAGAATCACAGGGACTCAAGGATCCTCAAGAGATCATTGAGTCCAACCCCTCTGTAGGGGGTTGCACAGGTAGGCATCCTGATAGGTCTTGAATATCTCCATAGAAGGAGACTCCACAACCTCTCTGGGCAGCCTGTCCCAGTGCTCCCATCAATCACACCAGCACCCTGAAGGAGCTGCACGCATCGGCTTCTCCACATCCAACTGCACTATTCTACATCGAATGACTAGAGTCTATTTCTCACACTTTCAAAGTTACTGCATGTCCCCTGATGGTGGTATAAGCAACAGTTGTTAAGAAAATCTTTTAACAGAATGACAATTAGAAATCTCACACTCACAGCGACGCAGTTCTATAAGCATTCTTTCCCTGAATGAAGCTTTGATTACAAATATTTCTTGCCACCTATTCAGATGTGGTTCTGCAACCTGTAGGTTACCATTTGAGTGAACTCAAGTTAAAATATAAATCTGATCACAATCACTACAACTGAATATTGGTAATTTTGTAGAACTGCATGGAAGTGAGATAACAAAATTTTGCTAAGTAGTTAGTGTAAAAAAATCCTAATTAAAAACACAATTTTCATTTAAAGATTGTATAAAAATCAGAGAATTTATTGTCAAAATACAGTAGAAATACATCAAGCACCACAGCTTGAGAAGGTTCATTCTTTTCAAGGAAAAAAATGCAGGCTTTGAAGCCTCTGTTTCTGCTTCCATTTTGACAAGTTGTGTGGGATTACTTCCTCAGTTACCACAACAGTAAAATTATTTCAGGTTAAAAAAAAAACAAAACAACTTTGTTAAGTTTTAGCTGAAGAGAAAGTCCTCCAATATTCCCAATTTCACAGAAAAGCAAACACATTTTCTGAATAAATTCCAAATGGAATGCTACAGACTGAATCTCACATACAGAGAGGGAGACAGGGAGAGAAACTGGCACTGAGAATAAATAAACCTAAAAGCAACAACTATATGTGTCTTTACGGCTTTTGCCCCTTTGCTAGCTGTGTGCTGACCCTTCACATTGTTAACTACGGCCTCAACTTCTTTACCTACCTTGCCACCAAGCTCAGCTGAGGTTTTCATTCTTTTCCAGTCCTGAAGTTGTGCCCTACTTAAAAACTACTTTGTTTTGCCCTAGAGATATCTGTATTTTAGTTCTCTGGATAATGACCACAGGGACTGGGCTGTGTTACATGACCTCCATTTGCAGCTTAAGAAGTGCTCTGGGCTTGTTTAGTGTAGGCAAAGAAAATAAGAGGAGGACAGGGCTTTATTTAATTGCTATTGTTGTGTTTTCAAAATACTAATATTTAACTGGACGGTTGGCTTTCTTTATTATTTCTTTTTTGCTTCTTGAGGGAGAATCCTTTAAGATAAAAACTGACCTAAATTCACAGAGATCTCGTTCCACAATCCTATAGTTTTAAGTTAATTCTGACAAAACACAACTCTGTTCACAGGAAAGAAAGAAGTATTCGCTTCTCTACAGTTTTCTTCCCTGCACTCTAAAATACTCTTTAAAATAAGCTCTTTAAAGTAAGATTTACTCTCTGTGAATGAGAAGGAAGGGGAAGAAGAGATGAGACGCGACTCTGTAAAGAGGCCCTGTGATATTCCAGATTTATTATGCTTCGGTGCTTCGATCTCAAGTCTCCTCAGTTTACAAACAAAAGATATTCTCTCACATCGCTCTCCTGCCAACCCTGAAATCCACTCCTGACTCATCCAGGGCTCATTTCTCATTACCCATCAGTACCAGTAATAGTGGGTCCTCAGGCCAAGCCTTTGCACAGGGACACCTGCACATTCCCAGCGTCCCCAGTACGTTTACACAGCTGTCACCAAGGCAGAATTTGCCAAAGCAGCCGGCACTTCTGATTGCTGTGCTCTGCCAGCCCAGCATCCAGCCCCACTCCATCCATGCTGCTGGCTCTGCAAAACCACAGAGAGCAAGAGCATTCATCAGGGGGAAAACAGACCCTCAAATAACGGCTAGAAGCAAAACCTGCTGAGCAAGACGTCACCTTTTCACAGTTACTTCTCTGACTGCAAAATTATGGTAATACTGTTTTCCGCTTTCCTAGAAACAAAATATATGTATATAGACTTCAGTTTATAAACAACTTAAGCATCTGGTTTCTGAATTATAGGCCAAGCAATTTTACCAAGGGCTCTTAATTTTTATATTGTGACTTAAAGATATGCTTATGCTACATTTTATACACATCACTTGGAGTCCACCAGCTACACATATGTTTTGCTGAGATTTAGCTATTTTAACAGCATTTCATGTACAGTAAACCAAAATTTAACCTAAAAGTACTTGATTGGTCAGCAGGTAGAATATCGTTTAGACAGAAATAAACAACAGTACACTCAACACTTTTTTTCTTTTTAACCCTCAAAACAGTGACTGAGTTATGCATCAAGAAAGAGATTTATCAAAATTACAGACCGAGAATATCTATTTTGGTATCACTAAAAAACACCATTCATTTTGTACAGCTGCTCCAATAAAATGGCCTCAAAAGAAAACGAAAAACTTACAAGCACCTCTTTTACAACACAATCTGTCTATATATGCCTTGCAGTAAAATGACTTAATTTCTCTGACCACTCAGATTCTTGATTAAGTCACAAGCTGAAAGGCCAAGTAACAGATGTATGCTCATAGCTTGCAGGGAAAAAACACAAGTCTTCAACTGCTGCCACAGAATGGCTGATGCTGTTCTCCTGGCCTTGACGCTGAAAAGGGGTTCACATTCCTCTGGGCCCTCATCAAGTTGCACCATTTCTGAAAAGAAATGGTTTGGGAGAGACTAGGATTCGTCAGATGGAGTTGTCACTGCCTCCTGCCAAGGTCTGTGGGATTTTAGGCCATGTCACAATCTCTCTGAATGCTCTAAGTTAAAGTCCTCTAACACCTCAATGATGAGTTAAAGTGTTCATATGCTTAGTAATGCCAACCTATAAATAAAAGCACAATAGAAGGTCCCATTCGCAGAATCACATAATCACAGAATCATCAAGGTTGGAAAAGACCTAAAAGATCATCCAGTCCAACCATCACCAATACTCCCCAGCTAAATCCTATCCCTCAACACAACATCCAAACGTCTCTTGAACACATCCATGTTCGGTGACTCCACCACCTCCTTGGGCAGTGCATTCCAATGCCTGACCACCCTTTCCAAGAAGTAATATTTCCTAATGTCCAGCCTGAATCTCCCCTGGTGCAGTTTGAAACCATTGCCTCTAGTTCTATCACTGTCTACACGAGAGAAAAGTATTCAAGCATTTCCCTTTCCACAAATGAACATCTTTGAGGCAAATCTGGTCAAGCATTTCTCCAAACATTACATCCTGTGTTTGCATTTTAAGAGATGTTGCTTTCCAGACTCCGTGGTAAGAACGAAGAATGAAAATAACTAGCATGCCATCTCCTGAAACCAAAGGGCTGACAGGGACAGGCCCGTACGTTTTAGACACATGAGCATGCCAAAAATCATAATATATGCAAGTTACTGTATGTAGCTTCCTCATTAATTAAATTGATAGCATTTCTGGCAAAAAGTAGAGAGCAAGGGAAAAAGTTGGATGCAGCGTTCCTATGTCACGCTGGCATGTAACAACATAATGTGGGACCGTTTTCTTGAAGGCAAAACACTGATGTTAATTCACGCTGCAGACAGAGGCACAAGCTGGAGAAAGGATTTATGCACTCCTTCTCCTATTGTAGGGCTTCAAAACAGAAGCACTAGAAGCTGGTATTTTTTCTTTTTCTTTTTTTTTCTTAATTTAAAATGAAGAGTCAGGCTGTTCCCAAGCACAGAGAGCACAGAGCGCCGGGGAGAGGTTTGCTGGAAGCAAACAGCAGCCAGAGCTGAAAATTTCAGACCGAATCTGCAGTGACTGCTGCAGCAGCCTCACACTCAACATAACCGCAAACCACACCAGAGTGGGTTTTTTTGAGCCCACTGAAGCAAGCCTGTGAAGGTTACGACTGATGAAAAACTTCCAGCACAAGCCAACCCACAGCTGGTCCCCAAGGCTCAGCACGGAGGGTGGGATCCCCCTCACCCAAATTTGGTGTCAGAGAACAAGCTGTAAGCACAGGCTGGCCAAGAGAGAAGCTAACCTCTGTCTAAGCTTAGTGCCTATGATATTCAAAACAGGCGCATTCAGAGGGCAATCTATTTCTTCCTCCTGACTATGCAGGCACCCTGGGGCAAGGAGCTTAAATGTGGATGTTTGAAGTAAGGGGAGACGAATCCCACCCTCACAGCCATGAATGCAAGCTGTTTTTATTTTAAGAAAGGCGATCGATGCTAGAATGTGCTTGAGTCACCCTTGCAATCCGCTACGGCCACCGCTCAAATTCTTCCCTTCGAGGCTCCCAAAGGTGTTAGCAGACCTCCAACCTGCGCACCTGGAGCATTTATGACCGCCTGGTGCACTGCTGTGCCCACAGCCCACTCTACCAGCACAAGCCTCCTGCAGCCAGGGCCGAACCCCAGGAAGTGATGGTGGGTTTTGTTTTGCTTTTCAGAAGTATTTTTATGTGAGATGTCAGCTACAAAACCATAAGAAGCATTTATGTTCCACAGTTACCTGAGGCATCAGAACAAGGAAGCAGGAGCAGGCTCTCACTGATACACAATTTTGAAGCACGTTATTAACCACTGCTGACGCTTTTCTTCTAGCAGAGGTTTAATTTCTTTGCCAGTTACATAGAGATGCACGCTTTTCCCAGGCAGGTCCCTATAATTTAGGCTACAGCTTGCAAAGCTAGCAGTACAACCAGCTCCAGAAGAAAACATTAGTGAGACCCATCATCAGGATGACTAAGTGGATCTGCAAGACCTCATTCGTGCAGAAATCATGTACTGCCAAAAAAT
The DNA here is from genome assembly GCA_035772895.1 of Perdix hodgsoniae. NCBI lineage: Eukaryota > Metazoa > Chordata > Aves > Galliformes > Phasianidae > Perdix > Perdix hodgsoniae. Next base: position 3,415,213 of record JAPSGF010000024.1, on the reverse strand, counting down.
GCATTCCATGTGCCTTTATTTCCCTAGCTGCAGTACCAAACTGGTTTGCTCAAAAAATCCTAGTATTCCATACAGCCTCACTGCTGTGCAGGTTTTGGTTGGAGCGTGAGCCAAGCAGGAGCTTAGCAGGGAGAGCTGTGGGGAGCAGGTATTGAATTTCGACCTAAGGATTGAAAGTGGAATAAAAATAGGAAGTAGGAAGTGTTCTTAGTGAGTGTTAGCACAGGACTAGCCTGAAAAACAGCTAAAAGCTATCCTGGTAAGCCCACACTGCTACCTGCCTGAGGCTGGGGACTGCGCCGGAGCCAATTCCTGCACAGTACCAGCAGTACCCATAGTGAGGATGCTCCTGTTCATATATTCTGTTTACCCACAACCAAATCCATCAGCAAGTCTGCCCTGCTCTTCGCCCCACCATACTTCACCCCACACCAGCCAGCAGTTTGTTGTTGCAGTCCCGTATCTTTCCAGGTATTTCCCATCAATACTTTTGGCTTTACACTCTTATGGAAAGAGAGATGAGGGAGTAAACCTATGCCTAAATGGCAGCTTGCTGAGGAGGACACTGCAGCCTGGATGGCTGTTACCACAACGGAAGCCTGGTGACAGGTGGAGCTGTCATTAATCACACCCCCCCCAACAAGCTGCTACTCTCAATCTCACTTTCTGATCAGATTCAGCACCAATCAAGAGCTTGAAAGCACTGAAAGACTGTTCAGCGGGGTTAAACACGCAGATGATATTTTCCTTAAGCTTTGTGACGTTTAGCAACAAACACCGAGACATATAAAGGGCCCAAACAACACACCCCACCACCACACCAACAAATACAATACACACGGAATGGAAATACAGCACGGTTTTAGCCAGACTGCTTTCTACATCTATCACAGACACATGAACTTCCCAGATCAAAATGTCTTGTATTTCTAAAGCTACATAGTCAATAATCATCTTTCAAGACTGTATCACAAACAATACAGATGCATTCAGAGAATGTTTGCTTAAAAACACCTCAAAATATGCCATGTTCTTATACACGAAGGTAGCAACAAAAGATTTTTAGGTCAAGTTAATATAAGGAGATGTTTACCTGCTATTTCAAGGCAATTAGGTGCGTCAGGAGTCGTGTTCAACACAATGAGCAAATACACTGTTAGCAAGTGAACTGTCAAAACGTGCTTATTTGCCTCTGGAGAAAGAGCATGCTAGTATTTGCTGTTCTAATGGAGGGCCACACTTTAATCAACCAGATGTACGCATTGAGAAGAGCAGCCCTGTTCAGCTTCCCTGTCAAAGATGGTTTGAAGAAACTCAGAGCATAAGATCAACAGAGAAACTTAAAGAATAGCTTGAGTAAAATGAAAAAAAAAAAAAAAAAAAAAAAAGTTGTTAAAAATAAAAATCAAAAAAATCAAGATACGTGGTTTTGGAGGGCCAATGCAACGTGTTCCCCAACAAAGTCACTCAAGGTGTGCCACTACCTGTGGAAACTGACTGCTTTCACTGGGACCACCCGCATGTGCCAAAGGGCTGGGCAAAAGCCAAGCTTCCAGAAATTAATTAAGCAAATTGACTATGGAATTAGGAAGGCATTAGGAATAAGTGTAACTATACCATTGCTGTCAGATTCACTTTGTAAGTAAGGCATAAATTCATACAATGACTTAAGTTAGACAGCAACTTAAAGCCCATTCAGTTCCAACCTCAGCCATGAGTTGGGTATCACCCACCAGCTCAGGCTGTCCAGGGCCCCATACAGTCTGGCCTTGAGCATCTCTGCGGATGGGGCATCCACAACTTCCCTGGGCAGCCAATTCCAGCACCTCACCACCCTCTCACTCTCTTCAAATACTCTGAAGCTTTTCTTTCTGCTACTGATTCGGAGCCTATCTCTGCTGCACACCAGAAGGAGCCCGACATTGAGGAAACGCTCACGTCTAAAGGACACTCATGCCGCTGCTCAGCCTCTGACACCCACACAACTCACACAGGAAGGGCAGAAAATTAGCAGCCTACATTTTTCTGATGATTAATTCCCCCAAGAAAGCACAGTTCAGCCACAGACAAGTTTCAGAACAGACACTGCCAAGGTTTAGGCTATTTATTATCTCTAATTTAACTGAAAAGACAGAAATTGAGTGACTTAAGATTCATTAACAGCTTCCTTATAAAATTTAATTTTGGCTACTTGCTTCTGTATAGGGAACATAAAGTAACATAATTAAAGCAGATGATTGTGCTGATTGTAAAAGGCTGCCTGCTCAGTTTGCACTGATCACTGTCTCGAGCCACACTAACAAGTTGAAAACCTCTGCAAGGTCTTGAATGACCGCTCTGCAGCTCTTCTTTCCAAGTAATTAAATTAAAGCCCTCCTCTGGTGTATTACTTCTTGAAGGGGTAAAAAGAAGAAGGAAGAAAAAAAAAACCAACAACAACAAAAAAAAGAAGAAATGAAATACCCACAGTGTAATGGCATGAGGAGTTCAGATCATTTGTCTGATCAGCTGGTTACTGGCAGCTAATGCAGCATGCTGAGGGTTACAAGGAAAAAAAAAAAGAAACTTCAATATTGAAATTGCCAGCACATTAAAGACAATGAAAATAGAATAGTAAGACTTCTCAACACAACAGCCACCCACCACGTGGTCTTCAAAGCACTTACAGGTCACATCCTGCTGATTTTGCTCCTTATTTCAAGCTATGAATTCACATGTAGGTACTTAAGAGTTATAGAATCACATGCATTAAAAAAGATTTTCAGGAACACCAACAAACTGACTGTAGAATCACAGAGGTTGAAAAAGGCCTTTAAGATCCAATCATTAGCCTGCCACACCACATCCACTAAAGCATGTTCCTCAGTACCACACACACACGCTTCTCTAACACCTCCAAGGAAGGTGAACCCACCATCTCACTGGGCAGCTGTGCCAATGCATCACCACTGCTTCTGAAAAGGAATTTCTTCCTAATATCTAAGCTGAACCTCCTCTGGTGCTGTGTGGTTGCACATCCCCAGCTACTACAGATGCATATTCACTGATGAAAGGTGAACAGGACAGAGGGACAGCAAAACAAATGGAAGTGAGGTCAATTTACAGCACACGACAGTTGGGAAAAAAGATGAACCACAGAAGCAGTGGGTAGGGAGGAAGACTCTGAAGGAAGAAAAGCATACAGCAACACAAAAAGCAGATAGCAAAAGAGATACCAACAAGGAGAAAAGCAGCTTCGGAAATTCAATTCAGCTGTTGATTTTGCTTATTTCTATATAAAACAGCTAATTATGGTCTCTGACCAAATGACCAGGGAGTTCCTGAGAACCAGCCAGCTTGCCATTCATGCAGATGCAGCACTGAGTTGTGGCAGGACAGTGTTATCCCAACCAGAGGAAATTCAGAGACCTGCAGTCAGGAAATGGCAGGAGAGAGATGGCCATTGGAGAGATGAAGAGACTTGTGAATTCCAGCTGCATATCACTGCAAACAGATGCTTTGAGCAAAAACTCAGCTCTACTTACAATGCTTGATTTTCCTTATGCTTTTGAGCAAATTTGCTAGAGATCAGCGCTGAAGATATGGAAAAGGAACTCTGGACAGCAACAAAAATCCAGCAAGGACATTGATATTGCTGAAATGCCTGTGGGAGCTCATAAATCATTAAGATAGCACAACAAACAGAAAACTAAAATGCTGCATCTTGATTTTTTGGACAAAGTTACTCAGGATCCACTATAAGCTGCTTGTGGGATCATCTACATTGCAATGCTAATGCAGGTTTCTGCCTGAAGTCTCTGAAATATGTACAAGCTCCTTTCCACTTTGCATAGCTCCAATTAGTGTCTAATCAATAGGTTTATTTGCCTGCCTAGAAGTATGACCAACTCCTATTTTATGTGGGAAGCATTTTTAATGTGGCAGACTCAAGCAGGTACTCTTTCTGAAAGGTAAAATTGTTCTTGGAAGCTTTCCATTAGGAGACAGCAGAAACTCCACCGCTAACTCTTAATTAAGTGCTCTATTGCTTTGGGTTTGTTTTTAATTATTTTTCTTTGTAGATAAGTCATTAATAATTGAGTATCTGCTGGCCTGAGTCATGACACTGTAAATGTACTAAGAAGAATGGCTGCCTGAAAGCCAGTGGCAGCTGTCCATCCAAGCACCAGCACAGCTACTACAGCAGTCTAGAAGGCATCAGTTCCCCTAAACAGTAATTTCAAAGATTTGGGGGGCAGGGGGAAAACTATTTGGCACACAGACGTTTGCACACTGAGAGCAAACCCAGCTCATCCAGCAACATACATCGCCCCAACTGCGTGCGTACTTTTGCTTCTGTTCAACAGTTGCCCACAACTTGCAGAGATACACAAAAAAGCCTGACACCCCCACACGTGCCATCTAAGAGTCGTACAGCAAGCAGTACACACTACTGCTGCACGGACAGAAGAGTATCTTTCTCGTGCTGCAGCTCCTTTCTTCATAGAATTGCTTGAGTCGGAAAGGACCCTTAAAAGCCATCAGGTCCAGCTCCTATGCAATGAGCAGTAACACCCACTCTCCATCCGGTGCTGAGAGCCCCATCCAGGCTGACCTTGAAATGTTCCCAGGCACGGGGCACTCACCACCTCTCTGGACAACCTGCACCAATGCTTCAACACCCTGATCATAAACCACTTTTTCTTGCTGGTTTTAGATTTAAAAAAGATAATAATAATAATAATAAAAACCTTCCTAATTAGGATTTAAGTATATATGCAAGAAAAACAGTTCTTTAACAATCTACTTCCAGACTGCAGTCTATGCAGAACTCGACACTCAGGCTGCAATCACAAAACAGCCGTGCAGCCAAAAAATGGTAACAGGCTCCTTTTGTGAGGGACAAAGCGCACAACGGGTATGGCAGCTTTCAAAATTAATATTCTGCAAGCAGAACAGTCCTCCGCTCCAACAGAGGAAAAAATATTTTCAGATCACCTTCTCTGGTCAGTCTTACTAAGCTGCTGACTCTAATGAGTTTAAATACCCTCCTGGAGACAGGCCTGCAGGTTTGGGTACGGCAGAGAGGAAGATGCTTCTTCAGTTACTTTTTTCTGGCTGTATCATTTGACATGTCAGTACTCAAAATGCTATCTATTCAACACAGTATGCAGCTAATCTAATCTAAAGCGGCACTGCAAGCACTGCTGTGCGATGGAAGTGTTTAACAACACGGGCATGATTAGCCACATAGGTGGAGCTTTGCACACAATTGTTTTGGGAGAGAGATTTAACGCTGCCACAATGACAACATGGCCTCCCTCCTCACATCTATCTTATCAGCCCTCAACTCGGAGGCTTTAATCTTGCTGCAACTTCATCCCCCATCCCTCGCTAAGGTGGAGGCTCATCTTACACTAATTATGGCAATTTAATGAAGGGAAGAAATGAGAACGATTAATAAAAGTCACTGCTGTTTGTAACGTTTTCGGCAAGTCGAGTTGCACTGAAGGATGCTTAGACAACATTAAAAAGCTATGTAACATACATAGCTAAGGAAATACATGTGTGCTAAGGAAAATAATATATTTTGATGCATAACTGAGCTTAATTTAAAAAAATAAAAATAAAAATAACTTACAACTAAAATATCTCAACCAGACTAAGGAATGTTGCAAATAAGTTCAATTAAACTGATCCAGGAACACTCCAGAGATAGGGACGAGCGAAAGACTTTCTTCAAAGAAGTTTGGCTGCAGTGAGTCAAAAGATGAGGGTTGAGAAAGGAAGAAATGAAAAGGACTGCAAAGAGTGAGCGCGGTACATCTGCCAGCTCTTCAGGATGTGCCCACCACTGCCTGTTAGCTCTCTGCAAGTTCTCAAATTGCTCTTATAAAACAGTGCTGGAAGGGCTGGGTGGCATTTAGCTTAGTTCTCTTCAGACCAGCTAAGGCAATAATGTTCGTCAACCCAATACCACGTAACACCAGTGCTAAGCCTTTTGGCATAGCTGCTGTGAACGAGGCATTTCCAGAAGCAGGAGCAGTTCTATGCCATGTGAATGCATGTGTATTTAAGGTCTGTCCCTAGGGTCCTCCCAACCTCTGCCCTGCAGGCATACTAAATACACCAGATCTCAATCGTCACCAAACAGGTTGTACTTACGTTCTGAAGACACAAGTCTCTCAGCTGTTGTGAATATAGCACTGTGTTGCAAACTGACTTAAAAATATTAAATAAAAGAGATTAAAAGTTCTCAAAGAGGATTTAAATACAGGCAGCAAGTCAGCACTTCACTTCCTACAATCCCTTCCAAGAGAGATTAGGGGAGCAGGGCTCAATACCTTAGAAGTAAAATAGCTACAAAGAATGTTGATTTGCCTTCTTAGAACAGGGGTCCCTGAAGATAAGGAGGCACAGGTACTTATGTTTTAAAGCCGAATAAAGCATTTAAGAGATATTGTCAACATAAGTATTAAAGAGATACCATCAACTTTAAATCTAGATTTTAAGAGTAAATCTGGAAAACTTTGAAATAGAGCAATTTTTGGTTATTTTGCTGGCTGTAAGTAAATATAGATAAATGCATACAAGTATTTATACATATATATTGCATGTATTTATACATATGTGTGTGTGTGTGTGTGTGTGTGTAAACATAAGTGAGTGTACGTACACACACACAGAAGTTAGTCTTATCTTGCAGACATCAATGATACCAAGTCCTACATCAGACTGACATTACTGGGATTTCATTCTCAATTGAAAAAGTCTTTCTCCCGAATTTCCACAAAAACTCATCTCAAGAATATCAAAATTTACTGCTTTATTTTTCTTGCTTATTAAAAAAACAAACCAACCACAACACAGCATAAAGATGCTATCCCATTACAGATTAATCGGGACATTTGTTTAAGATAGGCAACAATAGTAACTGCATCCAATGAAAACACACATACTTGCAGACTTCTGCCAATCCACAGCCCCATGCTGTGCAAGCTGTGTGCGCTTTTATTGCTTCAAATCCTCCCCTGAGACATTTGTCACTCCAATGGCCCCGTTCACTATCCTTTTATGCTGACAGACCTAGAGGACTGCAGCTTTAGGACCTAAAGCATCCCTTAAATTTCTTCCATCCGTGCTCCTACAACAACCCGGCGCCAGCTCTGCTTCCCCTATCCTGCAAACGGAGGCAACGGAACGGACTGCTTCCCTTGGTCTCACAACAAATAAAATAAAGTGGGAATTACGTGTTCCCTCTGCCACCAGACTAAGCCTGCAGCAAAGAAGTTCTAAGATACCTTAATCCTTCTGGCTGCCTTCCGTCATGCTGTGCCTCCTCCGTGCTCACAGCTCTCCCGTATTACTCTGTAATGATGCCAGCTGGCCTCTCTTAGCCAGCTCTTTTTTTTAATTATTCTTATTATTATATTATTATTAATAAAATAACCTTCAAATTAAAAAAAAAAACACAGTATGATCAACTCCTGAATATAATGTCTATCCATTCGTGGGATCTTACCAAGTCATGACTTATGTAATTCCATCCCAGGCTGGATGTGGCTCTGGGCAGCCTGGTTTGGTGGTTGACAACCCTGCACATAGCAGGGGGGTTGAAACTACATGATCGCTGTGATCCTTTTCAATCCAGGCCATTCTATGATATTCTGTGATATGATGATAATTAATTGTAATTCAGGAAGGTATAGCATATGAACAATTATTTAAGAGTTTAAAAACGAAGAGAGTTGCTGGCTCTTTACAATGCTGACATATTTAGCACCCAAAACAAATCCTTTCACTGCTGTCTTTGAAACAAAGACGTACATTTTCTATGAGCAAGTTCCTATGTTGCAGCACTCTCCATTCCATCCCTCTGCAAGAAAAAGTCTGTTTGCGGCAGCTGAAAATGCAAGGACAGACAATTATAAAAGTGATATCACTGAATGGAAAAAGAGTTTTAGTTGCATACCTAATTGATGGCAATCCCCTTTTGCCACTGAATATGGATTATCGAATTGAAGAATGGAGCAGAGTGGAGTGGAGTAGCTCTTTGAACATATTTTTAGGGGGTAAGCTATCACCACCAACGTGAGCAAAGTAGTAGCTGCTGGAGTAACTACTTATTTAGGCATCTTGCCGCTATGGGAAGGGTAAGTCTGTTTTTCCTTGCTTAGCAAAGCCTTCTATTTATTTTGTGTTCAACAAGACATGATCATTTAGAAATCAAAACTTGTGGGAGAGGGTAGCAAGACAAGAACATGTCAGACATTCCTGCAGGCAAACTCACAGCAGCCAGCAAGCTTCAAACCGTTGCAGCAAAGTCCCAAACTGATATTCCTAGTACAGACGTTGGAAGTATGACTTTAGAAGTCCAGCACTCTGCTTGGTTCCACATGGTCCAACCATTTCTACAAAATCAGTTCGGTCTCACTTCTGCTTTTAATTTACGCAGAATCCAGTACAAAACAATCCCAAGATAGGAACTGACATGCCTTAGTGAATGGCTCTTAGGAATCTGAACATAGTGGCATCTATTAAAAAAAAAAACCAACAACATAAAGCTTCCTCCCAGTTATTTCCCTCCCCAGAGTCTAAGTTTTCAATGATGGGCACAAAAAATAAAAGCCCAGTCAAGTCTAACTGTTGTCAAAAGGGCAGCAATGCACTGTATACCCTAGGAGAGCCTCACCATGACCACTTTACTTTTTAACTGAACAAAAATGGGTCACTTCATGAAGTGAAAACTTCACATTTCACCATTTCTCTGCCCAACTTTTATCTCAAGGACCTGAGCTCGGGTCTCCTTATGAACTATAAGAAGGCACTCAGTGTCAAATCTTTGGATTTCCACTGTTGGCAGTACATCTGACAGCTCAGCACCGAAACATCCAGCCTCGCATAACCAAAGATGCTTCACAAGCCTAGCTTAGCCAACCTGGCAATTAAACACAGTTAAGTGCTTACCATCAATCACAGCAAAATAAAAATGGAACCTTCTCTTACTCAGTAATGTTAACCTTAACACAGCACTTGGCGCTGCTGATAAACCTCACAGAATGAATTATATTTCCAGATCCAGAGATCCACAGGGCCAAGCAAGCTTCTGTTAGCAGTCAACCCAGGTGACTCCCTGTGACAATAAAAGGAAAATCCATCTCCGTAGCCTTCAGTGAGTGCAGAGTGCCTTCAGACATATCATCTCGAGCTTGGTTAGGCACAAATGACTCTTCCAGAGAGTTATGACACCCCATCGCTCTTCATGCTCTAGCTACCCCAAGTTACTAACCAATCTGCTTCACCACAAGTTCTAACATTAACTTGCACCACTTCTAAAAACACTGGAAGTACTTCAGCATTTTAAATGGAGGCTGTAAAACCCTGAAAATAAAGAGTTCAGCATGAAAGATTGCTATTTGTAACCTTCCACATCTGCCAGTAGCACACAGTTCTTGGAGCACGGGAAATCAAGCATAAGCAATTCCTTCACTCTGGTTTTGCTTATATGCATATGCTGGCAATATTCCCCATAGAATCAAGACAGCTTGGGGATGAAAGTTTAGAACGAACTTATTAGAAGCACACTGCAGAGTAGATTAATAGTATACAGGAAAGCTTCAAGTCTGCCAAGCCACTATAAAGGAATATACCTCCACACAGAGACTTTGCTAACATCTGTGCCAAACACAGGAGAGAAAAATCAAGAGGTGCTCCACAAAGAGGACTGCGCTCTTCATCTCCCACCTCTGTGCAGCTAAGAGATACAACAGCAAGATGAAGAAGCAACAGTTACGCATAGGGGAAAGAGTGCTTCCTTTGCATCCAGGATGCTAGAAACATAAAGAAACTTCTGCTACTTCATATCAGATTGTCTTTCTCACTGCGGTCTTTCCATGGCTAAAAGCCTCTGAGGCTTTTTGGCTCTCTGTCACTGCAGCTGACCTCCTTGTTTGACTTCTGCCTGGTGAAGCAAGAACAGATAAGAGTGACGTGATTCATGTTTTACTGTAACCAAGAAACTTGTTGATAGTTTAGAGGACGTGGCTACAAGACTGAAGCATAAATATCTGATCAAAGCACGGTCTGAAGAATTATTCTGTTTCTTTCCCACATCTCTTACAATTCAAGAGAAATTACCTACGATATGGGGAAGCACTGCTCCCCATCCTTCTCTAGGGGTTGAATGCATTTGCTATAGCCATCCTCTTTGCCTCCTCCATGTGCACGCTGCAGTCTCCTCTGTCACAGGAACTCAGTTTGCAACTGTGACACAATCCAGTGCCTCGTTCCTAGTATCAGCAGCACAGAAATGCTTCAGACACAGCCATTAGCTCTCCCAACAGCAACACGAGAATTTCTCCTCCAGTCAGTTTTCACTAATGCTATTCACAGCAGAGGAGCTGGCAGGACTCATCCCAGCTTCATTTCGTACCTTCTGGGAAAGCTATGAGTAACAGCAGAGGCAGCTGCAGCCTAAACAAGCTGATACAAAGCTGGCCAAGCTGCACCATCCCCGGCCAGCAGTGCAGGGCCCGGGGTCAGCTGCACACAAAGGTCTGTGATACCTCTGACATTGCCCAAAAATCACTCCTGAATCATGGAGTAACAGCATCGTGATGGCAGCAGACTTGCAGTTGTCCTCTCTCCTGTTCAGGCAGCTGTTTCTTCCTAGTCGTAAAGGAAAGCTGTAATTATGGCTCTGAATTTGGATCAAGTCAACAAGTGCTTACCAGTGGTCCGAACAATTTGTTTCCTTTTCTTTCCCCATTCTCCAATTTACCAGCAAGTACTGCAATAGAATCTAGTTACTTCTCACTGAAGAGTGGGAGAACAATTGCTAAGTCAAAAAAAATTTTGTTGTGTGCAAGTAAGCAAACAAATTAATGTACCATAAACCATGTTTTGCTCACTTATTTTGACAACTCTAGTTTGCTTTTAATTATGATACTTCCTAGCAGACTAGTCTGCCTGTCTCTACTGCAGAAGTGCTGAACCCCTTCTTATTCTCCTATACATTTTCCCTGTACCTGTGTTGCTGGTTTTCCTTTCAAGCTGGATTTAAAAGAACATCCCTTGTGACACCAAACCTGTTACTAACACAGTTCGGCATTTCACTCTGACTTAAATTGGACACTTAAGTCTTCCTACTTCCTCTGGGTTTGATCGATGTAAGGAGCTCCCTTAATTTCACCCTGTATTCTAACACTGCTTAGAACACTGCTTAGCTTCTGAACTTGCCAGAGCTAGAGTAAGCCTGGCACATGCAGCCACTGGTGGAAACGCTCATGCACTCTTTTATAGGCACATAACAGGTTTTTGTTTTTGTTTTTGGATGGTCACCTGTTTTTAAAGGATATGGTGTTGTACAATAGGGTTGGTTTTTATCTATTTATTTATTAAACTTAAAGTTTAAATGTAAAAAAAAGAAAACAAGCAAACAGCTCACCGCTTTACCAGGCTTTTGCAGAAAAGAGCAAGGATTCCTCTGATGCTCAAAGCAAAAAACCACCTTTGCCTTAGGTGAGATGTAGGCAATAGCCTCTGCTGACCATCTGCCAGCAGAAATGATGCATGCACTTTGCCCCAACTATCTGCCTAACCAACAGGCGAACCCTCCCAATTCCTGGGCTTGATTCCCTCCGAGGGAAGGAGAAAAGACAATGGGAAAAGACTCTGAGAAAAAACAATGGTCTAAATTCTGAAGCTACCAAACACAGGCATGATTTGGCACACACAGACTTGCTGAGTGTGTGAGATGCGGGTGCCAGGTAAAGAAGTAGGTCATGTAAAGAAAAGCTGCCTGAGGACAGCATACGGCCCCTCGGCCTATTTCTGAAGTGACAGTCAAAGCCGGCAAAGAATTATCTTTCCTTGAGCAAAAGCTGCAAAGAGACAAGAAGAAAAATAGGAAGGTATGGCCTCTTGATCATCAGGTCAGAGAAGTCTCACCAGACAAGGCTGGATTGGTTTTAGATGGAGAAAAGAAAGTGCCCATCTAGATTTGTTAGGAAGTAACCTGCTTCTCCAACAGGGTGAATACTTCTAAATGTATCATGCCATAGCCACCATCCAAAGTTAAAGATCCGTTGTACACCTGCCATTAGTGACTGATGGGAAGAAATCCCATCAAGGCAAAAATTACGAGATAAAGGTGATTTAAAAAATCAACGCATTAAAAAGGAATCCAAAAGGGAGGTATTTGCTAATGTAAAGCTCTGACTTTTCAGTGGACCCATGTGGAGCCAACAGTTGGATTCAATTTTCCTTATGGGTCCCTTCCAACTTGGGATACTCTGTGATGCTAGGCTGAAATCGTAGTCAACGTCTATGAGGGCACAACTGGCAGACAGACAATTTCCTAACCAGATAGTTTTCATCTATGGAAATATAACCAGGAAAAGATTGACTAACCCAAAGTCCTCAGCACCCAACAGTTCTCATCAATGAGGTTACTTCATATAACCCTTCCAATTACTACTTCCAGCTTTCCTGAAAGTTTTCAGAATTCCATAAGCAACACTGCAGCTTTTCTTTATCTGAAAGTCACATATTCCAAATGGAAAGTTTCACTCCCTGTGATTACTTTCCTTTTCCCCATTAGCCAACTTCTTCACTCTCCTGTGCAGAGGGAATATTTCCATTTGGTCCATCCATGGCTGCATCCCTCTATCAGCAGCAGGCAGCCGCAGGTGCGTGCTAAGCAAGGACTGTTATAACACTAACACAGCAGTACAGCAGCTACCTGGCAGCTGTCACAGCAGATTATCCTTCTTCTAATTCTCTTTTAAGCTCAAACAAGTAAAGCTCTATCATTTCCTTCCTGCACATCCCACTTTCCTTCCTTGGATGTTTCCCTTCTGGAACATCAGGTTTCCCACACCATCCTAGCTTATACTACCCACTTCTGCAGCAGCATTACCCATCAATGCTCTGATCCTGGCCCGAGCCCCAGCTCTGTGATTTAAGGATATCCTCCTGATGAAGAGTTTCAGTCCCAACCTACAGCTCCAGCTTTCCCATATTAAGGAGAATTGACAGCTATTGAAATTTGACAGCTACTGGCAGAACCTGGGCATCAAGTGCCCCCAAAAGGCAATAGGCTCTTCCTACCCCACCACCTTTTATTTTTTTTTCCCTCAAGCAAAAACAAAAGCAGAACCACCATAAAATCTCCTAGTATCTGCAGAAAGTATAACCTAAGCCCCACAGAATCCAGCAGCGATAGGATGAGAGATGTCTGCCTTGACAACGCTCTGTATATCATGGACCTACCGATAAATCCACCAGCTTCATTCTTCTGCGGTGCCAACGCAGAGCACCAATGGAGATACCACTTGGAACTGCATCAGAGGTCAGTTATCCATGTTCCTTCAGGTAAGCAAAGAACTGCCACCAGCATCTACCAAGCTTTCCAAGAGGCACTTTGTTTACGGAAGGGAACAGTTACGAGTAGCTGTCTCAATCCAAATGGTTCCTTTCAGCAAAGAGCAGCAGAGACAACCCAAGCACTTAGCACCTTGTAGCTCTGTTCCATGCTGGCTTCCCATAATCACCAAACCAGAAATACCTGTTTCCATTTAGTGTGGTTGCTCTACCTTATTTACCAGTTCCAAAATCAGATACTCCAGCCTCCAGAGAGGCTGATAAAAGCCACATCCAACTTCTTTGTCGTTTGTTTTTCCTCCCTGGTTTGGTCACATCAACTCTTTTGTACCACCTCCCAGGTGGTTCCAAGGCAATCCCCACAGCCTCCTCTTCCATGCACTCAGAACACATCTCAGCCTCCCAGTCACACGTTTGGCAAAGTGTCTCTGTCTGCTACAACTCTGCTCCACTCTTTTTCTTCCTACTCCTCTGCACATCATGTTCCCCAGCACCCTGCCAAGGACTCTGAGGCTGCGGGCCATCACGGAGACACACCAAGATAGACTGAAGGGCTTCCAAAGGAGCTCATTGTTCCAGTATCCAATATAGGACTGAAACAATTATTTCACAAAGCAAAATGGCAAAATTCAAAAACTGAAAGCCACAGGCATTGCTCTGGCATCATGACAGAAGATTTCTCAATCTCTTTGTGGTGAAAGATTATTTCTTCTTTGAAGGAAGAAAAGAAAAATGGAAGGCCAGTCATAGTAGAAGAGTTTTATCTTAATGAGACCAAAATGAGTTCCCAGCAGTTGGGTGGACCCAATTTTATTGTCACTGTTACATCCTCCCAAAGCATGGTATGCCTTGACAAACTTCACCTCCCTACCATAACCCAAAAGCCATTAGATGGCCCCTGAGGGCAAGTCACCTTCAAGATTGCCCATGCACAAATAAACAGCATCACAGAATCAGAAGGATGGAAAAGACCTCTAAGATCACCAAGTCCAACACTCAACCCACCACCATCATGTCCACTGTGTTCCTTGATGCTTCTCCATGTTTCCTGAACACTTCCAGGGACAGTGACTCCACCACCCCCCCTTGGGCAGCCTGTTCCAATACCCTAACACTCTTTCTGAGAAGGTTTTTTCTAATACCCAACCCAAACCTCCCCAGTGCAATCATTATCTCTTATCCCATAATTTCAAGTGTCTACAGCTACTGCTGCATCACCTTTGCCTTAAAGTAAATAGTGCTGGCCTGCAGGACAACAGACTACTTGAGCCTAAAATAAAGTGTATTATATGCAATATTTCTACCATAACCAGGAATTCATTTGATCACAGTGTTTCAGGCAAATCCTTTCTCCTCTCTGCATCTCAGCTTTGTCATCTGCAAAACTTTGACAAGTCTGACATACGTGAACAAAAGATACTGCAGAAATGCAGAAAGTCATTGAGCAGAATGAGAACATTGGGGCCAAGCAGACAATTGCCTCAGATTTCCCAAAGATGATTATTTATTCATTCTCACATTGTTTAAGGAGCACCAAGAAGCCTTAACTGTGATAAAGGTCCAACAGTTGCCAACTGAATACTTTTCTTGAATCACACTTGATGCTGTGCTTAAAGCAGTCTGTCAGCTTCTGGAGTCATTCGATTATATACAAGTATTACTTCAAAGCAAGCAAACAAGGAATGCATTTCTATTTGTTTGTTTCAGTATTTATAAGCAGTGTTTTGCTGGAATTTTCAGCGTGAAGGAAATTCACAGCACTTACGTTTGGATCTAATTTTCACGAAAATGAAATAAGAACAGAAAAAGACCAACCACCCAAACCCTTCCTACCCCCCCCCCCCCCCAGTAATTAAGTTTCCACAAAGAGGCTGCTAGACAGCCAACCTGGTTTGGGATATATTTCACAATTCAGTGCTATTTACCTTAAACCATCACAAACAAACCGAAGTGGAAGCTTGGCGGTAGCTGCTCAAACACCTGAGAAATAACAGCTAGGCACTGAAAACAACTGCTGGGCAGAGGCAGAACAGACACCTCATACACTGTCTAAGTTGCCAAAAAAGGGGCATGATGTACATTACGTTGTGCTGCTCATTCTTCCCATCCTCTTCATAGTTCTACTAATGGGAGTTTAAGGATAAAGTTCATTTCTGATCCTCAGAGCATTAAGGGAACAGCTCAACTTTAACAAATCACCATCTCCTACTGAAGTAGGACTTGATAATGAAATGGAATATGGGTCTAATCCTATAGTTATAATTCATATTAGAAATGAGCAACCTTTCACAAAAAATCTTTTCAGTAGCCTAGTTCTGGAGACAGAACAAAACCCAACTGTGGTTCCCAAAATCTGCAGGACCCTCCCCCCCCCCTCCCAAAAACAAACAAACAAAAACACTGATCTAAATAAAAGGGGAAATCCAGTACTTAAGAACAATTATAATAATCTATACTGACAGCAACAGAATTGGCTGACTCATTTCAGGGACAGCAAGCTTGACTTCTTCCAAGTATTTTAGCTGTATTAATACCAGCACCATTCTGGAAAGCTGATGGAAAAATCCTGAAACAATTGCTCACTGAGACAGGGAAAACAATACCAAAAAACCCTCACTGTGTTAGCTTGAGCAATAAAGCAGTTTTGAAGTGCTACTATCAAATCAATAGTATTGCTTCCTTGCTCTGCGTACTAGACACCCAAATCCATGGGAAATACTGCAAGCTCAGAGAGGGCTCAGAGGACCATAACAACAATATTTCGGATGTGAAGACCCTCATTTGAAGGCAGACTGAAGACTGAATAGCAGACTTTAGAGACAAAATAAAAATGTAAAATCGTGACTAGCACAGAAGTCATAACTTCAGTTTCGCTCTTCTCGGTCTCCTAACAATAGGGAATTCAATAAAAGCTACAAGTTATAGAGCAGATAAAAATAAGATACTCTCAAAACGCCTAACCAGACTGCAGAGCTTGAAGCCAGAAGCAGCTGTCAAGGCCAAAAATGCAAGAATTCCCTTATAAGCTACTGGAAACATACATACAGTTAAGATCATCTAGAGATTTGGAAGCCCATGATAAGAACTCTTGGTATGAGATCTTTAACGCCTATACCAATCCCTTAAGAAGATAGGGAGAGGCAGAGATAATTACAACTGCCCTAATCAAAAGTGCCAGGTCCTGTACATTGGCCACAACAACCCCAGGCAAAGCTACAGTTCTGGGGCAGAGCAGCTGGAAGACTGTAGAGGAAATGGATCTGGGGCTGTTGGTCGATGCTCAGCTGAATGTGAGCCAGCAGAGCACCCAGGTGGCCAGGAAGGCCAATGGCATCCTCAGTTCTATCAGAAACAGCATTGCCTGCAGAAGCAGGGAAGTGATTGTCCCTCTGTACTCAGCACTGGTGAGGATACGCTTCCAGTACTGAGCTCAGTTTGGGGTCCCTCACAAGAGGCTGTAGCAAGGTGAGAGCAGGCTTCTTCTCTTGCATACCTAGCAATAGGACTAGGGGAAATGGCCTCAAGTTGCACCTGGGGAGATTTGGGTTGGATGCTGGGAAAAAATTTCTTCTCCCAAAGCGTTCAGGCTCTGAAACAGGCTGCCCAGGGATGTGGTTTTGTCAACAGCTCTGGAGGTGTTCAAGAAGTGTTTAGACGTTATACTAAGGGATGTGATTTAGTAGGAAAATATTGGTGATAGCTGAACTGGATGATCCTGGAGGTCTTTTGCAGCCTCAGTGAATCTACGATTCTGTGAATAGGTCATTTCTCATTTCATTAATAACCTGGCCACTAAACTGCTCTAAGTCACTACCTGAAGAGGTGGGCCAGAAGTCTGACAGCTCCATAGATAGCCTGAGTGATTTTAAGCTTCATTTAGTCATGAAAATTTGTTTCCAGGAAAATATTCAAACTATTCAATATTTCAAGTTTCATGCCATGTCCTCAAAACATGTCCAATTTTCCATAAGTAGAATTTAAAAGCTGTCTCTTCAAATCACATTTTATTTCAATTCTTTAAAATCCTTCCAATTTCTACATTATTTATGACAACAAACAGTATATGCAATCAGCACTACAAAGTTACTTTCACTGCAGGTTGAAAAGTTACAATATTTCTATGTAAAAAGTTCCTTTATTTATTTATTTATTCATTTATTTGCATGAAATGTCCAACCATACAATCACAGAATCACAGAACGGCCAGGGCTGGAAGGAACCTCAAGGATCATGAAGCTCCAACCCCCTGCCACATGCAGGGCCACCAACCTCCACATTTCATACCAGCCCAGGCTGCCCAGGGCCCATCCAACCTGGCCTTGAACACCTCCAGGGACGGGGCATCTATTTTATATTTGCAGTTGATCAACTTAATAGGAGGCAATAGCCTTAAGTTGCACTCAGGAGGTTCAGGCTGGATATTAGGAAAAAATTATTATCAAAAAAGCGGTGAGACATTGGAACAGGCTGCCCAAGGAGGTGCTGGAGCCACCATCCCTGGAGGTTTTCAAGGAAAGGCTAGATGTGGCACTGGGGACATGGTCCAGAGTGGTCACACGCATGGGTTGGTGGTTGGATTAGATGATACTAGTGGTCCTTCAGACCTTAATGATTTTATGAAATACACTGATAACTATTTTGTCTCCAACCAGCAGCAGAAGCATCATCTGCACCAAGCCTTGGGAATGCAACAGAATGGGCGTGCTGAAGTAAGGACTCATCATTGAAATACTAATGACAGATTAAAAACAAGCTAGCAGAACACAATCCCCAAATTCAATAATACCAAAGTCACGGCACAAAGCTATTGAACTCATTTCTTTATAATGGAATTGCTCAGCTGGAAGGTATGTTCAAAGACTATCTAATCCAACTGCCTGACCACTTCAGAGCTAACCTGAAGTCAGAGATATTACCGTGGGTGTTGTCCCAATGCCTCTCAAACACTGACAGGCATGGGGTGCCAATCACCTCTAGGAAGCCTGTTCCAGTGTTTGACCACACTCACAGTAAAGAGATTTTCCTAATACCCAGTCTTCCCCAGGCATACTCAAAGACAGGCAGAACATCCCAAAAACGCAGTTAATCCCACTGATGGGTATTTGAGTCTTCTAACCAAGTAAAATTTTTCTGACAGTCAAGTAGCCGCTTGTCTTCAGAACCTTTCTACCTTCAATACTAGAATACAAAAAAGCATTTAGCACTTTGAGATGCAAAGTGGTTTTCTAGCCACTGCCGCAGCAATTTCAATGGCTCTTTCCAGAGCCTTTTTATAAACAACCTACTGGATGAAGCCACTAGTGCGAGGACTTTGGTGACCAAGGACAGAAGCACCAAGAAGCATTACGCAAACTTAAGACCTCACAAGCCGATGAGGGATGGGACCAGGGCTCTCCTGTCACACACACCAGGCCCAACAGCCCTGAGGAGCTGCTGCTTTCCAGAAGGCAGGCTCCTCCACAGCAACACGCCGCCTCAACCAAGGCACTCGGATCTCGTGCTGACGGCCATCTACAAGTTATTTTTAGTTAAGTACTCAGCTGGAGCAGACCAAAACAAGTTCTAGGGATGGCCTGTAAGCCCTCAGAGGCCAAAGAGCACAGGCTGTTTGGATGAGCTCCAGTCTCAGCTCCAGCTATCCCAATTCTTTCAGTTAGGCTCTACAAGTCTACATTCTCTACAGACCTACAAGCCTTCAAAAAATAACGATGTGCTATAAATCAACCTTGATCCCCAGCAGTTAGCATTTATTACCTCCTTTTTGCTGCATGCTGGCTTGCATCATCCACAAAGCCCCATTTTCTACCACTACAGGCTCTCAAAGTGGGCTTCCCTGCCCACTACTGGATAGGACCAATTTCAAAACAGTTAGATTTGTTCTTATGTCAAAATTAAACCACGTGGATTTTCCTCTGTTTTGTTCAAAGCCGCATACCAAGGTATCCAAGTTTCTTCCCCTCCCTGGGGTCACGTTGTGAATTCTGAATTTTGGTGGGCAGGCTGACTCAAAGTCCAAGAAAACAACATTGTTAACATTTTTTTGGCTTTAGTTTGGAGCTCAGAAAATGGAAAGACAGGCTTTCTCTGCTCAAAACTATTTTACAAGAAAGGCAGCTGGCTCCACTGCAACCGTAGTGGAGTGTTTTAACCCCCTGCTTCCTCCCTAGAGATGACCTAAATCCATGCTCAGTACAAGACCAAGGAAAGCAGCAAGTTAGCTAAAGGTGACAAGCAGTTGTTTTTTGAGAAGAGAGGCATCTGCTAAAGCACATTAAAATATAGATTCAAATCCCGAGTAAATAGCATGTTTGTAAGATTTCAGTCTGGTCTGGAGTGGCTCTAGGCTAATTCTGTTAAAACTGCTATTGGCTACATGGTACTGTAACTGAGCAAATAACTTCCAGAACTTTGCCACAGCTCTATATGCCAAAATGAAAATACAGAGAAGTTAAATATGTTGTTGCACATACTTTGGAAGCCAAGGATTTCTGATACAATAGCTGTACAGCTAATAAGTTAGCACCAAGATACAAACAGCAGCCAGGTCAAATCCTTAAGTCACTCTGTAGGAAACCTAGATATGTGCTTGTTTTAGCTCAGAATTACACTGAGACCTCATATGGTCCTTGCTAATGAAATGAGAGGAAGCAGTAGTATCTATTCCCAGTGTAACAGCAGGGAAACCAGATTGCAAGGTTCCTCTGCTAATATGAGTTACTATAGTGTTGCGGGAGCTTTGCACTGTTGCAATAATTGCAAATTTAACAGGCTTTTTCATCCTTCTCACCTTCAAATCCTCTCTCTCAGAACAGCTTAGTGCTGCCACATCTACTTTTTTTTTTTTTTTTTTTTTTAAATCTTAACAGTTTTTTTGGTGGCTTTTTTTTTTTTTTAATCCTAACAAAGTTCTTAGCTGACCACCTCACTCACAACAAGAACGTCTCAAGTCTCTACAGCTGGGACCCCAAATTTACACTTTGTCCACCTAGTTGCCAAAAGTAGAGGAAAAAAATAAAGCCACTACCATTAACTGTATTATTTCTTTTACAATAGCTGGGGAATACTTTACAATATTGGCATTCAAAGCCAAGCTGGATGCTCTCTGGGCAGCCTGGTCTAGTGACTGGCAATCCTACCAATGGCAGGGGGCTTGAAACTAGATGATCTTTGAGGTCCGTTTCAACCCAGGCCATTCTATGATTCTACAAAACCAAGCTATTAAATACAAGGACAAAAAAGGGGCAACTTAAGAATACTTCACAACACTTCTGGAAAGCAATTTTTTTTTGGCTGAAAATGCTATTCAAAGTTTCAGTCTCAAAGGATCAGTAGTTTTTTTGTTTGTTTTTTTTTTAAACGAATCATTTATTTGCCCAGATACCAACATTGCTGGAAAAATAAATAAATTTCAAGGCTAAAGGATCTATCATCTGAATAAAGAGGCTAAAAGCATTCAGGCTTTTTACTAGAAGCCTGCTGCTGATCAGGCAAGAGCTGGTCTTGATTAATTCTCCACCTCATTTTTTCATTGCAGAGATTTATTTTTAGGGTATGAGCACTTCTTTCTACATAATTCCCCAACAACCATCCTTGAGTGCCTTAACTGAGTTCTGGAGGGAGTAAAGATGCCTACAAACCCCAATACTGCTTCCACTTGTACCTTTCCATGGAACAAAAACAGCTAGGAATAGCGGGAGGCCACAGCACCTCCTGCCTCCCACCCACATCATGCTGAAAGAATCAGTGAATGGCTGAGGATGGAAAGGACCTACAAGAACATTTAGCTTCAAACCCTCTGCTTGAAGCAGGATTGCCACCCAGCAGATCAGGCTACCCAGGACTCCACCCTTTTGCTCTGAATGCCTCCAGTCATGGGGCAGCCACAGCCTCTTTCAGTACCAGCACCTCACCACCTTCTGAATTTCTTCCTAACATCGAACCTAAGTCTCCCTTCTAGTTTTCCCTCGTTCTACCACTGTCAGACCCTCAGTTCCCTTCCTGAAAAATGAGGTGCACCTATCCCTGCCATAAGGATTTTCTCCACAGCCGGTGCTCTCCAGAGGATTATGCTGCTGGTGTTGCTTCCCTTCATTCTAACCCACACAGCCCTAACCTCAGCAAGTTAGGACCTTATCCCTGAAGAAATAAAGCCCTCATATACACGTCAACACAGTGGTGGTTGGCTGTCGTCTAGATCCATATTTGCTCTGCTCCAATAATATGCAGACTTTTGATACGAACAATTTGAGAAGCAAAAAATTAAAATAATCTAGATTTCATTGCAATCCATTTTCATTCTGTCAGACACTTTGGCAAGCAACAGACAGGCTCTGAATTATTCTTCTCCAAAAGAGTATGGAGGCATTGGATCCAGCTGCCCAGAGAGCCATGGAGTCACTGTCCCTGGAGGTGATCAAGAACCATGGAGGTGTGGTACGTTAGTGGGGAAATACAGGACAAGGTAAACCTAGTTGGACTAGGCAACCTTTGAGGTGTTTTAGAACCTCAGTGAGCCCGATTCCCACCCTTATCCAGACGGCAAGAAATGTCACAATGAGTCCCAATCACAAGTCCCCAAGCTATGCTTGCCACGAGTGCTCAAATCTGCATGCAGAGGACTCACAGCATGTCCCACACATTGCCACGAGGAGAAATGTGTGTCCCTCCATGTGCAGAAGGAGAAATATTTTTCCTACTGTCCTGCCTCAGCACAGCTACTCAGATCCCTGCCCAGGTTCACAGTTTGGTCTCCTGGGCTCATATGACCCAAGGCTCTGCTGAGGCTGCAGACAAGCCATGAGGGCTCTGGTGGAGTGAATACATTTGTCCACAGGGAACCAAAAGGAATTAAATCACATTATGCACGCTGTACCAGGTTGACGAAGGTCACAGATCTGAGGAGGGGCGGCCGAACCTTCAGCACAGATGTTAACTTTACAAGGAAGCACCCTGAAAAGGGATGAGACTATTTCCAGCCGCAGATTTATTTTTTTGCTTTTTGCAAAGGTTTTATTTTATCACTGAAAATGGATGAGATAAGAGAAAAATAAAACTTATATATATATATATACATACATATATATACATACACACACACATCCATATTTTAAAGTAAAACCTCATTTCTTGCTGTCACTCTTGCATTTTGCATACCATGCCTTAGCATTAGCTGCTGCCAAATGCAGAACGTCAGGTCCATCTGGCAGATGTACACTTCTCTCCCTGCCAAGTGTTTCCTTATGATGCACGGGCTTTACTATTAAGTGCATTTGCAAATTCCAGCCTCCTAAATGAGCAGGGTTTCCAAACAGCAGCCTCTGCTCTGGAGAAGCCCTGCAAGATTATCAGAGGTGCTACACCCCAATCACCCAAAGTACCTGCTGCACTTGTTTGATCCAGGGGTACAGGCCTTGGTTTCCTGGTAACCAATAGCTGTACCAGCTGTGGAAGAGCTTTAGAGTCCCTTTTTCTTCAGATTATCCTTAAGTAAAACTAGGGATTACTTCGGAAGCCGAGGGGAAACCCAACTACCCAAGCTGACACCATTACTTATTAACATATAAATACAGCCAGGAAATAAGCATATGTATTTATATATAAACAACAACAACAAAAAAAGCTATCTGTACAATGTTTTATACGCTGCTTTTCCATCCAATATTTACTTCTTCACTTATCACTTAAGAATTAACTTCCTCCCCAAGAAATTGGTGATAAAATGCCCTCTGGTGGGCGTGACTGCAGACCTCTACAGCAGCAACCACCTCCTAAATAGTTCAGAGACACTTGAATATATTCATGGGGTTACTATTTTAAAACGGAGTGAGACAAAGCACATACTTGCTTTCCAGAAGAAACAGATACACCCCTGGCTGGAAAGCACAAGTTATGCTGCTAAATATCCAGCTGAAAAGTATTTCTGGTTTCTAATCCAAAGTCAAAAATAATAAAAATAATAATAATAAATCCTGTTTAAGCATTCCATAATCGCCCAAATCGCTTTTTAATGTTCATTTTGCCTTTTTAGGATGCTTCCTGAGTTAGACAAAGCTGAAAAAGAAAGTTGCATTCTCTTTGCCTCAGCATAAAAGAATCTTTGTAGACTGGAACAGAGAAAAGAGGATTGGAGAAGAGCAGTGTTTTCATAGTTGAGAGTTGTTTGTCCTGTTGGAGCATGAGGCTCAGCTAGAAAGGAGGCCCTCAGTGCACAGCAAACAAGTATCAGTCATCGTCTCAGAAGATTTTAGTGCCTCAACAGAGGAGGCAAGGGCAGAAAAATCCTCAGAAATAAATTGAAATTACCAGGATGCGTTTCATCCTGAAGATGCTCCATAATTATGGGTGGTGCTTTTATTAATCTGAAGTGAAATAAATCGAAAGAAGAGAACTGGGAGCTTAAGATACGGTGACTGAAGAGGTAATGCAGCAACCAAGGTTCAGACTGCTACTGCAGCTACTTTGAGGATATATATGTATATATAAAGGAAAGGAAAAGAAGCTCTTTGATAACAGCCAATGTGGAGATGGAGAGCTATCAGGAAAAACTTAACTACATAAGCCTGACCACTGTAACATGGCCATAAGCCACAGTTACACACAGAACCAAAGCTGACCCCACGTGTTTTCTATGGACTCTATTTCCTCCCCAAAAAGAAAGCTCCAGGGTCACAAATAAATAAGGATAAGCAGCATAAAACATTCCCATCTTATGAAGGAACATGGAAAAACCCTGCTGCTTGCTCCAAGTTCCTTTGTGCTTCCATTCCATATAGGATGCAATGCTTTCTCTACTCACCCAGACCGTTCAGCATTTGATTCCTGCTTCCACAATCCAACTGGCAATTAATGGTTGCTTTCTGCTGTTTTACAACATTATTTATCATATTCCTAAAATATATACATATAAAAACTACAAATGCTTACATACATTGCATATACGGGACATATACAGGGTGTGAAGCACTTTCTTCTTTTTAGAGACACTTCTAGGCAACAGCGCTTCGCTTTGCAAGTCATTCTGAGGCATAAACAACGGTGAGATTTAATATTTACCCTTCCCCTTTCTATCCTCTAAAAGGTGAACAACAGTGACGAAAAAACCCTCATTTATCTGAAAATTGCCCTTTACAGCAGTAACACACCCCTGCTCTGTGCAGAGCTCCGTCCCTCTCTAGTGGCAGCCAGGTCACATCTCAGCAATAAGCCTGCTCCAGGCTCAGCTAACAGATCGTTTTTAGCTCAGACATCAGAAACTTTGTGTGTAAGATCCAAAGATCCCCTGTTTATTCTTCTTTGCCAACAGCCCACCAAGAGGTTCAGAGCTACATTTGCAATTGGCTTTGAAGACAGAAGCTGAGGGTTTCACAGACCAACGCTGTCACTTGGTGCTGTACTGTACTGATTTACGATCATCACTCTTGCAGACATCTCTAGACACTGTGTTGATTGCAGCTACAGTAAAGCTTATTTATTAGATGTAACAAGCCAAGATACTGTATTTGTGCATGTGGTAGTTATATATGCAAGATGTCTGTGCTTAGATTTTGCCTTAAGTTAAAACTAACAGATTTTCTAGACACAGATTAGTAGTGACGTTTCTTGGATCTTATCCTGATAGTTAGTCTTTTTCTCAATAAGCTTTGCTGTTAAATTAGCAAGTACAGGTATAAGTTAAGCTATTTCTAATAATCCCTGACCCTCAGAATACATATGCACATGTATAATATCACACTGCTACTAAATATTACATATTTTTAATATACAATACTTGCTATCATGTCTGTCAAGCACAAAGGAGAGAAAGCCACCATTTTTTCCCCTTGTCTCTTTCAATTTTCCAATCAAGAAGATAGCCCAAAGCTGCACAGCTCTGATTGCTTGTGAGTTTAACAGCAGTCTTTACATAGAAGAATAGATTTTACCCTTTAAAAAAAAAATAAAAATAAAAAAAAACACCATCACCTCCACGCAACCAAAGACCCATTTTGCAAAATAACGTCTAGACCACGGGAAGGCTTGTGATATGCAGTGTCATTTCAGTGAGCACCTATAGGAAATCTGGGCCCATTCATGCTTTGCTGAAGGTGAATAACTGCCTAATAAATTGAGTGGCCTGAAAATAAGAGGAAGAAAGAGTTAACCAGGACTTTTACATGCACCAGGAGCCTAAGCAAGGGTACCCAACACCCCAGTTAAACCACCACCTCAAGCAGCAGGTACCTCTGTTGTTCCCATCAGGAATTAGCCTCAGCCTCCCAGCTTCACCCAACTGGCTATTAGCCTCGGTCTCTGCCCTGGCTGCCTTCACCATGCCATCAGAAAACTGCCTGAACTACTTCAAGCAAAGCAGCCACCGCAGCACGGAGGTAGGTTTTTGCTTGTTTTACTTACATTATCCTTGCAATACAATACTTCAATAACTTAGCTGCTGCAGCCACAAGATTTGTCTAAGAACAGCTTTTAGAAGGCTTGAAGGATGCTGCTGTGAACTGTTCAAGTGTGATATTGAAACAGTGAGTTTAAGGAAAACTTGCTGCAATTTCTCTCTTAGCGAGAGTGCTCCTTCCCCTCTCCATACACAAACACACTTTCAGAATTTTCTATCTGAGACAAGGGGAAAAAAAAAACCAACAAAATAAAGGGTGTAACAGCAGCAAGCAAACCACAATTCCCCTCTCTGCCCGTGACTGCTTCTCTGTATTGAAGCACAATTTTTTGAGCCTGCCCTGTATTTTTACAGACTTCAGGCAAACCTTTTTGTTTCCTTCCTTCCTATGCCATTTCTGTGCTGTATTTTTTTTTCCCCCCTCCTACAAATAATTCCAATATCAGCCACAACTTCCCATTGCCCATTTAGTTCAGAGAGAGATAAGGTTGTGATGTAGAGCTACAACTGCCCACAAGTTTAATCATAAAATTACACATTTTTCTTCCAACCAAAAAATAAAAATCAAGAGAGAAGTGTACTACAAAAATAAGCTTTACTTCAGGGATTTGATAGTCTTAAAGAACTGGCAGAGCATTTATCTAAGATTTTCAAGGTACCAGACTGTAACATTATTAAATTCAACTGATTTGGGCCAAGGACAAGTTTGGCCCATTTTATACTACAAAACAGAGGAAAGAAGGAAGAAAGATGTAATGAAGTACCTGGGACACACAGAGCAGAAAGACCAGAAAAACATGCCTGCTCTGCTACTGCTCATCCCCTTTTTAGCAGCTGCTGTTATCCACAGAGATTTGCAGACTCTTCCCTTGACCTCAGGATCTTCACAGTTGAATTTCACAAGCGATTTGTTCCTCAGGGTACAGAGGCGCTGCACGACGTCAGATACATATTGGAACATGTCAGCTCCACAAGTGTTAACTAGTTCAGGATTTGGTCCACAGTTCAGTGGCTCTTGTGACAATTCACACATCAGGATCAATCAGGAGGCTCCCTAGAAGGTCCCACACAGCCACCTTCCAGCACTTGTGGGCTACAGGCAGCTTTTAATCCAATCTCATTACATTTGTTTACAGTCTTGAGGCTTAACAAAAATCAAGAGGGGTGGGCATTGCTCTCAGGGTAGAATAGAGCCATAATAAACCAAAGGCCCATGGCTTCTAAGCTGTAGACAGGGCATTCAATCCAGCCCACTGAAAATCCAAACTAGCTTCAGTGCAAGTACAATAAGAGTTAACTCACAAAAAGATCAAATCCATCCCATTTGTGTCTATGCAACATTGATTTCTATGAACTACATGTGTGTAACCAAGAGCAACATTTGATCTGAAGCCTAACACCTTGATGTCCAGCTATTATAAAACAGAAGCAAAAAAAGTAGCTACAAACATTTGACTGATGTTGCCTGCAAGCAGGGCAGTGCAAAAAGGCTGTACCAGAAATCCATACTGACAGTATTCAAATGGGACATGGCAAACCTTGCTATTAGAAGTAATTGTACAAATATTTGGAGGGTTTTGTTTTTGTTTACAAAAAAACATGACATGGGAGAAAAGCAATACAAAGCCACAGACCGAGAAATAAGTTACGACATGCAAATACATTCAAGCTTCTCCCAAGTTAATTCTCCTTGTAATTGACTATTGATCGGTACATGCAATGTTTAGAAACATGAAATATTGGGGTAGAGGGGAAAAAGAACCACATTTAGTACATGGTATTTTGTTTCAACCTATACTTTCCTCCTGTGATGAGTCATAAATATTATAACAAATGGGACAGTGCAGTATATATATAACATTTTGCCTTGCACTGTATTAGCAATTCCATCAGAGATGACCTGGAAATGTTAACCACACACTTTCTTCACCTGAAGAAGCATTTTTCATAGCCTCTCATCACACTGTATCCTTGCTATATTTGGTATTTCTTGGCTCCCAACAGGGTACGCTGAGAAGTACTCTTGGTATTATCTAGGTTTTTCAGATGTAATATATCAAGCTGTTTATGAAGTGGAGCAGGTCAGGGGGGAGCGGGAATAGTACTGGGCAGTTGTCTCTAAGTTAAGTAAATCATTTGAAAAGAGGAAGAGGTAAAAGCTATGTTCCAAGATCTGTTTTCTTATTCTACAACTTCAGGTACAACTGAGGACTGTGCACATCACCACTCTGAAGCAGAAAGACAGTAAGGCATCATCTCTCAGGCCTACTGCATCCAGCAAGGTGCAACAAACCCTTGAACTGTCCTTCTGGGATTTAAGGGGATTACATGAACTTCAGTGCAAAATTTCCTATGATCAGTGACTAGCCTGGAAGGAAGCAGAGCACTCTATATCCATGATGGAGAACCTCCATATGGGCTTGGTTGCATCTAGTCCTATTCCCAAGGGAGGAAGGGAGAAAGATGAATTAATTGCAGCTTTGAAGTAGTTATCACTTGCATAAATATCCATTTTTCTTAATTGGAATCCTTAAAATATAACTAGCATCATATAATCAGGAAGCAGCTTATTCCCATTCTCTAGAAGTCACGTCTATACCAGGGCCTCACTGTGCTTCTTGCACAGTTTTGGTGGAAGAAGTTCCTTTGATCCTTTTCCTTCTGTCCCTCACAACATCCTTTTGATATATCCATCCCTTATATCCTCCAACACATCACATTAAACAAGCCATTCAGAAAACAGCAGAAGACTAAAAAACAAAAGCCATGAAACAACAAAAAAAGAACCAATTTTCACTGCTAATACCACTGCTAGCTTTGATAGTCCAAGCAACAATGCCAAAATATTAAGGAAATAGTTTCGAATGTAAATGTTTAATAGTGAATAGGTTGAGACAAGTGACAGCTATTCTGTTTTACTTACATATGTACTTTGCATTTTAGCATGAGGGGCAAAGCACTGAAGTTCCCTCCAGAGTTTACAGCTTCTCCCCATCCCATTCCCAAATATCATGGAATGGGAAGGAGTAAGCTCAATGAAACATTGCTTAAGGTCATGGTTTTTCTACAGCATTTCATATAGTTTCAAAAGCACTTTCCAGACATTTATATACCTGACAACATTTTGTAGCATGAAGTGTTCCAACTTGGCACTTTTTCCCCCACTCTTGGCAAGCAAGAGAATAAAATGGAGAGAAAGTCAAAAAACTGAAGTTTTTGAAAGACTCAATATGTTAGTAATCATTTAATGAATTCAGGTGCTCTACAAGCAACCAGTCAACAGAAAGTTGCAAGACATATATATTTCAAAGCACAGGTAAACACAGCTGCATCCACTTTAAAGTTATTTCTTGTCGTATAATGAGAGAATCTTTCTGAACTCCTTGCCCTCTTTTGGTCTGTGGTTTACCTGTAGCTGGAAGAATCAGATGTATTTAAATCCTCCTCTCTCCATTCATAAGGACGAGAGCGTATTTGAGCCTTAGCCTAAAAAGGGAAACTTTTCTTCGAGCAGCCACGGCGTGCTGTGATCTGCAAACCCACCACTCAGCACTCACAGACCAAAAACCAAAATCCTCAAACAGGCCTGACAAAGCTTATCTCAAAGCAGAATTATCTGATTTAAGTATTATTACTCTTCAGCACGGACTTGGACAAGTATCTGGAGTAAAAAGCTCTTAAACCACACTTCAAATCCTGGATTTCTGCTGTCCACGTTGTCATGCAAATCGTGGATTTGTTTTTGTGGGTTTTAGACTGTTTTAAAATAAAGTCAAGGCAGATAAAGTGCCTCTTCTCAAGGTCCAAAAATATCAATAGACAGATGATTAAAGTCCAGCTCAACTGCTCAGGGCACATGCTGAGGCCGAGCCCTGCAGCAACAGCAGTTCTGCTACTGACAGTATGTGTATCTCAGGGATTCTTCCCAGTGACTCTCAACTGCACACATAGGCCAAGAAAACTTCCACAACACATAAGTCTGGCAGTTCCTAGTTAACAGCAACACTGCAAAGGAATCACATCAGTGGCAGCTTTTCTTGCAAACTGCTGCGCTGACTTAGTTCCAAAAGATAATCCCTAGAAATAATCTCTTGTTTTTTTTTCCAATTAAGTTTAATTTCACCTATGTTTATGATTTAGCCCTGGAATATGAGATAAATCCAGGAATAGTGCATTTGCGTGTTCTAGTGCACCAAATCTGTTCAGGTTCTGTTTGACGTCCCGGCACTTGATATCACTTTTGTACGTTTTAGTACATGACAAGGAATTAACAAAAAGCAAAACAAAAGTACAACGTTGAATTTACAATGAAAAAGTAATGCTGAATTCACGATAAAAAGCCATTGTCTGTATTTTTGAACAGAATGCTTCAATGAATCAATATGACTTTTATAAGCCAGCGTAAGTTACCTGAAGTTTAAGGCTAACAAAAACCTCTGTGTTTTTCTGATATTAATGCCAACAGCAGCAGAAAACCAAGTTCAGGCCATCTGAAAACCTAAGCATCACAGGTTTAAAAAAACAGAGGAAAAAAAAGCAGCACACACAAGTTAAGGGAAACAGCCCCATGTTCCTGATATTCTAATCCAAGACATAAAATTATTTATGGAAGAGTGTGACTAGGAATTCAGTTACTGTCATTTATCAGATGGTCAAGACAGCCCGGAGGTAACCGGCTGCATAACAACAGCATGGGGAAAGCTTCTCAGGGCACCCCTGGTATAAATTCCCTTCAATCCCGTTCCAACCATCACAGGTAAACAGCGTATATTCAAAAGCTGCAAAGCGTTGAGTTTTAAAAACCCGACAGAGAGGCGTTCCTGTAGAGATTTCTAATCTATTTCCTTTTAATCTCCTCCTAGCCGAGGAAGAGTTCTTTGTACTTTGGGCAACAAAGGGAACGTGGAAGTGACAGAAGCATGTCAAAGCTGTTTACATCTCACACAGCTTCATGCGCTGCTGCTGGCGGGGCACTGGCAGAAGGCCGCGTCCTGCCCTCGTGCGGAGCCTCAGCTTTCTATGGGGAACTCCATAGGAGAGCAAGCAACGTGGAGGAGAGCTAAACCCCTTCCCTCCCTGTGCAGGAAGGGAGTTAAAACAAAAATATATCAAGGCAACAAAGGGTTAACACCACGCTTTCAAGGACCCTACAGTATACTAAGGCAAACTCAGTAGGTTACAAACCAGGTAAGTGTGAAACCTGTTGGCACAGTATTGCTGCTGGGGAGTGATGAGTGCTTAAGAAAGTTATTAGATGCACAAATAAATCAGAAACTAATGGCATTGACTCATGCTTAAGGTTACTGAATCTGCACATGGTAAGGTTGAACGTTTCCAAACCGAGCAACTGAAATGGGGAGGAAGGGGAAAAAAAGAAAAAGAAAAGAAAAAAAGTCTGTAGGACCAAATAATTTGCCAAGCCATGCTGAGATTTTAGCCAGCTGAAAGCCTTGATTATGGCACAAAGAATTAATGATCTGAAAACAATGCCGATCTCTGTGGTACATTATGAAGCTGATGTTCTGCAAAGAGGAGCTTCGGGATCAGAGCTTCGGATTCCTTGGCCCCCAGGCTCTGTAGCCCGCAGCAGTAAATCCAGGTGGATCAGTGCAAGTTAACGGGCAGGGCACAGCGAGAGCCTCTGTAACGTACTCAATATGATGTTAACAAGGGATGCTAAAAAGAAAAATAAAAATTAAAGATTAGCACATGACAAAATAACTTGAAAAACTGAAAAAGATACAACAAAAACCTAAAAACTGATTTTAAGATTAAAAAAAAAATCCCACAATGGGGATGCAATAGGTAGGGCAGAGGTTAAACAAGGCAGGGCAGATGAGCAGCTCTCTCTACGTCTACATATCCAGGTGTAGTTCTCCCACAAAGCCACGTGCAAACTTCCACCACGATACAGAGGTTCTACGTGCAGAAGAAGGGAAGGAAAAAAAAAAAGGATATACAAAAATATACCTGTATTTTTCCCTGCTTCAAAAGAATTGGGTCCACTGGTTTTCAAAGTAAATTAAAAACTCAGGCAAGCAAGAAGGCACAGACAAGAACTGCAGATGAGCACAGAGGAGCAGCAGTGGGATGGGTGCCAATGCCTGAGAATAGTTACGGGCCCGGACCGGGTCACGGTTCGAGGAGTGCTGAACTGGAACGGCTCCAATGGGAACGAGGGGCTGGGAGCAGGGAGAGGAGCGGTGCCGGCAGTGAGCGAGGTGAGCACAGCAAGCCTGGGGTAATGAATCCTCCTCGCAAGCAGGCATTAGGAGTGATAGCACCAGGTACGGCTCGCAGCAAACCCCCAGAATCTTATCTCGTTGCTGGCCAAGTTACTACCGGCGTGCACTTTCATTTAGAAGATTTCCAGTCCCCTCGCACGCTACATACTTTTTATTATTGTTTGAGGATTAAGAGCAGTAACCCTGACAGAACATGAACCCAGAAGAAGGATAAAGCAGAAGAGGCGGCTACTTTCGTATTTCAAGATTTCTGCCTCTAAAAAAGAACAGATGAACAAGAAAGGCTCCGCTCCTGCACACAGCCACTTTTTGTTTCAGCAAGACTTTGACAAAACCTAATTCGCTCGGCTGTGTATCTCGTCTATCGGGTACCTGAAGTATGACCATCACTCATTAGAAATGTAATTAAAAAAGTGACAAAACTGGATTTCCCCCTCCCCAGCATGCAGATGAAAACCAGTAACCCTGCCTCTATTTGTAACCATGACAACTATAGAATATTTTATTTCAGTAATATAATTCACACCGAACATTTGCTCATAGGTTTTGTTGTTAAGGGAAAGGTTGACACACTGTGCACACATTTCATAAGCTGCCAGAGACAACAAATACAGAGAAGTCGGGCAGTGCTCAGGATGGAGAACCCTGTATGCGTTGCAGCACTCATTTCAGACTCTCTGCAGGAAGCTAAACGAGCACAAACAAAAATTCATCCAAATTAGGCATTAATGACCACTTTCTTGCAAGACAACTCGGTATAACCGGATGCTGCTTGACTTTCATGTAAACAACAACGATGCTACCATGTTTTAGAAGAGGCAATAACTCAAAATCCTGAACTGTAATTTTTAATTAAAATATAGCACGCGTTACTCGCTTTCTATTAGGAAATACCGACACAGATGTTATGGGAAGAGATATCTATGTGAAATGAGGCAATGAAAGATGCAGCTTACAGACGCTGGCTGAGTCTTATCCTGGATGGGTCACTAAATTATTTGCATAGCTCCCATATTTCGTCTTAAATCAAAGACAGCTTCCATAAATACACACAATGAAGACAAGTTATAGGAACAAAAAAACTCCTGTATGTTATTCAGAGATGATTAAACAACCTACTGAGCAGAACTAAAGTTTGACGCAGATAAATGCCGGCGTAAAATATGGTTAGACTTTGTTTCTCCTTCAAAAAAAGGAAGAACTCAAGCCCATTAGCTGTTTAAATCAGAATATAACAATAACAGAAGGCACTGCTGCTTTGTTTTGGAGGAAGAGAAATCTGAAGGAATAAAGCTTGCAGGAACGCTATGCCTTCCCTCACTCGGATCATAACATCTACCAGGGAGGATTTAAAGTTTCAGCAGACTGCTAATTATTAGAGACAGTCTTATTATTATCTGCAGTCACCTTAAAGCTGCAGGAGTTTGATTTTTAACTATCACAGAACTGACCTCGGAAGGATACCCCGATAGATGTGTAAATCACTGCAAGATGCACACATGCCCTGCACACACACTGCCTCTGCTGTGGCATGGAAATAGACGGGAAAGAAAGTTTTCCCATTTATTAGAAACCTGCTATATGCAATATTCCATTAGAACAGATAAGGAGCCTGCAGCAAGCAGGCACGCTGTTTCGCCTCACTGATGGAAAAGTGATCAAATCCCCTTCAGTGCAGTTCCCAGAACGTTACCTTTTGCTAAACAATTTTCACACGCAACAAACAAAAGGTGAGGCGCCAACTCCAGCACCAGGGGGGCACAAATCTGGGGGGTATTGGCGGGGAGATAAATCCATCTTTGTCATTTTAGGAGTATATCCAGCTTCGTGAGCTAAGCACCGAGGGGAAAAAGAGAAAATCCCAGCCTGGGAGCAGCTCCTGTTTATGAAATGTATGAAAGGCAGCACCCTCCAGCCCCAGTGCTCCCTTCCTTTGGACCTTTCTCAGCCCTCGTGGGGAGGTGAAGGGACCTGAACCCATACAGCCTGGCACAGCCACTCCATGTCAAATAACGAACCCCTGCGAAGGTGCCCAAGGGGATGCAGCTCTGCAGACCGGAACCAGGCAGCACTTGGGCTCAACCACAAGTTATATATTAAAAAAAAAAAAAAAAAACACAACAAAACAGAAAAACAAAAGAAGCAGCCAAGAAAAAAAAAATATTAGGAAAAATAAATAAATAAACGAACTGCATCAATGGAAAACCCAGCAGCATCCAAACAAACCCTCACGCCGGCGAGGAACGGCAAAGCACCGAGTGGCAGAAACGTGGAAGAAGCGCTTTTTTAAGGTATCTATTTCGGCAGGATTTCGGCGAGAAGTTCCTGCTACAAATCACGCGTAGGGATGGGGAGAGGGAGGAAGGGGGGGGGGGGGGGGGGGGATGGAAATAGATCCAAGCTCGGCGAGACGCGGTTGAGGGACGGGATTGGGGACGGGGTTGGGGACGGGATCGGGGACGGCCGGTGCCCCGGGGCCGCGGCGATCCGAAAGCGGCGAAGCTCGGGGTGACCGCCGGGAGACGGAGCGGCGCGGACGGGCGGCCCCGGAGGCGGGGGGCGGCAGGGACAGGGCGGCCACGGCTCGGCGAGGAGCCAGAAGTTGTGGGTGAGCGGCTGGGCTTGCGGCGAGGAGCCCCTTATTAATTCAAAATAATAACAATAAAATAAGGCAAAAATCGGGAGGGGGGGGGGAAAAATAATAATAATAATGATTAGAAAAAGAAAGGACGGCAATCACGATCCTAACGCTGCCAGCCCCGCACGGCACCCCCCAGGCGGCAGGAGGCACGCAGGAAGTTTTTAATGCGGGCAGCGAGCGCAGGCGCAGGGCAGCCCGGCGCTGCGAGGAGCTCCGCGCCGCTTACCTCCCTCCGCGGGGCGCGGGCGGCCCTGGGCCGGCAGCGCGGGGCCTCAGGCGGCGGGGGGATGCGCGGAGGCGGCGGGCGGAGGGTTGCGCATCGCAGCCTCCGCGCCGCTAACGCAGAGCCCCGCGCGGCTGCGGGCGGCGGGAGCCGCGCTGGAGGCCGGGCAGAGAGGCGCGGCGCGGCGGAGGCGGCGGCTGCTGCTGCTGCTGCTGCTGATTGTGGTAGCGGTGCTGCTGCGAAGCCGCGACCATGCTCCCGTCTGGCCGCCTTCCCCTCACCTACTGCCCGCTTTAGCCGGGGAGGGAGGCGGCCTGGACGCCGGGGCGAGGGGCGGGCCGGGCCAATCGTGGCGGCGGCGGGAGGCGGTGGAGCCCGGCCCGGCTCCGCCTCCCCCCGGCCTCCCTGCCTCTCTCCTGCCTCCCCCGCGGGAGGCTGCCCCGGCCCCAGCGCCGCCGCCGCCGCCGCCGCCTGCTCTTCTTCTTCTTCCCCATCCCCTGCCCCGACCCCGCGGGGCTGTGGGTGCGGAGCCCCGCGGCTCGCAGCCTCCATCCTCCCTCCTTCCATCCGTCCGTCCGTCCGTCCATCCCCGGCGAGGACGTTCATGCGGGAGAGCGTATTTCCTAAAAGGTCATCGGTCTCCTATAGCTGTCTTCAAAAAGTAGCGTGTAGTTGAAAAGAAATATTACCCCCGCTTTATTAAATCATCGCTCTCCGGGGGCGTGATCCAAAGCCTCTTGAAGTCCACGGGAGCCTTTGAATAGGTCGGTGCGATTCTCTCCCGACAGCGCTTTTTCTTTTCTTCCCCTTTCTTGTTTTAAATATCCGTCGCGCTTGGAGTCACTACAGATTTTACGGGTGGAAATCTGCATCTGGCTCTATTCTGCGTAATCTTGTATCTGGGTGCGCTGCTTTGTAGTGATCGCTCTGATGTGCGCACAATCTGCATATGCTGTGGGTTTAAACACAGAACACTTTGTCTTGGAGATTTCCTGTAAGCATATTAAAAAAAAAAAAAAAAGAAAAGAAAAGAAGAAGAAGCAGCTCCGTCGAATTCTTTTCTCCTTATTTTTCCCGTTGAAAAAAAAGAATATATGCTTCACATCGGCTGTGATGTGTTGAGAGTGAGTCGGCTGTGCCAAATGATGGCCGAGCAATGTGAGGGAAGGGATGGGAGCACACAACCCGTTGAGGTGGGTAAAGAGGGATTTGATGGAGAAGGGGCATGCGGAGAAAGTAGGGTGCAGCAGCAGAAGGGCAGCGTCATCTCTTCTCTTCCCAGCCCCACAAACCAATGACAGTAAGTCACTGCAGGGGCCCGAAACGTTTCTAAAACCAACCATCATCATTAGGAGTAGAATGCTTTTAGAGAAACACGGCCTCGCTTTGAAGCAGGGAGGCTCTGTACCTTTTTGTCCTTAATCCACCGTGTATTAACATTGAAACTTCCAGTCCTGTACATCACGACGGAGTGTGAGGGTCACAAGTTCACAACGGTTGAAATCTGAATTATTTAGCAAGCGCACACACGACACACTCTTCTGATGTCTATTTCTTTGTTTTGTTTTGTTTTCTTTTTTTCCCCTTAGTTTTCCTCCTTCCCAACAAGGGAGTGTGTTATTTGCCCCGGACCTCCGCTATTTGCCCAGCAAGCCCAGCTGACCCAGGGTCCAAGCAGGAGAAGTCTCGGTGGGTCTGCTGACCTACCCATCAGCATGTTGCTCTCCCGGTGGCATTTGGATGTTCTGGCAGCAAACGCTCTGAGACCGGAGAGAGCAGAAAGCAGAGATTCTTTGGAATCCTTAATTAGACACAGTGATTTTGGAGGGCTGGTTCCTCCAGTGCCTCGTACTCTTTTTGGTGACCTTGGGGTTAAGGATACCAACTGGCCCTGTTTATTTTTAATAAAATCTTACAGTTATATGAGACAGTTCTGGGTTTTATTTATTTTTAGCATAAGTGCTTCCATCTTATCTGCCTTGCAGGTTTATAGTAAGGATTTAGCTAATATTTGGACAGCACTTTTGAGCCATGAAGTTCTATAGGTCTATTATACTGACCATTTTCCAGGCTTGTCATTTTAGGAGTGTGCTTTCGTACCCTTTCACTTCAGGAAGATAGAGCTCACAACTTGACCTCAGTTTCCCCCTCAAATTCTATTAAATGCCTCATTTACAAATGCTGACATAGGGTCAGATTCTGATTTTGCTTCTAGGTATAAACTTCAACAAATTTCCTCATCCTCAGTGGCTTTACTCCTGATCTCAACCAATTTAACTCAGAATTCGAGCCACAATTGTCATGAAGAATAACCATATAATTACATTAAATACAGTATTCTACATTCATTTTCTTGACTCAATTTTCTTATTTTAGCAACTTCATTAATTTCAGAAGAAAGTGCTTCATTTTATTCCTTTTTTTTTTTTTTTAATTGTTATTTCATTCTTTTTCTATATTAGGGGCTCTGCAGAGAAGGCTGCATGGAAGCAGTGTACCCCACTGATGGTTCATCACAGGGACATGATGGAATCCCATGTGCAAGAAGCTGTTTAAAATCAGGCTGATAGCTGGAGGTGGAAAAGTCCCCCTGAGCTACGCATTGCTGAAAGAGTTGAAATGATGAAATGAAAATTAGATTTACAGGGAAACTAACAAACAAAAAACACAAAAACAAAAAAAAAAAGAAAAAAACAACCAACCTGCACAAAATAACCCACAAATGCTCTGTGTTATTGGTTTTACTTGGGTGGCATTTTATTTTATTTTATTTTATTTTATTTTATTTTATTTTATTTTATTTTATTTTTCTTAATAGAATGAGTTGCAGAGTTGTACTTGACAGACTGAGGATTGTTTGTGAGAATCCTGATTTTGGATTAGGCAGGTGATAGCCTGCAAGACTTGGGCAGCTGGTTAAGCTTCCTCCCATGAAAGAACAGATTTCCTCTTTTAGCAATAGATCATGACGTTACGAGGCATGTATTAGAATGAAATAATACAACCTCCCCCGACTTTGCTGATTGTATCAAAACTAATGGCATCTTGAATTGTCAGAGCATCAAGTCCATCTTCTGATAAAATATTAGGAGACACACAGATCTATTCATCTTATTGGAGATTTCATTTTAGTCTGCAAAATATTGGATGGCAATGCTATTAGATTAGCTGTGGGCACATTGCAGGAACCGACGTGGTAATCGGGCACTAGGATTTCACAAAGGGGTTCCCATAAACCTTTCCCACTTGCTTTATGGTAAACCTTGTCCGGATGTGCTTCAGGGAATGAAATTCTTGCTTATTTTAAGGGCTTCAAGATACAGTTCGTTATATTCTTACTAAAAATGTCTTGCTTTTTGATTCAGGTTCAGCCATTTCGAAGATAATTAAAATTCATCTCCAAAATTGTTTCATAAGATTTTCTTAAGCCGTATCCGAAGATGAATATCTGCTATCCAAACTTCAGCCACGAGATCTGACTCTTGCTTTCAGCTAATGAAGATCTCTTTAATTACAGGTTTACAGCTTGAATGGGAATGCCGATGGTTTAATCTGCTGCTGCCTGAAATGCTGGTAACGCATGTTTAGTGCATTTCCAGGGAAGAGTTTAAGGGTTCTGAGAAAGGAAATGGAGAGCAGGAAGATATTTTTATTTTACTTTTCCCATCGTGTATTTTTGTTTCTTTGCAGTGTTAGGACTATTAGCTGGTACTTCTAACATTCATCCATACACATCCGTTACAATTAGCCCTAACATTAAGCAGAAAAGTAATTCCCCAAAGAAAACAGGAAGCGACATTTAAAGCAATTTTTAGGTGTACAGCTTGACTTAATTGCCAAAATATAAAGCTAAGATTGCAAAAACTGCTAAGAACTGCTAACCTGTGGAATTCAGTGAGAGACATCGCTGACTTCTGTGGATGCACCATGTTTAATGAAACAATTCCATCTCTTCTTCTGCTTCTGCTGAGTAACCCAAGCGATGCTGGGGTGGACCTGGGCCTGGTTGGGAAGGTTTTGTTGACTGCCCTTATCCTAACCTACACACACCTCCACATCCTCTGTGGGGCAGCACTCACGGCAGACAACTCTTGCTTTGAATCAGTCTATCTTCAGAAATGATTTTCTTCTCTTTGGGCACTGTTCACAGCCCCAATTTTGGGTTCTTAACTCCTCTGACCGGGGCAAAATTGAGGAAAATATGTGATCCCCTTATGAATATTGGACCATTCTTTTCAGATTTTTCACACAAAATATTTTCTTAAGTGTACCTGATCTTCTCAGACATTCCACTTTTTAACCACAAACTATTTTCGGACACATGCTCAGAACTGATGAAATACAGATTTGTGTGGTTTTAGGTGTGTGAGCTGAAATTTCTTTGTCCCTGACTTGCCAAGGGAGTGAGAAGAGTCTGGTCCTGTAAGAGCAAGCAGTATATTGAGTTGATTTCTCTTAGACATGACAGAACCATTTGCTAAAACTTCCCCCAGAAGACTAAAGTGGGTTCTGCTAGAGCTATGATTTTGATTTCTGGTGGGCAGTAATAAAAGTTAAATCTATTTTACTATATTGGCAGAGTCTAGAGCTCCGTCTTGAATTATGTGAAAATCTCTATTGGTTGAGGGTAGCGGAGAAGTCAGGCTTTTGTTGGGACTTTTTGAAAGCTTATGAAGATTCTGTTTAACAACTTTATTTCCAAGTCACCTCTGGTCCCACTCAATCCCACAGAGAGGCATTTTCATTGCTGCTGAGCAGTTTCTTGAGTTTTGTTGAAATAACTCTTCTGTGCTGGTTTATGAGCTGGGGCTGGAGGAGGAATTGGACTTTCAGGGTGATTTTGGAGTGAGTTGGGTTTGATTTGCTTGTCTAAAATGGTAAAAATATGTTCCCACCTATTCCTCGTAATTATATGGAGAAAACTAAAGCGCATGTCATTTTGAACTGAATGTCTGTATTAAATTAGTTTGACTCCTATTTTCTGCCATCTGTGGCATAACTAGAACAGAGAACGAGAACAAAAAAATATAAATGACTCAGCCGCATTTCCTTTAGGAGACACATCATGCCCCCCATTCTTGTCAAATAATTAATTTCAGTGTTGTGACACGCTGGGCATGGAGAAGAGATGCTGCTGTTCTGTCATTTAATAGAGGGATGCAAGTTTGGGCTGTAATAGTTTGATTAATCAGCCACGCATTGTTTTTCTGTATATTTAGATGGGCTCAGAACAATCTGAGCACAATGCTGAGATGTAATTCAACTTAATTAAATATGAGTTTTCCTGTAAATGTTAAGTACCTCATGAGACAGGCTGTGGAAAGAACCAGAACTAGGTTCACAGGAGGGAAATGAGGAGAAGTGAGGGCCACTGAAGGCTTCCAGGAGATGAAATTGCCACCTGGGCTATTTGCCACCGACTCTGTCAGGGACCATACGCAGGCTGTGGAGCAAGATGGAGACAGCACCACATCCTTTTGCTTTTCTGCTACCTAGATGAGCAGTGGTCTCTTAAGGCTCGTAGAAACCTTGACAGAGGGAGGTCGATGATACCTAGAGCTTAACTGGGATGGTTCTGAGATGGAGCATGCACACATGCCTTGGAACCTGGATGCATTTCGAGGGCTCACATACCCAGAGATACCTAGGTGTAGGTGTAAGACAAATTCTGTCCTTTTAGTATCTGATGAGTGTCAGGGAGCTCATCATCACAACACCCTGCTCCAGCGGTAACAAATTTCCTTCTATCTAGTTGATGCCTGGCAGAAGTCAGGTTGAACAAGGTGGTGGTGCTCCCATTTTTGTTTTGGTTCATGTTTTGCACTAAAACTCTGTTTTTTTTTAAATTTATTTTTTAAATGGATTCGTCTAGGAATCAGGTTTTGTCTAAAGGCCAAATGTTCTTACCACTGATTGAGGAAATGATACAGAATCAGGTTTACACATGGCACAGGTTAATGGTGAACAAATGGAAGAGTAATGGAGGAGGGGGCAAGTTATTTTTGCTGAGTGACCTGAATTGCTTAATGAAGAGGTCAGGGTAATAAAAGTAAAAAGATGGAATATTAGCTAGGTGCAAGGCAAGGTAATAAAGACAAGAGGCTACACAGAGCAGGAGGCTCTCTGGAAAACAAGGACTTTGAGAGAGATTTAGGATTCTTTTTGGATAATGAAATCTCACTGTAGCTCTGTAGCTAAAAGGCCAATGAAATCCTGAGATGTAAAAAAGAGTAAAGCAAGGAGATAAGAGGATTTCATCCTGCCTGTGTGCATCACAGAGGTAACACCACTGTTAGCAACTGTGTCCGGTTCTGGCATTCTCAGTTCAAAAGCTGTGTGGAAGTATGAAGGTAAGTTCAAAGGAGAGGTATGAAAAAGGATTCAGAAAACAAGCATGACAACATGAGGCATAAGCAGCTCAACTTATCTAGCTCATCAGGGAAGAAGCTGAGAAGTGCCTTGGTCACTGCAGGTCTGCGGCCACCCATGGGAAAGGTACCCAAAAGTGAGCAGCAAGTTTATCTTCCTGACAAGGGCATTATGGGATGCAGTGGCTGTGAGTTTAAGTTAGACAAATTCACCCTCTAAGGAATACAAAGAGCCCTAAATAACAAAACAGTTTCTCCTGTGAATACTGTCACAGGTGAGGATGTTTAAGAGGAAGTTAAATATGTATTCTGAAATGCATGCTTTCATCTGTTTCGTGGAAAAATCTGTGCATATCTTTCTGTGCATGTGTGAGTGGGAGCTTTGTGAGATGGGTGGTGGTTCCCATCTCTCCATCTGAGAACCTGCTGTCCCTCAGAGGCTCCGTCAACCAGCGTGGCTACTGCTGCTCTCAACACCTCCCAACATCCTCCCTAATGCTTGTGCTTTCAAAGGAGAATAATTATCATCAAATAATCTTCAGACAAGTCCTGCAGTCTGTCAGGAAGGATTTATTTTTTCTCTCGGATGAAATTGGCCACATGTATCTCGGTTATTTGGGTGTTATTTCATTTTTTGTACATTCCCTCGGAGCGCTGGAGATGAACGGATGGCTGGAGATGAGTCCTTGGATGGCTGTTTGCCAGCGTTCTGCTCTGGTGCAACTCACCCCTCCCAACCATGGGTACTGTATTTTGCTTTCCTGCCTCTAGTTGAACTGTTTCCACTCACTGAATTGGTTGGGACTTCTACCTTGTGCCAGATTGGCAGGAATCTTGAAGGTTATAGAGCTTCCCCAGTACATACTGGCATCATCTGAATGTTTCTCATTTATTCCATTTGCTTTTCTTCAGAGGACATTGCTGAAAGGTTCATTTCCCCATATACGCAAATCTACTCTTCTGAGGACTTCACTGCTGCTATTGCATGTGGGGTTTTTAAAATAGGGATAAAGCATGTTGCTTTGAGATATATAGGAGATCAGACTCTTAGTTCTGTTTTTAAATTCTGTGAAACTTGCTATAAATGGTTTGTGTAGTCAATAAGGATATGATTAACAATATTGTGATGAATATTCTGAACAAAATTGTGGCATTTAGAAATGGCTTTTGTATCCAAAAAGAGTGTTGCAAGAATCTATCTGCCTCTTTCACTGAGCAGTATAGAATTTCCCCTGGTAATTCCTGCGTGGAAAATAAATCTTACGGATGAGCTAATGAGAACATTTACAAACAAAAAATTGCAAACACGCAAATCTTGATTCATTTGTAATATTTCCTAGAGAATGTAATACATTCTTTTCTTGGTTATTTGAAGTAATCATTATCCAGGCTGATTTTCATAATGTTCTCTAGGACTAAGCAAAGCCCCGTGAGCATCGACTAAAATCCTAGTGCTGGGCAAGCTGTTTGAGGGCTTGGTTATGAATAACCCCATTCAGATTTAACCTTTGTGCAGCCACTGGGGTTGGTTAGCTGTGGTATGCACACAGCTCCACACGTGTAAATAGTGAGAAATGTTCCAGGGGAGGAGAATTCCTCAGCATTTAGGACAGAAATACATTAGCAAAGGGAGTGTTTTCCTGCCTGTCCCTTTTGAAGCTTTGTTTCACGGTAGCCAGAGGGAGAAAAAACACATTATATGAGTAAATTGGCTGGAGAATGTAACCAGGGCCCCAGTAAACACTAAGAATGAAAACCAATACGAATGTGTATTCAAGCAAGTATGCACAAAGACGGTGTTTTCTGCGAGCGTTTTCTTGGATGAAAATGGTGTCCTGGAGCTGTAAATAACTGAGAAGATGTGGGGGGTTGGCTGAACTGCCTTGCACTTCGATTTTCAGTGAGGTTCCCTGATTTCCCCCATATGAACCCCTTCTCCTCTGCCCCACCTTCACCGATGTGGCTGCATTCGGTACTTAGCTCTCTGAATAATTCAGCTGCAATCTGAGATCCCTGATGACCAACACCAATTTTCAAATGATCAGTTGCAGACTGTATGATTTTAGAATGATAGAGTTGGGATATTTTAAATTCTCTTCTGTCAAGCTATGATTAGGACATTAATTTGGGCCATATTAGTACATCTCCCCTGTGCTAATGGGAGGATAGACCCCCTTTCATGTTTAATCTAAAGAGGGATTAATGACTTGCGAGGTTGTCTCACATAGGGAAGTCTGCCACCAAAATAAATGATGAGCTCAGTGAGAGAAAATGTTTAGGCTGCACTCTCTAAAAGTGGATTCCTTCCGTGCCGAAGGCAATGAAAGCCCTTAGGTGGTGGCTGTATAGATTTTTTCTCATCGCGGGCAAAAATATGAAGGTTTTTTTTTATTTTATTATTATTTGTTAGCCCAAGGCTTCCTTCTTGAAGTTGCTGCTGATTGTTGATGTTGATTTCACGTTTCATAAACAGCCAAGTCATGTTCAAGAAGCAGAAGCCTGACCTCAGAGATGACATCGCCACTGGAGGAGGAGGAGAACGGCAGGATCACCCCTGGCTGGCGATGAAAGGAAAGGGCACCTTTCCTTGGAGTTTGCCAGCAACTTCTACTTGATGTGTGAGTTTAGTACTCCTGTGTAAGAAGAAGAGTAAAGTGCCTTTGAATAGGAACAGACTAGAAAAGTTGCCTAATACGCTTTTTCTTACTCTATTACTTTTAACCTGCTACTGCAAAATTCCTCCCACCTGTAACAAGTAATTTCATTTGGAAAGGCAAATAGAGGCTCATTAAGTGATGTGCTGCTACATACCAAGTGAGCAGTTTTAATGCCTAGGGACAAACGTTTTAACCATTTTAAAATGAAACAGTGCAGTGCAGTAGATCCCACAGCTTTTTCTGAGAGGATGAGGTGGATACCCTCTTTCCA
The DNA here is from genome assembly GCA_035772895.1 of Perdix hodgsoniae. Taxonomy (NCBI): domain Eukaryota; kingdom Metazoa; phylum Chordata; class Aves; order Galliformes; family Phasianidae; genus Perdix; species Perdix hodgsoniae. The sequence continues at coordinate 3,371,061 of JAPSGF010000024.1, read as the reverse complement.
CTGCTTCAGTGGTAGTTTTCTTCATCCGAACACCCTTTGTATTTGATTACTGGAGAAGCTGATGTACTCGAGCTGGACAGATTACACATAAATAAGTTCAGCATGTGAGAGTTCCCAAAAACTAATCATACTTGTTGTGTTCTCCATTATATTCATTGTGTATTGTGGCTGGACAGGGTCACCGAGTCTTGGAGTTCTCTATCATGCTCCCTGAAGAAGAAGTTGTACTATTCCTGAAAAATATATTTCTTTGTATTTTGTGCTGTGCCTAGGTACTATAGGAGATGTTAACTTTCCTTCTTTCTCTAAAAGACGGTTTGTTATTAATCTCACTGTTTCAGAGAGATTTTTTAATATAGAACTGTCTTTTCACGTTTGTAATAATACATGATTTTCTACAAGGACTGTGGCTTTTATATTGCTTAATGATTTTCAGAAATCACTTGTGAATGCCTGCCTTAATTTCGAGCACTGTGTGCATGTAAAAACAAGGCAGAGAGCCCTCCATGTCAACTGGTAACCACGGTCGGGGCTTTTAGCATCTTACAGCCTCAGGCCTGTGTTTATTATAACAAAAAGTTTTCAGTGCTCAAATGATAGATTTGGAAGGAATTCAGAGGCTTAGAAATCATACCTGTGTCTTTTAGAAGTTGCTTTAAATTTAAGTTTTGATTTAGTAAAGCATAAGATATATAAGTTACAATGTCTGTTCAGCCTGGGGAAAAGAAGAGTGAGAGGGATCTGATAAATAAAAATATCTAAAGGGAGGTGGGAGGCAAACAAGTGAGGCCAGGCTCTTCTCAGTGGTGCACTGTGATAGAACAAGGAGTAACGGCCTAAAAGTTGGACATAGGAAGATCCATAGTAAGATGTGGAAGAAATTCTTTATGGTAGGGGTGATGGAGCACTGGAACAGGTTGCCCAGAGAGGTTGCAATGTGTCCTTCTATGGAGATATTCAAGACTCGTCTGGATGCTGACCTGTGCAACCTATTGTAGGGTATCTGCTTTAGCAATGGGGTGTTGGACTTGATGATCTTTTGAGGTTCCTTCCAAGCCCTGAGATTCTGTGATTCTGTGATTAGCTGAAATAACTGCAGTTTCCATTTCCAGCAGTTTTATGGTTACTCCAGGACCATGTCAGCACAGCAGATTTATGATTTGTAAACTAAGTATGAGCCCGGAGCACATCCGTCACTCAGTGCTCTTTGGAATACATTTTCTCCCAGTTGGAAAAACGAATTGTGGAGTGACTCTACTCACAGGTGTTGTCCCTTTGGCTTAAATGGAGAGTTTTGTATGAGAGCAGGTGTTTGCTGGCTGGAGCCCAGAGAGGAACCTCTGGGAAATCTGTATTTCATATAGTAACAGGGCTGTAGGTTTGCAGACCCTCACTCAGCATTAAGAAATAACCATAATAACCTCTCGTATTCCTGGAAAATGTGTTAGGCTGCTCTGTCAGGCCTCGTGATTGGCAGGGCTTCCAGGCATCTGACAGCATCACCTCTGCACTGAGGGTCAGTGCAGGCAAGCAGCAGGTGCCAACTTCAAAATGGCCCGAGAGAGTTGTGCAATTTGTACTGTGCAGCTCCCTTCTATGGGACACTCAGAAAACAGAGTGCTCTGAATACCAAGAGTTTCTGTGAGTCCAGAAAGGGTTTAGATGAATTCCTGAAGGAAAAACATCCACAGGGACACTGGCAGTGGCATGAGAAATCCCTTTGCTGTAATAAGCTGGGATGAGGAAACCTCTGCTAGCAAGGTTTCACCCCATAATCCCCCCGTTTTATGATTTTCCCTAGATATCCTCCATAGACCCATTACAGGAAGGATGCAGGGCTCAATGGACCTTTGGTTTCAACTGAATTGCATGCAGTGCTGTGCTAGTTGGATTCTGTTGGGGAAAATGTGACTGTACATCCTCTGCACCAGCACCTCCCAAGGACAGGCAGGAGATGAAGCAGACCTGTGCTGAAGATGTGTGGAACCCAGACCCTGCAGAAGGAGATTGGAATCTGGAGTCAAGGAGACTGGAGCTGGCTGTGTTACCTGCAGCAATGCTTGACAGAAAGAAAGAAGTTTTGTAGAGCCAACTTTTTTTTCTGGGTGAGGACTACCGTCACCCCTAAACACATCTTAATAATTCCTAGGATCATAGGATTGTTTGAGTTGGAAGGATACCTAAAGGAGATCTAGTCCAACTCCCTGCAATGACACCTACAGCTCCATCAGGTCAGCGCAGAGCTCTGTTCAGCCTGACCTTGGGTGTCTGCAGGGACAGAGCACCCATCACCTCTCTGGGCAACCTGTACCAGTGCCTCACCACCTGTATTGTAAAAAACTTCTTCCTTATATCCAATCTAAATCTCCCCTCTTTTAGTACGAAACCATTTCCTCCCATCCGATTGCAACAGATCCTGCTAAAGAGTCTGTTGGTAGGAAAGCTGGCCCCCAGAAACGAGGCATTGAAATGATCTTCCAGATCACCTCTTGTTCCACCTTGTAGAAAAACTTTTCTACAGGTTTTGAAGTTTAAGAATTCCTCCTATAGAACTCTGTCAAACTTTCTTCTAGAAAAACCATCAGTGCACACATTGAGTCTTCTCCTTGCTTTGAAGTTAATCCTTCACTGTGCTTTTTTTAACTGATTTTTTTTTTTTCCCTGCAGTTTATTTCCCTTTCTGTAGGAAACTCAGCATATGAATAACATGCTGAAACTAATGTGTAAATGCAGCCAAGGACATGCTAGAATAACTGCTTTGAATGTGATTTGATCAGAGATATACAGTGATCTCAATTTAGAAGAACAACCTTAGCAAAGTTGGCGGGGAGAAAGAAATATATTCATCTGTTTTGATATTTATCCTATGCTAGAATCTTATTTCAATTCCTTTCTGCCCCTCCTAAGCTTCCTCCCTTGCACTTTCAGTGCACATTTCCCAGATAATTCCTTCCACATTCAAAAACTGTTCCAAAACTGGAAAGCCCAACTCCCTATTGAACTGTGGACTCACAGTTTGAGGCCGAATCTGCAGGTCTTAATGGAGATAAATTTCATACTGACCCTGGTCTCTTTGATGGCACATGGCAAATGTCACCTGAGTTATTAACAGCAAAACAGAATAATGGGCTCCATTCGGTATTTGAGTAAACCTATACCAATGAATTGGAGGAGATTTCTTCCTAATCCCAGATGCTGATTAGTTTATATTCTGATCCATACAGTTTGCTAACCTTTATGATTTTTATACTAGCTGCAATGACTGCAGAAGTTATTCATTCTGTAAATGGCTAATCTTTTTAGAAATTTAAGATTAGAAATGTACATTAAGAATGTTAAATTTAAATGTAATCCTCTGTTCACTCACCAGCGCAGACTGTTTCAGGATATTTGTTATTACACTGAAAACATTTTCCTCTCTCTTCGAAATGGCATTTATATGTCCTATTCCTCTGCACCAATGACTGTTTTAAAGAGCAATATCTCATTAGGCACAAGGGATAAAAACTAATCCTTTTGTCCTGGGGAGCTGGGACTGCTTCATGTCAGAAACCCTCTGCCAGGGGGTACCTCACAGAATCACAGCATGGCTGAGGATGGTGAGGACTTCTGGGTCCATCTGATCTAACCCTACTCCAGCAGAGACACCCAGAGCATGGTGCCCAGCACAACATCCAGGTAGATTTTGGACATCACGAAGGAGGAGACCCTACAACCCCTCTGGACAGCCCTTGCCAGTGCTCCATCATCTGCACAACACAGAAGTGCAACCTGTGGTGTTCCAGTTAGTGTCCATTGTCTCCTGCCCTGGTACTGGGCACCACTGGAAAGAACCTGGCTTTGTTTTCATTGTGTTCTCCCTTCAGGAATGGACAAGGATGAGATCCCCCTTGAGCCTCTTCATCTTTAGGCTGAAAGGTCCCAGCTCTCTGAGTCTTTCCTCACAGGAGAGGTATTCCTATTGCTTTGCCATTTTAGGAGCTCTCTGCTGTAATATTAGTATCTGTAATTTTTATAACTCATGTTTTGGTAGATACCAACCAAAATATTTTCAAACCATTGAATTTCTGTGCAGAATATTCCAATAGATAGGGTGGATTTTGGTCCACATTGTGCACACATGGGGAGGAGAGTGAGGTCATCTGTAACACATGTTCAGTTACAGCTTTGCCAGGGAACTGCACAGAATCATAGAATCATTTGAGTTGTAAGAGACCCTTAAGGGCCATCTAGTTCAACTCCCTGCAATGAACAGGGACACTTACTGCTCTATCAGGTGCTCAGAACCCCATCCAGTCTGATCTTGAGTGCCATCAGGGACAGGACTTCTACCATCCCTCTGGCAACTTGTTCCAGTGTTTCACCACCCTTATCATTAAAACTTTTTTTCTTATATCCCATCTAAATCTCTCCTGATTTAATTTGAAACCATTTCCCCTTGTCCTATCACTGCAGACCTTTCTAAAGAGTCCTCTTCTTTCTTTCTTACAACCCCCCTTTAGATACTAAAAGGTTGCTGCCAGGCCTCCCTGGAACCTTCTCTTCTCCAGACTGAACTGCTCCAGCTCTCCAGATGTGCTCCAACAACTCCATGTTTCTCCTGTACTGAGGACTCCACATCTGGATGCATTGCTCCAGGTGAGGCCTCACCAGTGCAGAGTAGAGGGGCAGGATCACTTCCTTTGATCTGTTGTCTGTGGTTCTTTCTGGCTTTCTGGGCTGCAAGGTCACACTGCTGGCGCGTGCCCACCTTCCTATCTACCATTACCCTCAGGTCGTTTTTGGCAGAGCTGTTTTCTATCCTTTCATCCCTCAGCTTCTATTGGTAGTGGGGCTTTCCACAACCCAGGTGCTTTCCAATTTGAGAAAGGGCTGTTGTGGGGTACCATGTCAAAGGCGTATCATCTAGATAGATGACAACAGCGGCTCTTCCTTTGTCCATTGGTGTGGTTACACCATTATAGAAGGCCACTATGTTGATGAGGCGGAACTTGCTCTTGCTGAAGCCACGCTGGTTGTCCCATATCAGATTCCTTTCTTCCATGTGCCTTAGCATAGCTTCCAGAAGGATCTGCTGTGTGATCTTCCCCAGCACAGAGGTAAGGCTGACAGGTCAGTAATTCCCTGCATCACCCTTTCTACCCTTCTTAAAAATGGATGTGACGTTGCCTTTTTTCCAGTCACCTGGCACTTCACCTGACCACTGTGAGTTTTCAAATACCATTGACAGTGGCACAGGCTGTCCTCATTTCTATGTGGTCTTCTGAGCACAGGCCGTATGGTGGCAATTGCAAGGAAAGAAACCATTTTTCTGCCTCAAGTGTATGTAAGCACCATCAGTGTTGGCTGTATGAGTGAGAATCACATAATTATAGAATCGTTTGGGTTGGATAAGACCTTCAAGATCAAGTCCAGCTGTCAACCTGACCTACTAAGTCCCATCACTAAACCATGTCGCTTAGTGCCACAAGAAGATGAAGAGTAAAAATCTGCAAGGTCTCTTGGAGCAGATCTCCTTCACAACACAGACAAATGCCCTACACAAAGCTTCAGTGTTTTGTTATACTCCCGGGAAAAAATAAATAAATAAATAAAAGACTGGCTGGAGACACGGAACTATTGTAAAATATTTTAAAACCTTAGAATCAATTAAAACGAATGTTTTGCAAAATTAGAGACATCTGGATGTTTTCAAGATTTGTTTTATTTAATTTCGGAGTAACCAGAGGGAATAGTTTGGTACATTCAGTAGATAGTAGCCAAATATAGAGTCACTATGTCCAAAGAAAACCAGATGTAAGACGAACCAAAGTATGGCCTGATCTAAACTACCAGAATAACCCAGCCTGCAATAATTGTAGTGTTGATTTCAATAAAAGATTTGGCTGCTGGGAAATTCTGTGAGGTGCAAGTATTTCTTTGAATAGGAATAATAGTGGTAGGGCTTGAAAGTTACGCAGATATTGAAGTTTCAAAGTAAATAATTCATATCTAAGTCAAAAATGAAAAATTCGATAACTGTAGCGGTATATAAAGCTGCCGAAATATGTTTTAAATATATGCATCTATAAAGCTGCATATCTAGATTTCCAACCCAGCCTTCTGCGTTCTAAGAAATTCCTCTCTTTCTCATGTGTGCTGTCCCACCTTATGCTTTTCACAGAGCACTGGCTGAGAGGTGGGCACTGTGGTCCTCCCTATGGGCACAGGCAATAGCAGCACTAATATCCAACCCCTCTTTTTGCAGGGCTCCGAAGTAACAGAAATGTGGAGCTGGAGGTCTGGTGGCTGACAGGTAAGTGGGCAGAAAGGGTGTATGCATCTCAGAGGATTGTTTTGAAATAATTTCCTGGCTCTATTTGTAGTTTAGATTTTAAACTAATCAGAGATTTGCTGCTGAAAACAGTTTTTGTTGGAAAAAATACTTCTCAGAATAAATGAGAAAATGTCCACCTTTGTTAAAAAGTTCCATTTTTTGCAGTTTTCAACACTGGCTTGCTTGGAAAAATTTCCAATCTCCCTTTCTCTCAGAACATTGCTATGATGAAGACTATAAAAATCGAAAGTATACACTAAAAGGCAGAGATTTTCTCTTCCTTTGGTATTTTTCATCTACTGCAGTAGATGGTATACCTTGATTCCTTTGAAGTCAATGGGAGCCTTTTCATTGATTTAATGGCAGCCGGATCAGACCTTTAGTGAAAAGCAACATACAAAGGCACCGTGATAACTTCAGACTAGAAACAAATCCTTTTAGGCAGGGAGCACCTGATGGCAGCTGGGGCTTGGCTGAGGGATGCTGCTGCCTGGTGTCTTTCTATTTGTTTCTCATCTCAGTGCTGGGCTATATGAAACCGACCTTTTGCTGCCTAGACCCTGCCTATTTGGGATGGAAGATAGAAAAGGCTATTTTTTAGAGCAACTTGAGAGCGAGTCTTGAAATGAAGTAGATGCAGCAGACCGGTAGGGTTACGGCAAGGGCTGCTGTATGGGGAGAGGCTGCCTATAATTGAGAAAGCTTTACCACGTTTGATTCTGGGAAGGGTGTTCTTTCAATGTGGTATGTTTTGATAAGCGGTATGAGAATTTTTAAAGTCAATAACTTGGTTTATAAACTTCAGCTCAGCTGGACTTAATCCTGCAGCTAGCAAATCCATGGACCAAGTAGCCCAGCTGTGTCCTCATTTGTTAAGATCTTAAACCCGAGGAGACGTCTGGGATGCTGAATTTTATTTTATTTTATTTTTTTTCTTCACATTTATAAAAATCCTAATAAAAGCAGATAGGAATAAGATGTGCAGCAAACCCGGCTCTTTCAGCAGAGGAAAGAGAGAGAGGGAAGAGATACATTTAAATTAGCCTTGGACCGGCCCAAATTTGGGACCTCTGTCTGTAAGCCTTATCTCTGCCTTGGGGAAAATACTTACAGCAATCAGGCTGATTCAAGGAAGCACATAAGCACACGCCTAAGGCTGCTTGTCTTCAGTATGTTTTCCTAAACAGAGGTACTTTACTGATTTGAAGCCTCTGCCATACCATCAAATTTTGTATAATGAGAGCCTCATTCTGTCACTCCTGAGCAAAAATGTTTGGGGATAAATCTTGGAGCTTGTATGGTTCCCTGTTAAATGAAACAGTGCAAATCTGGGCATGCACACAGCCTGTAGCAGGGCAGGGGTTGCAATGAAGAAATCTTTCTCCTTGCAGGAGTGAAAAACAATCAATAATTTAAAATATTGTACATTGCTATCTATACTGCTAATGAATGTGATAGATTATTTTATACATGGTATTATTAAACAGAATATGCACTAAACACAAGAAAGATCATCCACAAAGGCATGTTTAAGAAAGTCATATACAGCGCAGCCATAACTTTTTTAAAAAGTCATCCATTATTTGTAACACCTTTTAAATCTGTTTATTGCTTTATATTTAGCAATTGCTGGTATTTCCTCTTCTCCTTCTGTTTCCAGCTGAGCTTGATTTTAATATGGCTTTTTTTGTTTACTCCAGCACAGATGGTGAGATGTATAAGGAGGGCTTATATATAGAACCTAGTCTTCTGTGTGAAATCCATATACATTTTGGCCACTGACTACAATGAGTGCAGAAGTTGTCCTGGTGCAAGAGATTGCAGTGTTGGTTTGTTTTGCTTGTAAGAGGGAGATTGAATGCAGATATTTATGATTACAGTGAACATAAATAAAACCAGAGCAGCTATTTCTCTTTTTTTTTCTCCTTTTTTTTTTTTTTTTTTTTCCCCAAGGGGTAGAGGCAATGAGTGTTCTTCACTGAAGTTGGCTGCACATAAATTTTACTTCAATAGCAGGAAATATTTCCTCACACTGCATTGTAGGTAATCTGTTGAGATCACTCCTGGAGTCGGTCATTACAGTTTTCCAAAGTGTTCATTAATTTGGATCTCACAAAAACAAATAGAGAGACCTCAGACTGAAAAGTACTGAATAATTCCTGTAGCAGAATCTTTCTTCACACTGAGGAAGGACACTGCACACTTCTTTATGAACCTAGGATGAAAGCTGGCTCCCAGGCAGAACGGAAATTCCCCCCCTCTCTATGGGATAACAGTTTGATGCCTAGAAGTTGCTAGTATGAGTCAGAGCACTACCAGCATCGAAGGACTGCAGAAGCTGTCTTCAGGCAGTTGCAGAAGCACCACAGTGATGACTTGGCCAATGTGCCTATTTTTGATTTAGGATTTCTGTTTGAAACTTTAAAGATGAGCCAGTGAACCTCCACAGTAGATAGGCAATTAGCTATTTGCTACATAAATATACCTTCTCCAGACTAGGACAATAATTGTTAAGCATTAACAATTGCAGATGTAGATGAAATTGTGTTGAGCTGAAGCTCTCTTCAAAGCAGGCTGGAATTAGATGATCTTTAACATCCTTCCAACCCAAGCCACTCTATGATTCTTTGACAAAAATTGCAGTCCCACTAACAGTATGCTGCTGAGTGGGGCAACAGGAGTCAAGAAGAGCCTTAGTGGAAAGTACTTTGACCAACTTGTCCAAGAATCTTTTTTTGACCAACTCAGCCAGCTTGGCCAAATGATCTTGGTTGATTGGTTGATTAAGTTTAACTAGGAGCTCTTGCTCATCTCTTCCAGCTCATGCAAAGTATGGTGGGTTGGAGAGTGTCCACATGAAGGATGAGGCAAGCAGAGCTGCCTAGATAGGACTGCTGGAGGGTGTTGAATCAGGCTGTAGCTGTAGATAACCCCCCTCAGCAATGGTGTTGGAAGAGGACGTTTGAATTACACTGGAGGATTCTATGCAAATCCCTGTAGAAATGATGTGCTGCTCCACGCTCTTCAAATCCCAGGCTTTGAACATGAAGCATAAGCGTGGCTGGCTCTCCAAGAAATTATGTGTGGAGAACTGCTAACAACAAAATAATTTGAAGTGAGTGTTGGGGCCAACTGCTTTCTTAAATTTGGGTGCAGAAAGAGAGGGAGAGGGACAGAGTGAATGTGTGTAGGGAGCCTCGGTCAGTGCAGTTAGCCATTTTAAACATCCCAACAAAAAAGCCAGTGGGTTTATTAAAGAGAGACAGGAACGGAGATTACAGCACACTGTTGGTCAGATTATAGATATTTACTCAAGTAGGTCAAATTTTGTGACTTATCTACTTATCAGTGTCTCTCCAAAAATCAAGCATATCTTTAGTAGTGGCAGCATTTATACTAATGCAAAAGTCACGAGAAGATCACTGGGTTTTATTTCACCACCTCACAGAAACGATCATCTCCACAAAACACTGCTGTCTCTACCAGTCCTCCCAGTATCTTGTTACCCCCTTCTCCATGCTGCCACAAGTGATACTCAGCTCCCTGGGGAACCTGTGCTGAAATCCATATTTGCACAGGAGCCCGCACACAAGGAGCTCATTGTAGGGCTGGGGTCTGGAGCCTCATTATATTTAAAAAATCCAAGGTGTTACGCTCTCAAATATCACCAGAATGAGACTCAGCTGTATTTCCCAGGATAAATGAGCACATTTGCTTTAATATTGCAGTGCTCACATTTAGATTTTCTTTCTGCAGTTTATTCACTTATTTTCTAATTCAGAAAATGCACTAATTTGCAGGTCTGCCTGTTACTGGTATGAATTAGGGTGCTTTTACTGTATAGTAAAATTAAAAACCACAGACTAGCAATAATATCTGTACTGCAAAACACCCTCCTTAATTAAGCAATAGGACATGAAAGGCTGTATATTTCTGAGTGATTATAGCACACCTCATGTTGTTTTATAAGGCATGAAATCTAATGCAGAGTGACCACCCGAGAATTGTAGTAATTGCCCTAAAAACACTGCCTGAAGTGCCTGGTTGCTATTGTTAAATGCAATCAAGAAGTAAAAATAAGGATTAGAGAGAGACCTGTGCATGGAAAAAATGCTCTGAGATGCTATTGCCCTCCATGATATCCTCTAATTCCAGACATGTATTGTGTAAAGTATTAAGAAATGTGACTGAATGGTGAAAATGCAATTAAAGATTTGTAAACTCATTGTAAGCAGCACATTCTTGACATAAAACTGTTTAAGGGAATTAAAGCCCCACATAGACAGGATCTCACATGCTTGCCTGGATTCTTCAGGTTTATTTTTAGCTCTTTACAGACCCCACTTGTTTTCAAGTTTTAACCAGGATTTTTTTTTTTTTTTTTGGCATTTAGTTAATCACTTCTACATAAACAATGATTAAATGGCCATCACCTTAGAGACTGTCTGCAACATAAATCTTAAACTCAAATATAGGGTCTGTTACAGCCAACAAAACAATTAGCTCAATTTGTTCAGTCCATTAATACAAAAGATAAAACATGAAAAAAAAAAAAAGACAAACATAGTAAGAAGAAGCATAAGCCACATTTTGCAAGCGAGTTGTGCTCTCTCCTAACCAGAGAATTCTCGGGTTTTGCATGTTGAATGTGCTGAAGTACTCAGTAAATACCTGTTTAGCTGTGCTGCTCAGTTTGGTAAGGATACACGGAGTTGAGGTTGTTGTAGGGGTCTTTTTAACCAGTCTAGGACTTGGGACAAATAGTTCATAGAATCATAGAATCGTTCAGTCATAAGGTTGGAAGAGACTGCTGTGATCATCTAGTCCCGCCACTGACCCACCACCAACTGTACTTAAACCATGTCCTTCAATGCCACATCTTCATGTTTCTGAACGTATCCAGGGATGGTGATTTTACCACCTCCCTGGGCAGCCACTCCTTCAGAGGAGAAATATTTCCTAATGGTGCAGCTTGAAGCCATTCCCTCTCGTCCTATCGCAGTTACCTGGGAGCAGAGGCTGACCCCCACCACACCACAGCCCCTTTCTGGGAACTGTAGAGAGCAATGAGGTCTCCCCTGATCTTCCTCTTCCTCACACTGAACCATCTCGGTTCCCTCAGCTGCTCCCCATAACATTGTGCTCTAGACCCTCCTTAGATCTACAGCCCTTCTTTGGAAGCACTCCAGTGCTTCAGTGTCTTTCTTGTAGTGAGGAGCTCAAAACTGAACACAGTATTTGGGTTATCACAGCCTGCTACAGGCTGAGTGACAACATTTAATGCATCCTAGTGGCATCCAGTGGTGATGCAGCCAAAGCTCAATACAGGTAAATACGATTTTCCCCCATCTATTCTGGGCAAGACTGAGTTTATGCAAAATGGGTAAGGATATCCATTTTTAATTTATTACTACACCACTGGAATTATGCCATTTGTGTTTCTTCCAAGAATTCTGCACAATATGTCTGTGTAAATGAAGACTTTAAAAAAAACCTTTTGTGCGAGAGCTGGAAAAAGAGTGACAGACAGCCACAAATACTTTTGCTAAAAACATTCAACCCAACCCTTTTTCCAAATTTTTTTTTTTTTTTTTGCTTGAAATTTTCTTTACTTGAAAACTCTGTGGCAATTCCAGCTTTCACTGGACACTGAAATGCTGATAGAATTGCTCTATAATGGTGGGCTCTATAGCAAGCCTATACAATAGAATCCTGATGCAATATCACAGTAGGTAGCTGGGGAATGTAATCGATTTCCGAAGGAAAGGGAATGACCCTCCTCCTCAGGCATGCACTGCTGGGAAACTCCAATGAATCCAGCTCAGATCAGTTATGGTTCATTTCCTTCCTTAAGAGGAGGATGTTTAATCTCATCAAGAGCCAGGATGAAGGTATTTTTCCCCTATTGCTTTAAGCAGTGTGAGCACCTTTGTTGTGTTGTCACCTCTATTTACCTGTCACACTTTGCCTGTGTGCCTTTGTTAGGGTGTATTCGTGTAAAGTTGTAACTGCCTCTACCCATATTCCATGTTTGCACGCTTAATGAAGACAGTTGTGGTCTGACACTGGATGCCATCAGCTGAATGGGGAGGTTAGAAGAGGTACGGAAAAGAGGAATGATTCAATGTAAGGGAATCCCGGGTTTATATTTGTAGTTGGGAGAACTGTATTCCACTAGGAAAATGAAATCACACATGAACAGGTAACCTTATGAGGTGTACACAGCAGCTGTGAGATTATTTTGCTTTTTTCCTCCACATTTGAATTTTTAAGAACTACAGGAGATGCGTATAGATACAGTCCTGAAATTCTTCTGTGTATACGTCTGTGTGCAGGATGGGGAGCTAAGTAAAGTTAAGGGGCTATGCTTTGATTGTTTTATTTCTTGATCTCTCCACATCCTGTAAGGTTTTTCCAGGTGGTAGCACAAAACTGGACATGATGCTCAGAAAAACATGACCTTAAGATGTATTTTGAAGTAGTTCCTATTTGAATTATAGGAAGCATTGCAAAATATCACAGCACCATCCACTTTCTTGCCTCATAAACACTCATGATTATATAGCAGTCGTAGCACCGTTTCTCTTTAAATGAGAGGTACCTTTGTGGAGCCCTGTTCCTGATTTAGCTCCGATTTTACGCACCTTTCTATTTCATAAACATGACCTTCAGGTTTTGAATATTTCCCCTTTATAGGCAGAAGCTATCAAGTTTCCTTTTATAAACAATTAAATGCATTTGCATTTCAGGAGGAGGCTGTCAGAGCAGGATCTTTCCGAACTCTCTGCTCCTCACCCTTCTTTTGCAGCTCGCCTGTGTTGAATACCATGTTTATGATCCCCGGTCCGTTTCGTTTCCCTTGTTTCATGCCGCAGCCACCACAGCTTGTCTCCAGCTCTGCCTGTCTGTACCCTCTGCTCCTTTCACTGATGTTTAAATCGTGCGAGACAGAATCCGTGCTTGCTGTTGTTGGTTTTATTTAATAAAACCCAATTCAGTCAAAGTCTTCACAGTCAAAAGCCAAAAAAAAAAAAAGCAACAACAACAACAAAAACCCACATTAAGTCACGGAAAGGAACGACGTTTGGCTTCATTTAGCTGCATCAGGAAAGCCTGCGGAACTACAGAACAAACAAACAAAAAAGATTAGGCTGTTATTACGATGATTTTCATTTGAAACGTCCCTTCAGAGGGCTTTTCGTGCTGTTATTTCAGCTGAAAGAGACTCGGGTGAAGCGCAGCTCGGAGCCGGGCGGGCGCCCGCTGCCAGTGCGGCCCTCGGCCACCAGAGGGAGACCGCCTCGCTCGCAGCTTCCAGCCGCCCCAGCAGCCTGTTCTGTATCATGAAAAACTTTTTCCCTGTATCCCACCTAAATCTCCCCTCTTTTAGTTTGAAACCGTTTCCCCTCGTCCTGTCACCGCAGACCTTGCGATGGCGTCTGTCCCCTTCCTTCTTGGAACCCCCCCCTCCCTGTAGGTACCGACGGGCTGCTCTCAGGTCAGCTCACAGCCCTCTCCACGCCGCACAGCCCCAACTCTCAGCTGGGGACACCTCTTAGGGGAGGTGTTTTATCCCTTACATCATTTTTGTGGCCCTCCTCTGGATGCACTCCAACAAATCCGCGTCTCTTCTGTACTGAGCCCTGCACACATGGACGCAGTTCTCCAGCTGAAGCCTCGCAGCACGCAGAGGGGCAGGATCACCTCCCTCGCCCTGCTGGCCACGATGCTTTTGGTGCAGCCCAGGATATGGGATTTTTCTGCATTGTCTGCCTCTCTCTGACTTGCCTTGTCCGGGATATGAAAGGACAATTATATCAGTCTCCTCCTTTCCCTCCTGAAAATCCCAGGTTCTTCCGAAACAAAATGTTATGCTGCACACACAGTTCATCTTAATAGCAAAGAGAAGATAAATGATACCTGAGGGGTGTTTGTCATGTCACTGATGGAACTAGTGGTGAGAGAGATGTGCTAAGATGCTACTTTGGCTATGGCAGAATTAAAATGTGCAAATTTCCCGGTGTTTAGAGGACTGTTTTCTGCACAGGGGAGCTGCTGAGAAGTGCTTAAAGAACCCAGTTGCAAGCAACTGCTAAAACTGCAGCTATACTCTAATTCAGTCTTTGAATGTCCCTTGATGCATGGGTCCATTAATATATTTCTCTTCAGAATTAAAGCCAGGTACTGAGGTTTTGCCATTCCTGCATAGGAAAGTCCCAGCCCTGCACCTTCCCCATTGCACTGGAACACCCAGAGCTTGATGGATGTCACTGTGCCCCTCTTTGCCAGTGATCTTTGTGCTGTAAAACCAGGGCTTCATTTCCAAATGTTGCTATTGTCTGAATCTTCCTTTCTTTCTGCAGGTGGCCAATGCTCCCTTTTCTGGTTTTCTGTCTTCTCCATCCAGAGATGGCCTTGTGGGTATAAAGCCTGTGAAGCATTTTGGAAATGAATAGCATTATGCAAATTGTTGCTACAGGCAGAGCCCAGACTACATGTTATAGATTCACACTGAACTCTCACTGAGGTCAGCTGCAACTTTTTCAAAATAATGGCTAATGGCATTAGGATGCTTTGGAGGGATGGACAGGTATGCTGCATTTATTTGTATAAGATTTTGGAGACCAGAAGGTGAATTTTGTCATAACAAATTGTCAGCCATGTCAACAGTGGCAGCTGAACCCTGTTCTGTGTGTCACAGAGAGTCTTCTTTGATTGCTATGAGTGATCTCTTTTGTAGTGTGCTCTGTCCCTCCATCTGAGCTGAGTGCTGGGATGCGAAATGCTCATCTCTGGTTAAGAAGAACCTTGGCCTCTTTGGGTGGAAAGGACACAGGCGTGCTCGACATTATGAAACTCAGCCTCTGCCATCATGTGGCAACAAAGCACCTGGAGGAATAAAGTTCTGAAACAAAGTAAAGTTAATAAAAGAAGTGTTTGAGGTAGGGCGTACAAAAGGGTACAGGTTATACTAGTTAGAAGTGCCTGTAATCTTGTATCAGCACGCTCAGAGGACAGGACTGGCTTTCATATTTCTTCTGCTGAAGTAATCAAAAAGCAGAGCATCAGTCAGCCTCGAACGGATGCAGTCTATCTTCAGTAGGATGGGAAACATACTTGTATCCTAAAGGTGCTGTTCAGTAACTTCTCAAGCACTGTCATTTTCTTAAACCAATGAAGGGAACACTATTGTTTGATAAATAAACCATATATAGTGCATCTGTCCTGATTCCTTTAAATCTTCCTCCTTCCCTAAGTCATAATCTTTATTGGCAGTCCAGATGCTAATTTCATCTGGGTAGACAGAGCTGCCACAGAGCACAGCAACTGTTCAGGGTGCAGGATCTGTAACAGTAAAGGCCAGGGCTGCATTGGCCAGTGTTTCTGAAGCATGGATAGACATTGGGCTTGAATTTTCCAAAGCAATTAGTGCTTGCTAACCCAGCTCTAAAGCAGCTTAACAAAGGGCAGCTGCTGGATATTGCCTGCAACAGGCTGCTCAGCAGAAATATTCAAGTCAGTTTTAGGATGTGGTGGCCTGCAGGACACCTTGTGTGAGAGTGGAGAGGGTCTGCTTTTGGTGGATATATTGCCATTTACAGTAGTTGATACAGCTGATTACCATGGTTACCACACAGAAGTGTTATGCACCTTGTTTGTAATTTTGGTTGTGTGCTTAGAGAAAGAGAAAGGGAGGGGAAAAAAAACACAAATGTATTTGAGTAGTGTAGTCTGTACTTACTGGGGTCTTGTAAGGTTGAGTTAACTAATATTTCTGCCTCACTTTGGAGATGTAAAAACTGCTTATGTTTTATTATTGTTATATATATATATATTTCATTTGGACAAATCCTGCCAGGTTGGAGAAGTCACATTTCTTGAATAGCTCCACCTTTTAGGGCCATAGAGAGACTTTTATATTATGGGAAGAGCCTTGCCCCTTGGGAAAAGAGAAGACAGATGATCCAGGAATTCAGGTGCTGAGGTGCATTTTAAAAAATATCAGTTAAATTCCTGGCTGTGTGAAATCCTTTCTGTTTTAAGTCACTTCATCTAACCAGGGTTTGGCTTCTCCTGCACTGAATAATGAAGAGCAATACTTTCCTCAGTCATATGGTCTGCTTAGGCTGTAAACTGAGAGGCGGAGACTGTTCTCAACTGCCTGTTTATGTCTCAAACAAGAAACCGGTCCTATCTGTGGCTGGTTTTTCCTTGAATAATCATGTCAACCATGAACAGTTTAAGGACAGCAACTGTTTTGCTTGATCTGCTTGGGTGTCTTCAGCACACAATCAAAAAGAAGAACATCACTACACATTAGTTGCTTTTTTGGATATTAACCTTACAAACATTCATAATCAGTGTACTGCAGTTTGGTTACAGTGTCATGGGACACTGTTTTTTTTCATAGAATCATAGAATCATTTGAGTTGGAAAGGAACATTTAAGGCAATCTGGTGAAACTCCCCAGCAATGAGCAGGGACACCTACAGCTTGGGCAGGTGACTCCTTCCTTCTTACAGCCCCCTTTAGATACTGAAAGGCCACCAACAGGTCACCTTGTAGTCTTCTCCAGCTCTCAGCCTGTCCTTGTAGGAGAGGTGTTTCATCCCTTACATGATTTCTGTGGCCTTCCTCTGGACATGCTCCATCGGGTCCATGTCTCCACGTGGCATCTTTAAATTAAGCAAAGTGGTAACTGCGGTTGTAAATCGAATCATTTATTTAGGCTTACTGAAGTGCCATGAAGATGGGGAGGTCAATTCTTCTGACTTCAAATGCTGATGTAGCAGTGGTGGAACCACTTCACACTTCAAAACCGTAACTTGTTGTGAAGCAGAGAAGGGATGTCTCAATTGTTCTGATTCATTTTAAAGTTGAGAATCAGGAGATTAATGAAAGCTTGAGTAGATGTAAATGGGAAGATAGGTAGAGACGTAAGCTTTTTTTCAATCCTTTTTGGGACAGGGTTATGTTAGAAGTCCACAATCCATTGGCCTATCTTGGAGATGCCAGGCAGGATTGATATGAAACATCAGGAATATATTTTATGTCTAGATTCCAGGTGGCTTACTTATGTTGAGCTCTGAAAAAAAAGTAAGATACAGGCAGAATATAAGCCAGCAGCTCAGGGTGAAAATTTCAGGCACATGGAATACATTTTAGAGCATACGAACACTGCCATACAGAGTGGCTAAAAATATTGCAGAAATCCAAGCTGAATGCTTGGAGGCCTTTTCTTCTTTTTTCCTTCTAAGCAAATCTCTGGTAAAAATAATTTCTGTGTTACTGGAGAGATTCTCCAAGAATGTACTCTGTAGGCTAATGTGATTGATTAGTTGTATCTGTTGTTTCCTGGAATGCTATAAAAATACATTTTTATTTGGTTTTGTTAAATTAGTCTGAAATAGGTGCTTCATGACTTTTTGGAATGTAACCTTTCCTCTACAAAGAGGAGGACAGATTCTTCAGCAGGATCTGCTGTGAAAGGACAAGGGGAAGTGGTTTCAAACTATAAGAGGGAGCTTTAGACTGGATATAAGGAAAAGACTTTTTACAGTAAAGGTAGTGAAGCCATGGCACAGAGAGGTGGTGGGTGCCCCATCCCTCATGGCACTCAGGATTGGGCTGGGTGGGGCTCTGAGCACCTGCCCAAGCTGTAGTTGTCCCTGCTCATTGCAAGAGAGTTGGACTGGATGGACTTTAAGGTTCCCTTCCAACTCAGACAATTATATGAGTCTATGATTCGTAACACTATGTTTACCAGATCTTCAAAACAAACAAGATGAAAATTTCCACAGGGCCCCTGTGAAAAGCACAAATGTATTATCCCTAATGAAAAGTAATCTGAAAAAGATTTTTTTCCGCCCTTGTATTAGTAGGTATAACATCATTCACAGCATTCCTAGTAAGTATATTTGCATAAGAAAAGGAAAGAGCTGACTAATTAGGTCTAGGTGAAGAGTTATTTCAAAACATTTATCTTAGCACTGCATCACAAAAAAAATGTCCCCCCAGTTTTTATTTGTCAACAAAGTAGACAACTAGATGAAGAGGAGTCACATGCACAGAGTGCAGATGGGCTAGCTACCTTTCCCTACTCATCTGCAGTGAATTTTCTTTTCTTCTTTTCTCTCTGCTATTGATATATCTGTGTCTCAAGGAACAAGACTTTGTTTTGTTTTTTTTATACAATTAATTGCACTTAAAGAGTTTAATGGACATGAGGCAGAGTATATGCTGCAAGTCCTGTGAATGAAGATACCAAGAAAGCACTGCTTCTGTTTTAGTCCAGGCTATTTCACAGTAAGGGCCTTCTTCTAAACACTGAATTAGGCAGAGTCTTTCAAAACTTCATGGGTGATAGCCCTGGAAGTAGAAAGTCTTCATGTCTCACTGGGTATTGTCTGTGAGGAATGATTGAAGCCATCTACTCGCAATCCCACTAATCCCCTGCCATGTCTCCGAGACGGGGCATCAGAATTCCTCCAACGACTGTATCAAATGCTGTGCTCAAGTCCTGCACGAGGAGTTATTTTTCAGAGTTCCGATAAAGGGAAATGTAGGTTATTATGAGAAATGGATATAAATTTAATAACAAGGTCTGATATAAGCAGAAAGGCTTTTTACATTGTCTGTTCTACTAAGATTACGGACAGCCTCTATAATGTGATGTGCCAGCAAAGCAGAAAAATGTTTTATGCTATTACAGCCTGGTGCTGCGAGTGTGGATCTTCCCTTTTCGGTGATTCTAGTGCAGTGGAAAGAGAATTGTGTGCACATCACAGGAACAAACAAACAAACATAAATTCAGTAGCTGTGGAAATCTTGGGAGTCCTATGACTGTTTTCCCACAAAAGCTAGTAAAGTGTGTCGAAGTGAACGCCCCAAAAATCTAACTGTCATTTTAGAGTTAATTCAGGAATGTCACTGATTTAAATAGAAGGTGTTATAGGTATGCCATGACCTCTTAATATAAGGCTTGAACTGTTTGCTTCTTGATGCTTTGCAGCCATTTTAAGCCTTGAGGAAGTTATTCACAACAGGAGGAAGAGATGCTATTGATGAGTTTGTACAATGTGGTGTTTAGAGGAAAAGCTACTGTTAAAGTAAGAGTGGATGGCATTCCTTTTGTGAAAAAGCTGATTTACATTGAAGTCAGTAGCCGCTGTGTTGCTGATTACTTCAGAGAATAGCTAGATGTAGCGCTTATGCTGAATATAGAATTAATTAGCAAAAGCTTTCAAGGTTATAAGACCAGTGTTTCGGCTTTGAATTCAATGGATTCTACATCAGAACACAGCTGGGTTAAATGCAGGAATAAATCAACCCCAAGAACATCACAAAAAATGACGACCAGGTTTCAGGCAGAGACATCAGCTGGGAGACACTTGACAAATGTGTAGAGATTCTTCCCTTGCTGTTATAATGTGAATTCGTTTTTGTTACTATCTGAATGAAACAACGGCAGAACGTTGTGCAGTTCCATAACAAGGCAACAGGCTAGCTCAAAAGAACACGAAGACAGCAAGGTGGAGTACCCACAAATTGGTGCTGAGAAATCTGCTTATTTCAATTGTTTGTTTTTGATTATATCATACTCTTCTTCAGTAGGACCCATTTTTTGGAGTGTGCAAGAATGGTCTCAACTCTATGAATAGAAAAGGAATCTGGTCTGAAGATTTATCCTCTGTGTTCAGGATAAGGTTGATATCTCATTTCCTGAACAGGAGTCAAGTTTTGTTTTGCGCAGGCTGTTTTTTACCCTGTGTCTGGAGAGGGGTGCTGATCACCGTAGTATCTGAGTGCCTGATGTGTGTAAAAAATTAACTCTTTGCATGTCCCAGTGAGCACAGAATATGCTATTAAGTACATTTCATATACAAAAGACTCAAGACAAAGAGAAATGATTTATATGAGTCCATGAAGGAAGTTGGAAAATCCATGCAACAAAGATATAAAAATTCCACCATGGCTGTGCTTACATCATCAAGTAGTCTGGCACTGCAGAAGGGGGCTGCAACATTGTGTGGAGAGAGCCGAAGACGTGGCATCCATACTAAATTTATTTTGGAAGCTTTACGTTGGACTGGGTCTACTCTCACCCAGGGAAAAGAACTCTCATTGGCAGCTGGAGCTCATCAGAGGTGCACCTGCAGCAGTGCATCCTTTGGTTTAATGTAGCCCCTGAAGAGTCCAGCTTGCCTGCATGGAAACCACTTGCGGTATGAGCCTACAGGTGAAGATTAGGAGATTTGCTTCCAGTGCACGCACATGATCAGAGATAAAGTACTGCTGCAGAAACACCCTCTGTATCCTTCCACACTCAATCCCTCTACAGTATTTAAAGTGAATCTCAGGAGCCACTTCCTACAGTGGCTCTGGTGTCACGTGTAAAACCAAACAATTAGTTGCAGATTATCGATACCGTCCTTGGTTCACTTTTCTTCTCTCATTTAAAATCTTCCTCTCAGCGAACTCGCTGCCTCATCTGGCTTCAGCTATCTGCTTTGCATCAGTGACTTACAAATCTACCTGTTCTCTCCTGACCTCCCTGACTCCATCAAGTTGGGCAGCTTGTCGTGTTTCTCTCCAAAATTTCCCTCTGAATGTCTTGCCCTCCATTTAAACTTCACATAGCAAAAACATCATAGCTCTGTGAGCTGCTTGAAGTCATTACACCAGGAGCCCAGACAGCCATTAAACATAATAAAATTTTGCATATGTCTTAGGTTAGTTGTAGAAAGAAAAATGTTTCAGGTAATTTAACTAATTTTTTATTAGGTATTTTATTTCAGTGTTGTATTAAATAAGTGTACTTCAGTAACAGTACTTTGAGAGTTTTATAAATGATAGAGGAAATTTTATCTGATATAGTGTTTAGTTGAGCTTTTGAAATAAATTTCTCAGGCATCACAGAAGGCAAACATCCATTCTTATACTTGTGGCTCTCTCTGTCATGTTTGACATCATTGGCCACAAGCTATGTTTCCTTTTCTCAGGGAGGCCGTGAGCCCCAGGGTAATGAGCTTAAATGGTGTGAGACCTGTTTCAAGGCACAGCAGCAGCAGGCACTGATAGAAAACAGCAGTGCTGTCAGATCTCTTGCTGACACAATCCCACACAGATCTCTCTCTATAGTTATTCAGTATATGAAAGTGGGTAGGATTTAGGTATCTCCCAGTCTGGGTTGGCTAAATACTCATCCCATGTGACACAGGTTCTTCTTAGCCTAATCTGGTTGGTGAAATATCCCAAAGCCTCCTATGTATTCCAGTGCTGAACTTCATGTAGCTTCCCCTCTTGAATCCCACGTCACACTTATTCTGCTTCTGCAGGAGGTACTCTCGTTGATTACCAAAGGCCAAACTCTACAAAAAGTCCTTGAACCCACACCTGTATTTCCACTCTGCTGATTCTCATGTAAGGAAGCTCATTGGGAATATAAAGATCACTGAGCACAGAAAGTGGCCCCTGTTGGATGGTGGTGAATACAAAAATGTTTTATTATTTTCTGCAATTATGACCAATGTTGTACTGCCAGAAAAAGCCTGCTCATAGCTTTATGCAAGAGGGCAGGACCACTTCTATCTAAAAGTGAAGCAAGAAGTTCTAATATAAAGGTCCTTTGTGAATAGAGTTGTTTTCCCATAAGAAAATTATATAATAGCTTGAATGACCAGAAAGAGGCATTTCTCTATATTGATAGGGTCTGCTTTCTGCAGCATGCCATAGGAAAATCCATCTGAGCTCTGTCTGAGGCTGCACAAACATGGGGTGCCTAGCATTTGAAATGCTGGAAAATTTTCTTACTATCTGTATTTCTCTTCTTATTCTGTTTTTTTAAAAGAGTTGTCTTATAAACCACTTGTTGCCTTTCCTATGGAGATCCAAAAAAAATGATGGATGATGGGATGATGGTTGAACTAGATGATCTCAGTGGTCTTTCCAAGCTTAATTATTCTATTATTATTTCATTCCATGAAACCTGTCCCAGATGGCAACCAACATCACAATACTTGGTTTTACTCTGTCATAAATCCTGTTTCTTACCTTCAGACCATTAGAACTGTATCAAACAGTTAGAAAGCAATCTGCCCTACCTTATCATCTCAGAAGAGCTGGCTGTGAAAAACCGAGTTTTCACTCACTTTACACAGTATCAGGTGTGTCAGTTGGGGCTGATTTCTGCAATGAAAAATGTCAGGCCATATTACCCAGTTTCTGGACAAGGCATCCTTATCTGCTCACAACGTGACAAATTAAAGCTGAAATTGAGATTTCCTCACTTTACCTTGTGAGGAAGGACAGAATGTTGCTCTTCAGAAGTCCCCTAACCCATCCATATCTCAGCCATTCTGGCCCATCCATATCTCAGCATACTGCTTTTTGTCAATCCCACAGCTTCCCATCCTTCACCTCAGCAAGGGAATGTCTGCTTCAATTAGTAAGGAGAAGAGTGGAGAAATCTCTCTGATTTGGCAGAAGTCCCTCTTGATTGATTTCCTGATCACAAAAGATAACCAGCTGCCAAGCCTCGGGAACACTCCAAGTACGCTCTCACATAAGCAGACACCACACATCTGACAGATGTTAGTCACATTGCTTAATGTTCCACTGGATATTACAGATGTGAGCATGGTATAAGAACTTACAGAATGAAGAGGGGGGTATAAAAAAAACACACGAAATGACAATATCTCTCAAGAGATCATTTTCACACCTCCTTGCCTAGATTTTCAATACGGGTTATGTTGTATAATTAATAACATATCACCTTCATTCCCATTTCAGTCCTAAGCATTACAGGCTGTCATGTGAAAACACAGGCATAGATTTTGTGCTGTGCCAGATTTCAGCTAGCAAAAGGTTATGGGAGAATGTTAGAGTCAGTTACAGAATTGTAATTCTTGATTATTAACCTATATCTGTGTGAATAGGTTAAATCAACTCTATAGTGTTCTCTAAACTTTGCCTATTGGAGACTTGAAGTGCTTTAAGATACCTGTAGAAAGGTGAAGGAAGGCAGAGTAAGGATGTATATGTTTGGGTTAGCAGAGAAGGCCCAGACAGGGGTTGCAGATCTTTGCTGGCATCACATTTTGAAATTTATTTGAAGCTGTCCACCACAATTAATATTTATGCATCCTAGAGTCACGAGGAATAACATTTTTTCCTGAAATTAGCCTTTTCCTTTCTCTGGTTGTACTTGCTGTGCTTCAAAACTTGTGTGAGCTATGAACCCTACCATGCAGAATGGTGCTTCAGCTGTTGTTTTCCAGCCATCTCCTATATCCTTTCCTTACAGGTTTAGAACAAGGGCTATAACAGTGCAGCCAAAATGTCTGGAAGTAAGAGTGGCTGATGTTACATGCTTGAAAGATTAACAGGTCTGGGAACATAAGTTCCAGTTCTATACCTTGGGGCTGAACGTATCCATAAATCTTTTTCCTCACATGGTCATTACAAAACACTGTGAAATCTCACTTTTAAATATGTTCTGTTATATGTGTTACATAAGGCTCTGGAATAAAATCTGGAACAATTTAGCTTGCTTGATGTACTGTTCTGTACTTACAGAACAGTAAGCAGATACCGATTCAAAAGGAAAAGAAGAAAACAAATGCTCTCGAGAAAAGTACGAATGATCCTGAAAAGGACAAATAAAACAGCAGAGACATTTATTTTGGCCTCTCCTACTGCTCTGAACAAAACAATTATGAGATAAGGGAGGCAAGAACTGGAGGAAATTCTTTCATTTTTCACATTGGAAGTCCAAAGGATCCAGTGGTCTGTTTATGAAGAAGAATAAGAAAAGATACATGAACTCATTGAAGGTGTTGTTACAAATATATAGGCCCATTTTGAAAGACTGGGACACTTTTTTGTTCGTAGGGAGGGGGTCTATTTTTTTTTCTGTGTTTTTTTTGTAGTTGTTACATAGAAATACAGGTTGAAAGTTTTTCATTTGTTTGTGGTTATCTTGGTCAAGAGAGTAAAAACCAGCTAGAATCTGTTGTTGCAACTAGCACAGAGGATTAATGCTTTCACTTAGGGTTTGGAAATCTTATGAAGAAGAGGCAGATGGGAACCTGAATTAAATGGAGCTTAAATAAGCAAATATAACATTGGCCAACTTTTAAACAACGTTAAAAGCAACTGTTCCTTGTTCCTAATTTGAAGCTGTAAAAACCATCTCTGAAGTTGTTCAAGGCCAGATTGGATGGGGCCCCCAGGCAGCCTAGTCTAGTATTAAATTGGGGGGTTGGTGGCCTTCCGTGTGGCAGGGGGGTTGGAGATTCATGATCCTTGAGGTCCCTTCCAACCTTGGCCATTCTGTGATTCTGTGAAGCTAGAATGAATTTGGCTGTCACAGTGATGCAAAAATGATGGCTGAAGTTCACGAGGGATATTTATCACTTTTTTTTTTGTATTCTAGTCTGAAATGTTTGTTCTTTTGAAATGGTGCAGGAAAGCCCATCTTTGCCAGTTAAGAGATGATGTTCAAAGAATTATGGCATAAAAAAACAATAAAATTATTGAATGTGTATTTTTTTTCTGAATGTTACTTCTATATACAAAAACAAAAACAAAAAACAAAAAACAACCAACCAAACAAGAAAAAAACACAAAATAATGTACTCCTATCTAGAAATGTGTTGTGTATTTTTTCACCAGTGTAGCAGTGACTGTAGTACCTTATGAATGAAAATCCAGGTTTAGGAATAACTGTAAGATCTCATCAGCCCCTCACATCAAGAATTTTTTTCTTACAAAATTATAGAAGTGAATGATGTGTGTGCCAAAATAATAGTGCTATATTCCCCGTGATAATCAGACATCAAAAACTGTTTAGGCCAGAAATCCCTCCAAGTCAAGCAGTAACAAATTAGGCAATTCCATAATCTTTTAAAATTATCACTGGTGTAATAACACCTCTGGGGATTAACTAGAGTAGCAAAGCCTGTGATTAAGATTGCTCAATCCTTATCATTGTTGACTTTCATTTTCATTGGTTTATAACTTTGCCAGACTGTAAAAATTTGGATTAAAACTTTCCCAGAACCTGACATGTGTGTGCTTTTAGGTGAATATGCTAGGAGGCTTTCAGGAGAAATGAATCAGCACTTTTCAAAACTGGGTCAGGGAAAATATGTTTTTCTGTCAATATTAAAAAAATATATATCTTAGAGTTGCTTTATTAACAAGTTTTTGCCTGCTCTGTTTTTAACTGTTATTTCAGGCAAGGACTTGAAATTTGGCACATAGATTGTGTGTTTGTCAGGGAAGTGCTGTACTTGCAGACAGCTGCATTCATTTTGCCAGACTTCATCTCTGAAATATCTTTATGTGCTTTTTCTTTTTTTTTTTTTTCTTTGCCAGTGGAGACTTATTCGAGTTCCTGAAGGTTTCAAAGCCACTGAGCACTCTGGGGAGCTGAGAAGAGCTGGGGACTGCACCAACATGAATGGCTGAGGTGTGAAACACAGCAGGAGGAAAATGGACATGCAGTCACAGGCATGGGTTGATGGACTAGACGATCTCAGTGGTCTTTTAAACCTTAATGATTCTATGACTTTGTGATGTGGGCATAGTGGTTTGGGTCAGGAGCTCAGAACTGGACCTGTGGTTTGGAGGTGAAGAAGAAAAGTAGAAAAATAATTCTCAGAAGTGGATGGGACGTGGGGACAGTAGCTGAAATTAGTAGAGGAGAACTGAGGCCCATATTTGTACAGGGACAGTATGTAGCTACATTTGTACTATCAAGACAGTCTTATGCCACTGCAGTATTATAGTTTATTACATTTGTTAGTTCCATCTCTGGTAGTTTTGGCCTGTGTCTGTGATCACAATCCCATATGATACTTAACATAAAGCCAATGTTAGCATTTATCTGGGATGCTTCGCGGGACTCAGTTTGGCTGTAGGCTCCCTGTTTTAAGGTGTAAGGAAGGATAACTGTTTTGAAAAAACCATATGATTCCAATTGTCTTTAGCTGTAAATCACATTGGAAAAACAACCATTTATCCCCAACATCCACACTCAGAGGACGGTAAATAGTGGCTATTGTCAGCAGCTCTCTTATCTCCATCTGTAGTCCTCTCTACAGCAAGTCTAGTGGTTTCTGTCAGGCTGGTAGAGAAAACAGGAGGCAATGTGATGCTATATTATTTTACAGTTCTTTCAAAAGCTCAATTCTATAAATACTTCGGAAGTTACATATGATGAAAAAAAAACCCTAGAGTAAAAGAATATTTGGTTGCAGAAGGGAAGCAATGTGGCATGACAGAAGGAAAGAGGCTGTGAGGTGACAGACGGTTTGTTACGACTCTGACTCTCTGACCTCTCTAGTTAAAGTCAGAGCTCCCCCATGACAGCAGAGTTGGGTCAGTGTTCATATTTCTGCAAGCTGCAGGCCTGGGGAGAGAGCCCATTAAGGAAAGTCGACAACTTGTTCTTTGCTCTGTGTCTCCCTTGAGAGTAGACCTGGGCCTGGACAGGCCCCTAGGCTGAGCACTTTATGTCAGACCTAATGCTATGGGATTAAAGGCTCCTGACATGGATTAGGTCATACCATGAGGGAAGGAACAACAGTTTTTTTTCAAAAAAAGAGTAGATGTCACATTGAGTGACATGATTTATTGGTATGGTGGTGATGAGTTGATGGTGGACTAGATGATCTTAGCAGTTTTTCCAACCTTAATGATTCTACAGCTCTATAATTCTGTGGCTCTATGATTCTGTAGTTCTGTGGTTCTGTGAAAATGGGTGTGATGAATTGTTCCCAGTAAGTAAGAATATCAATTGGTGCTTGCATACTAACTGAGTAATCTTCTTCCTCTGCAAGGCTATTTCTCACTCTTGACATAGATCTACATTTTGTTGTGTACATACATGTAAATAACATGGTGGAGAAATGACCCAAAGGTTGACAAGGGACTCCTGGCTCATGGTATTATTGAAATGCCAGCTGTGAAAAGCCACACTGAATTTAAAATTCTGTGAGCAGCTCACGTAAATCTTCATCTCATTTAAGGAGAACTAGCTTTGAGTCTCAAAAAGGTGATAACACAAGTGATGAAACAAGGAGGCCAGAGCAACAGGAGCCTTGATCTTCTTGCAGTGGTGGGTGGAACTGAAAGTTTGGACAGCAATTTGAACCTGTTCAAGAGGAGAAACATCTTCCCTTTGCATTTATAGGTGTCTGTGAGCTCAGCTAACCTTCTTGTGAATAAGACCAAATAAGAAACATCAGAAAGAAAATCCTTTCATTTCCTGTGATGATTCTATGGAAGTTTCTTATTTTCAACAAGGTGGAAGAACATAAACACAGTGCTGCTAGAGTTGCTTTGAGCAGATTATACATCTAGATGAGTTTTACCTCTCTGACAAACCAGCAACAACAGTCTAGTTCTCATCTATTGTTTTATATGTTTGGATTTTAATTGTAAACGATTAAATCAGATATTGACTGTAAAACACATGTGCACAAGTGCATGCGTGAGCACATCTGACCATCTTATGTACCAAATAAGAAATCAAAAAACTTCTGTACTATTGATGATTTAAATACAGTAGAGGTATTTTTCAAAATACAGTTGTGCATAGAAAGGACTACAGTGCCAAAAGTGACAGCAGAAGAATTAATGCTTTCTCCAGGCCCTTTTTCTCTTAGAAAAGATTGACAAAGTAATTTTCTTCTTGTACTTTAATAAAAGTGTGTATATTGTACACACCAATAAATCCTCACTGGGCCAATTACACATCATATGACTTATCTTGTCACAGCACTTAATATCCAAGCAATAAATTAAAAGTTATTCTTTGTATGCAGATTTGTATATAAGGATGCTTTCCAGTCCCAGGACTCAATTGTCTTATGAACATACGAGAAAAAGAAACAAGCTGGCTAGGATCTGTGACTAATAAATCCTGGTGGGACAAACTACATCTGTATGACTTACAATAGTGCACTATATAGGTAACATTTGTTTAACATATTGAAATTATATTGAGAGATGAAATACTGAACAAATACTGGAGCTTTTCTTTTCACAAAAGCTACCCTGCACACATGCACAGGTATATTAACTATATATATGCAGTGCAATATATTTGATTTCTATTCATACCACTTTGCAATGTAAAGAGACCTTACTATAAATGAGAATACCTCACTTGTTTTTGGTTTCTAAGTGAGGAATTTAATGGTAGGTGACAATTTCGAAATGGATATGCCATAGGTGCCTACTGGGCTTTTGAAAAGCTTAGATTAGACCTGAATGTATGGTTTCTAAGAATGCTTCTGGACTAAAGGTACAGGCATGGTTGTGGATTTTCCTCATTGAGGGTTGTCAGCCTGGTTTGTCCTAAATTAGACTGTTTAATAGTATGGAAGCAAAAAAGGGGAATGTTCATCTTGAATTCCACTGTCTTAAAGCACATTGATTTACTGTATTTCCTGCAAAATATGCAGTTTTCCTCCTATTTTTTCATGCAGGGTAGCCCCTGCTTTATTGGAGGAGCAGCCTCCCTATGGGCATACAAAGGTGGTGATTAGGTCATGGTTCTGCACCACCAGCAGACTTGGGCAGTGCAAGTGCCTGAAGGGAAACAAACTGCAAAATAGTGGAGCTGAGATTGTTGTGCTTGAGGGAAATAAGGAAAAGATTGTGGCCTCTGAAACACAGTCAGTTTCTCATTCTGCTCCTGGGCTGTGAATCATTGTTCCTTCCCCCGCTCTGAACTCCTGGAAAAGCCACAGTTTAGCCCTTTGTGAGTCTATGAATAGCATTACCCACTTTGTTGCACTCTTCTTGGTCAGGATAGCTTGTCTGAAAATCAATAGATTGTTGGCTGTTTTTTCAACATATGAGAGATATCATTACAAAAGTATGTATGCAATATGTATGCTTTTGGTGTTGGAAAGAAACTAGATTTTGCTGAGGGACAGAAATTGCATAGCACTAAGAAGCTCCTAACCCCATTTATCAATAACCAAGCCATAAGGTAGGCCAGCATAACTTGGGCTTCTTATTCTTGCCCCTTTAATTGATATAGTCTACTAATTCAGGCTCAAGACATGCTTAAAGTTCTATTCCTTTAGATTGTAAGACATGTAAGATACGTTCTTCTGGTTCTAAATATTTTATGAAAAATGTTGCTTGCACAGAAACTATATCAAGCTCTAAAGGTTTCAGTGCAAATGCATCACCGCCTGCTGCCTGTTGGCCTCCCCTCTGTTGTTGCAGCCCAGAATACCATTGGCCTTACAGGCAATGATAGAGCATACAATGATGCTAGTGTCTAGAGAAGACAATGAAAAAAATAAGGTTTTGCTTAATGTGCTGTTAAAAAACAGAAAAGGAATGGAAAAGTGTTAATGAAAACCTGTCTTTTTAAAAAAAGTTATTTCAAATTTTAAGGGGTGGTGTTACTGCTGCATGTCTTTAGAAAGAAAATCTTGCCTTTGGAGACCAGTATCACAAACCACTTTTGCTTGTCTGTATAGAGTGAATAAATTATCTGAAGGATGTCATCACAATTGGTTTGAGATGCTCTTCGGAAGAAATGGTCCTTCTGCAGAGTCTTGAGTGAGAAGCAAAGATAACCAGCCTCCTACCTTTGGCATGTCCAGAAAAGTGTCTGATTTGACATTGGGTGAATATCACCCAGGACTTCAGGTCTGTATGGCTCAACATAAGAGGAGATATAAACAATATCGTACAACAATAATCCATGACAGATGATGCAGATGCTAATCTATGACATATTAGCTTTCAACACCTAATCCAGGACCATGAGCAGAATTAAGTGCGTTGCTTGCACTCCTGTGTGTCACGTTCTTATTGCACCATTGACTTCAACAAGCAGTCAGCACTTCATGGGCTGTTATGTGATGGTGAAATCTCATCCCATTGTACTTGACAAGGATAATGTATTTTTGTTTATCATGGGAGCACTGTAGAATTTATGATGTCTTTTATTCTTCATTTTCTTGCTTTTAAGGTTAGATATTTTTAGCCAGGTTTTCTAAGGAAACAAAGCTCACACAATCATATTGTCTACTAGCCCCTTCCTTATAACTTCCGAGCCTGGGGGGCAATTTCAGCTGTACTTGAAAGAGGAGTAAAGGTTTCAAAGATATTAAATTCCCACAAGTTCTGTGAAAATCAACGGCCTGGTAGATGAGAAAGTATATCAGTGCTCCAGCTGAAGTTGTGTCAAGGAAAGTTCAACCCTTAGATATTCTGTTTGGAAATGGCCAACTGACCTGTTCTTGTCCAGCAGAAAGTTAGCACTAAGCAGCAGTAACCACTACCCAGGCCATCTTTCACCCATCTGGAAGGCAAGGAAATTGGGGAAAGGCAGGCTTTTGGAAGTCAAGACGGATTTTATACCATTAGGAATGGTAATGAGTTAGAACCATAGATTCAAAAAATATCTCAAGAGAAGGGTCTCAAAAGGATCATCAGCACAGCTCCTGCCTGTGCACAGGACAACTCAAAACTCTATCCCAACATCTCAGAGCTTTGTCCAAACATGTCTTTAACGAGAGCAGCTTGGTGTTGTCACCATTGCACCAGGGAGACTGTTCCAATGGCCACCCTCTGGTAAAGAGACTTTTCGTAGCAACAAACTTGACTCAGCTCCATGCCATTCCCTGTCACTGTCTCGAGGGAGCAGAGCTTGGTACTGCCTGCCCCTCTGCACCCTGAGTGAGGAAGCTGTAGTCCACCAGGATGCTCTGCTCAATCTCCTCTTTCCAAGCTGAGCAAACCAAGAGACCTCAGCTGCTCCTCTTTTGTCTTGCCCTCCAGACTGTTCACCATCTTCATAGCCCTCCTTTGAATGTTCTCTGATAGTTTTACGTCCTTCTGATATTGTGGTGCTCGAAACTGCTCACAGTACTAGAGGTGAGTGGAATAGTGGCAGTAATATGATTGAGAGCATGCGGAAAAACTGTAGGTATTCTGATGCGATGGATTTTGGAAACTAGACACAGCAAAACTGCCTACTCACCAAATAACTTTCCCTCTTCCTTCTATGTTTTGATTTGCGTAGTTAAGTGAAGACACACTAAATCTCCCAATGACATAAAAATGGGGGTTGGAAAGACAAACATGGAGACAGAATGATGTGCAGAATTCTAACACCCATGTGTTGGTTAAAAAAAATGTTTTTTAATAGTGCATTGTGAACAATAATCCAGTAAAATACAATTATCCAATCATCTACTGGTCTATCATCTTTTCATTAGCCTGAGATGGAATTAATTAGCAAATGATCCATACGGAAAACATTTCCCGTTAGGTTTTGCTTGTTCTTTAGCCTCCAGTAATGATCTTCAGTACGTTTTCTAACAGTGACACATTTGTATCAGAGGAACAGCAGCAGAGAACATGTTAAATTATTAGTCTGTTCCAGTGTCTAGTTTCCAAGTCATCATGATGAGGTACATCTGGGGAGGGTGCAACTAATCTTCTAATGAATAACTATAACAACCAGACCTTTGGGGAGATTTCTTCTTAACCCCAAACAGTCAGCAGTATGCTTGCACCCTGCAGCAAGAGCACTTATGTCCATAATGAATCTATATTTCAGTCATTTGGCAACAGACGTTCTTATTAATAATATAAATGTAATAACTCAATGTTGGAATTAAAAAAAAAAAAAAAAAAAAGGAGAAGAAAATGTAGGAAAAAAAACCTGTTACTGCTCTATGAGCCGGGGGATGGAAATCTTGGAGAATGCAGATGTAACAAAAACACCGGTGTCTAATAAAATTGCTTTTATTAGCTTAATTTGCCACATATAGAGCAAATATTTAACTTGAATGAGGCATGAATTAGTAAAAAAATATGCACTGTGCCATTTAAAGTGCTATACTTGGATAAAATAATGTATATCTTTTCATATGTAGTCCTTGAAGTCATACTACATACATCTTTAATTTCTTCAATTAAGAAAAAAAAAAAAGAACAAATGGAGTTAGATTTTAATTATTCATAGTTCATTTGAGAAAAATCTTTGCAAATGAGAGGAAGGAGAATTGTGCTATCTATCACAATGAGAAAAAGGATAGATAGAAAATCCACTCCATGAACTATTTGACAATACGTAAGCTTCTGCCTTCATTAGGTACTGCAGCCTGATGTTTTAAAGAAAGATGCCTGCAGGAAGAGCTATTTGAGAGGCCATATAATGAAAACTGCACTCAAATATACTGCACTGCTCCAAGGGTACAAGGCAGACGCGTGTGTACCAGGCAACAAAGTGCACTTTGATACAACCCTATTGGAAGTGTATCTACAGAGACTTTGAAGCTTTTGTATAAATATCAGAATATAAAGAACTATGATAGTCAATCAGACCTATTGTCTATTCAGACATCTTTGTCTTTAGGAAGGGCCAATTGTAGATGAGTGAGAGAACATGCCAAGGATGTTGTAGATGGCAAGCATGAGATAAAGCATCCAAGGAAGTCCTTAAATGGTAGACTTTGTCTTAAATCTTGGAATATTTATTTCTTAGATCATGCTTTTTGCATTTTTGTTAAAAGACAGGATATTTTTGTTGCCGATAAGAAAGCAAGTCCCTCTTTGGGTTTTACTAGATTATTGATCTGAAGACTGCTTTGCTGCAGTGAGTTCCACAGCCTTCCCATGTACTGGATAAAAAGTGATTACTTTTTATCAGCTTTGAATTGATTACCTTTCATTTTCATTGAATGTCTCCTTCACAAAGGAGAACAGAGCCAGCAATCTGCATTTTTGAAGAATTCATTATTTTATACATTTTATGTAGGCTTTCTGTGTCTTCCAATTTGCAAAGTCAACAATTTCAGTCTTTTCCTTCTGATTTTCTGTAAATGACCCCCATGCTCTTACTGATTTCAGCCTGTCTCTGAACATGTACTTTTTAATAACTTTTCTGAAGTGACAGGTTCTGATATGGGTACAATATTATAATGGCACGTCATTATTTCTTATACTAGCATTATGGTTTTCTTTTTCCTTCCCTTCTTTTTTTTTTTT
>JAPSGF010000024.1:3286043-3337606 GCA_035772895.1 Perdix hodgsoniae | reverse complement strand
TCTTATGTGATAACAGTTCTAACCAAGCTCTTTTCTAAAAGTTTAAAGTGCTGTGTGCTATACGTATAATAATTTGTAACAATTTCTTTTGGTTTGTATGTGTTATTTTCCTTTTTTTTTAAATATACTAATACATTTTTTTGTCAATTTTATTTGCCTTGGTGTTTATTAAGCTAAGATCTGTGTAGGTTAAATTTCTTTTAGAATCCATGCCATCAGGTATACATCATTTATGTAAATAATATGTTGTCATCTGTAGATCAAGTTGCTTCACTGTTAATCTTCCTGTTCCAGGTGTTAATAGGTATGTTAAATAATGCCAGACACAATGTCAAATCTCAAGGCATCTGCTGTTAAATTTTTAACTTGGTCATTAATTTTTACTTTTTTTTTTTCTTCTTTTTTTTTGTCTCTTAACCATTTCTTAATTCACACCGACACTTTGCCTCTGCATGACTTTTCAAATTCAGTAGTAAATGTTAGCAACCCTGTCAAAAACCTTATGCAATCAAAGGAATCTTTTCTCCTTTACCTGCTAATTTATTGTCATACTCAAAGAATATTAATAAGGTAGTGAGATGTGGTTTTGGTTTGCAAAAGTTACGCTAATTAGACACTATCTTATCGTGATTTATATATATGTAATGATTATTTCAAACAACTTATCAAGTAAAAATGCTTCCAGCATGTAAGTCTACCCTTTTTTAAAGTGCAAGCACAATGCCTGCAATCTCACAACTGTAATAGAGGAGCTGCCCTGGAAGAGAGATCATGTATTTTGCTATCAGCTGAGCTACTTTATTCTTAAAATCCTTTGGAAGACTTAAACCATAACCTCCTTTGTCCAGAAAGTCAATCAGTACAAAGATAGAATGTGTGAAAAAAGGAGTTTGCAACATTTGTTCCCAAAAAGCAAAGTGTTCCTGCTGTAAAGCTGAGGCCTTTTAGCAGAGCCCAGGATAATAAATTCTATTCCCAATGAGATAAATCTGATCATTTCTCTGATATGTCTTGTGCCTCAGCCACCTTAAGAAACGGCTTTGCAGCACTGCCTTTGGGAGAGCATAGGAGTGAGCCCTGGTGTAAAATGCACGCCTTGCACCCAACACCTCCAGCTGAGAGTGTATAGCATTGCTACCCTGCAAACTGCTGAGTTTGCTTACAAATTGCCTCAGAGGATTTGGAAAGCTTTGGTAACAGCAGAGTGCTAATCAGTTTCCTTGGGAGAATATTTTATCCTCACCAGGATAGCCAAGGTTAGCGTTTATGTTGCACATGGAATTCACCATCAGATGTGATGGAGCTCTGATCTCCAATTTTGGCTCAGATTTCTTCATAGGTTTGGCCTGTTGCTTTACTCTTGGTCCTGGAGAGGCCAAAGAGCAAATTTGTACCTGCTTTGTGTGATATTTTCGAGGAATGTTTTAAGATGATCTATTGGACTCAGATATTTGGTCTAATCAAAAATTTTTTTGTTGAATTACTTTTTAATCTTTCTTTCGGTACTTTAATTAATGTATATGGTGCCTAGAGCAAAGGAGGCCAGGCCCTTCCAATTAAATCGAAATTAATAGTAATAAAAAAATTACAGGAGGAGACAGGAAATAAATCAGAAGCATGAGTATCGAAATATATCACATTCTTCTTGGCATTCTCTTGACATATGTAGGAGTACTAAGACCGTGCCCAATTTAAAATATATTCTGGAACTCTGTCAATTTTCTACTAATGGAAAACTGCAGAACACCCCAACTCTGTAGTGGCCCCATGAGCACACTAGACTAGTTAATTATGACTTTCTCCAGCTGTGCTAGCCACTAGAAGGATGAATCTGCTGCGTTTTAAATTTGCCACATCGTGTTTATCTTCTTTGAGTTTTGCTTTGTTTCCCTGATGCCTTTTTTTTTGGACACAAATTATGCTGTTTTCAATCTGAAGGGCACCCTCATGTGTCTGAGAAGAGCCTCTCTGAAATGAGTGGATCATCTTATACCAAGAAGAACAACTATTACAAACATTTATTTGTCACACTGGATACTAAAATGCTAGTGAAGCATCGGTTGTTCCTATTTTGAAGAGAGGAGGCTTGAAGTGGGACAAAAGTTTGTCTAAAAATAGAAAACCTTCTGTCGTATTGCTCCCTTTTTCATAGGCCTTTGCTTGCAAAGACATGCAGGCACACAAATGATCATTCCCAGTGTCATGACCTACCAGCTATGGGATGCTGGGAAGGGCTCTAAAAAAAATTAGTAACATCACCGAAAAAAAAAAAAAAGCCCAACATAAGGTTTGCTGAACAACATATTGTGAAAACTATTTTTCTGGAATGTAAGTTGTGAGTCCCAAGTAAAAAGAAATGTTCATTTTTAAATCAATGTAAGAAAAGTTTGGAATATACTAACTAAAATATGACTTTGATAGCAGTCGCAGAATTAACTTTTAAAAAATGTATATTCACATCTTACTCTCTGAGATGATCACAGAAATCTGTTTTTTAGGAATATAAGTGCAGCTTGTTTTTCAGATCTTCAGAAAATATAATGCATTCAGAGAAGCATCTATGTGTTCCAAAATGGTACCATAGATTTGAGTCCTGAAAACAGTGTTCTGTGGTGAGGAATTTAAACCTGAAATGACTCTCTCTGAAAGCAGTGTTCATCCATATTGCTTCAGTGAGCCCTGCACATGGAAGCTGGGAATGCCTGGAGCAGAGGGAGATGAAGTAGTAGATATGTGCAGGTTCTCTGTGCACTCACTCATATTGCAGCTATCAGTATTGGATTTTTCTAACTTTGTCACAGAATGGGAAAATATTAATCCAAGATTAAATAATGATTTCATACATTGTCTAGGCATTATGTCTCTAAATTTCTTCTTCTGTCTTTCTTACACCCTCTTCAAAGGCCTTTTAAGCTCCTTTCCTACTGTCTTAGCAATGCAAACATTAGATTTTCTGTCTCTGTAGCTCTTGTCATTTAGAGCATCCTTCCTATATCTCTTTGTCTTCTTGTTGCTTCATCTAATTGGAAAAACATATATTTCCTTCAGGCTCAGAAAAGCCTATTGTTCAGCCACCCAGGACAACTTAACAACCAGCCTGGACAAATGTAATTTAATTACTTCTTCCTCACTGGCTAAGGTGCTGACCTGCATTTAAAGATCTTGGGTGTTCTCCAACCTCATGCTGAAAAGAAAACTAGCTTCCACCTCAGTTTCTTTTAAGTGCTGCCTAACAGCAGGAAGAGAAAGGATGGCTTTGTTCAACCAACCATTTTCTCAGCTTCTACCTCTGTCTTATTCACGAAGAATCTCTCCTTAGCAAAATAATGACAGTGATGACATATATTGCAAAAGAACCAGGAAAGCTGCTTTAAAAAAATATATATTTTTATTATTATTATTATTTTTTTTCAGGAACCGTATTTTCTCACCTATGAACTCAGATTGACAGCTGGTTGAGTAAAAACTATTCCTGAATTGAGAAACCACCTTTTTCTTTGGTAATCACATCATTTTCAGGTAGCTGGGAGGAACAATACAGTATGTCCAGTCCATTATCTTCCAGAGAGGAAGACGACATTTTGAAAATAGGATTCTGATTACTGATACTGATACTGATACTCACACCCAAAATGGAAATTATATCTGAAAGGAAAAATAGCTTACAGATTGTGGGGTGTACCTTGGATTCTGTGGAAGAGAAATGGCATTCCCTTTCAGTAATGTCTTCCATAGACACGGTCAAGTCTTGAGCTTCATCTGTGTCGCAGTTCATGCAGACAACTGTACTCAAATTAGCGTGGGTTACAGCTGTGGTGACAAGCTATTGTTTTATGATCAGAGCTGTCTGTACATTAAGAGCATGGATCTGTTTCTTGGCCTGGGTTCATAAGTGTACTTAAAATCAGTGATTTAAAACCAGTTTTCAAAATCAGTGACATTTAGGTTTCCAAACGATTCTCTCTGTCTAGCTCTAGGCAATCAGAGAAAAGCACTCTGCAGCAGTCCCAAACTTTCACACCCTTGTGTTTGGAATCTGGGCACGCTGTAGCCTCTGCCAGCCCCTGAGATGGGATTTCCTCTATGATGGGGACATGGTGGGAGATGATCAAGCAGTTGGTGTACTGCCTGAGCTGCCAGGCTCCTCATTTCACGTACAAGTTTCACTGACTGCTGTAAAAGGGGGATTCTAACACCACATTCTCAGTCTTACAGCTGTATGGGGAGGAAAAATCCATTAAAATTTGTGATATGCTGATGTACTGTGGTTCTGGGAGCCACAGAAGTACCTAAGATAGACAGCTAATTGTTACAATTTTGGCAGCACATCCCTTGATGAGGCACACTGTGAGCTCTCTGAATTTTTTTCTTTTTTTTTTTAATAGATGATTTACTAAAGCTATTCAAAATATACAGCTTTATTGTTTGGTGTGTTCCAGAAGCCTAGAGGCCCACATTGAGAGTGAAGCCCTGTTGCACATCATGCTGTCCAAAGTGATATTAAAAGTACACACACTTCCCTCGTGAGTTAACTAAATAAGCTGAGAACTGAGAGTGTTTTGTCACTGCAGTATTATTGATGAGCTGAGACTCAGAAATACGTATTCCAACTCCTGAGAACACAGAACAATACTGAGCTAAGAGCTAAGACCTGAATCCATTGCCATGCCCGATCCATGGTCAGGCACAGAACTTTCCTCACTTGTACTATTAATTTTTTCAAGTGCAAATAAATAAATGCTGAATTCCAGCTGCTCCCAGTTGTTGTCAAAACTGTGCATACCTGAGTACTGTTATTCACTGCATTTTACTGGTTCTTTTGCTTGTAGCGTCCGTGATGTGTGATGTGTTAACAGTCATTAGAAGAACCTGTAGTCATGCCTTGGTTACTTGTTGAAGTCTGCATAGCAAACTTAATAGAACTACGGCCTTTGGCTCTGGGTATAGGGAGACTGTACTGATTCTCTGAAACAGGATAGTTTCCTCCATTATGCCCACCGGGGCATAATGTAGCCCATGCTGACTCCTAACTGCCAGTTTTTTCTTTGGAGGAGAGCGCTGGTTAGCTCTTGGCAAAAGTTGCCACCACACACTGTTCAAACCATTGAACAGAGTAGACATTTGAGTTCCAGAGTCTGTGCCCAGCACCGTTTAATTCAGATGCACAGATGTAGTACTAGCATTGAGTTTAAGTATCTCAAATGTAGATTCTTTTTGTTCTTTGCATGAACCATCTTCAGTTGGCTTCTGTTGGGTTTCTGTACTTTTGTTCAAGACAATGGCTGAAGGACTCCATGCTGAAGTTCATCCATAATCTCCATGTGGATTTCAAAAGGCAACTGAATTCTTAGGACAACAAACAAACAACAACAACAAAAACCCCAACAATCTAAAGAGGAAGAATATGAGATAATTTTAGACCTTCTGCACTATGGTTGCTTCAAGCAGTACAAAGTTGTAATGAAAAACCGTGTTCTCTTGCTCACACACAGGCACAGCTACATGCAGAGAAAGTATGTGACTGATGTAACAAGAAACCTAGTGCTAGCTGGTGAAAAATGTCACATTTCATACCTTTCACATAATAGCCATCTTTTTTGAAACTGAAATACAACATCTAAATGTCAGCCTACTATAGCTATCATCAAATCCCTTTCTGATTTTTTTTTAACATGATATTGTTCACTATATTACATTTTTCATTTCTACTTGCTGAGATATCATGGCATTCGATTTTCTTCTGGCCAAGAGGCCAAGAAACTCAGTTCAGTGCCTGATGTTTCATTGGTCTGTGGATTTGCCACTGAGACACCATGATGTAGTAAGCGTCCCACCTTGCATGCAATAGGAACATATAACCCCCACTATGAACTCATTCTCCACCTGGTTTGGAGCCAGGAGAACAAATTTGTTCTCATGTTGGTGTCATCTGGCTCTGTGACCCAAAGCCTTAGTGCATCATCTATTTTTGCTTTTTCTTAAAGTTTTTGTGTCAGGGGACGTTCTTTAATATACTTCTTTCACAGCTGAAAGAAATGGCTTCCTTATTTATTGTTATGACAATGCATGTAGCTTTTTCATCTTGAAGTTTTTAGCTGTGACTGGTACCTTTATATATAAAGCAGCACAGCACAGCACTCCCCTCCTTCTACCTTTCTTAATGGAAAAGTAAATGCTTATTCTTTCCTTCTACCTGATGCATGCCTTAAAAATGCTATAAAGATATGAACCCGATGGAGTTTCTAAATTATAAAGCAGGAGTTCTTTTATATTACCGTGAATAACAACTGGAAATCTAGTTCTTTATAATAAGTTATTTATTCTCCATTTTGAGGTTTATCCACACCCCAGGAGGTGGCCATGTATATTTCAACAGGTGCTGCATCAAGATTGTTATGATACTCTCAAACCATATTAGATTGTATCCAGTGGAAAGAAATGAATTTGAGAGCAAGACTTACAGGCAGATGAAAAACGAAAATCTTTTCTCTTGTTGAATGCAAAATTTTCTATTAGGTTCATAGCTGTTATCAGCATCAGCCTCATGTAAATACATATTTATGATCTGGTATGCAGACTGGCAGTGTGTCTGGGAGAACAAGCATCTATATAGTGTACTATGGCCAGAAAATTTACAGAAGCATTCCAAACCTTCTGAAAAGCATAACAATAAAGTTCAAAAGGGGCTGAGATAGTGGGCAGGAGGAGGAGGAGTGGCAGAAGGATCACCGTAAGACATTGTTATTTGCTTGCTGTATGGAAAAGTAAGCACGCCTGTTTCTGATTCATGATAAGAAGTCAGGAGGGATGTAGACATGGAAAAGCAAAAGTATATGATGATAAGGGGAGGGTGGGCAAGTGATGGAGGAAAAAAGGTCTAGATTGAGTGGTCCCAGATTTCCAGCAAATGTAATCCTGCTGAACCATAACACTGCATTAAGAAAGAGAAAGTATGTTGTATGTAAATGGTTTCTAATGCATAAAAATTAAGGTTAATACTTATTAAAGTTTCTGTGTATGTCTTACCGAGCTTATCTCACCAAACAACATGAGCAACTAATATCTTCAATGTCCTTTTCCTCTCCAACTTGGGGAATGCTTTTCTTCTCACCTCTATTGACAAAGAATGGAGGCAAACATACAGAGAAGGTGCTGTTTCCTCCAAGTGACTTCACGTGGGCTTTCAGGTGCTCGCATGCCTCATCTGTGCACTTCCATGAGGTCTAGGTTCTTTTCTTCTCACTTTGTTGCCCTTTTCTTACTTGCAGAAGAGAATAATTTCTCGAAAAAGAAGTCTTTTTTTTTTTTCTTTTTTTTTTTTTTTCTTCTTCCCCCAAATTAAACTTTAACCCCACTTAAAACTTTAAGTTTCCATCCAGAAACGACGTAGCAAAGTCTGCTTCTGATCCTGCTGGGGCTGGACATATGCACAAAGAAATTTTCTGTAGTAGAAGTCTGGAAAGAATTACTGTCAAATGAGATTGCTGGGACCTTTCCATCCTCCCAGCAGTACAGAAAGAGTTTTGCCTGTTTCTGCTCTTATAGATAGCTGCTTTTTGTACATAAATATATTCACATACATACAAAATATGAAATATATAATTGAATTTTGATTTAATTTGGTACGTGCAGATGGCTCTGTTTCACAACAGTTAAGTTCACAAAAATGATAATAGCAAAAGCCTTATGTCTCTGTCTTTTTGACAGAGTACAAGAACTGTTTTCTTCTCGAAATAGTTTTCTTCAGCTGCCTCCCCCTTTCTCAACAATTTCTTTTAACTGTATTGAGTTGGGGAAGATCTTAAGGTTAAGGACTTGAATTCAGGCACCTGTAGGCAGATGCCTGGCCCTTATAATTTGCGTGGAGATAATTAATGCAGTCAGTGCAGCTTACAGAGCCATCCATTTGGCCAGCAGCTAGAAGAGTGATTTAGTTGCCCACAGTGTCATCCAGTGACCTCTGAAACACACTAGAGTATTACACCTACATTAGAAAGCCATGAAACTTCTTAGGGCCATTTGCCAGCCCTATAAAACATCTTATATAGATCAGGTGAAAATATATATGCCAATATACTTGTTTCTTTGGCCTAATTGTGAGTGGACAGTGTCATCTAAGGTTGATGTGGAGTGCCATGTAGTCCTGTTTCCAGTTACCAGTTTACTGTGTGAGGGTTCTGAGAAATTCAGATGAGGTCTCTAGGGTTGCAAGGAGTTATCTGAGAAATTTCTGCTAAGGAGCCTCCACTTCCCACCCTTCTCTTGGGAGCTGCATTTAAGAAGTCTCTGCCTCACCTATGTTCGCATAGATGAGTGTAGGCAGTCATGCCTGTGTCTGACCATGTAATCAGTTGATTCAGTTCCTGCCTCTGTTCCGGACCTACCTCATCACTGTGCTCTTGTCTGGCAATTTGACGTCTTGGCTAACCCTGTTTACCATCACTGGACCTACTATGCTAATCTTGCTGAGGTACCATAGGGTACCACAGGTTTGCACTCTCTGCTTTGGGCAGGTTTGCCTGCCACTAGACTAGCCAGGCACTCATCAATGGCCTTGAATGCCTTTGGGGATGGGGCATCCACAGCTTCTCTGGGCAGCCTGTTTCAGTGTCTCACAACTCTCTGAGGGAAGAATTTCTTCCTAACACAATCCATTCCCCTTTGTCCTATCATTATCTACCTGTGAATTCGGTTGTCCCGAAGCTGCAGCTGAAGGCATTAAATCCTAGGGCATCCCAAGTGGGAAAGTAAATTAGTTTGAAGTGACTGACAGAGCCTATGGTGTCAAATGTCCAAGAGAAGCTAAAGTTA
The DNA here is from genome assembly GCA_035772895.1 of Perdix hodgsoniae. NCBI lineage: Eukaryota > Metazoa > Chordata > Aves > Galliformes > Phasianidae > Perdix > Perdix hodgsoniae. The sequence continues at coordinate 3,328,795 of JAPSGF010000024.1, read as the reverse complement.
TTCCAAGAAGTCTTTGAAAGTGGGCAGGGAAAATCAGACTGAAAGGTGGCAAACAACAGAAGCTTAGAAGCTCACTTTATAGGAAATAAATTGAGTGAACATTTTTGAGAGGCCTTTTAAATTAATTACAATCTTTTTTTTTTTTCTTTTTCTTTTCTCACAACAAATCTAGGAGATATGCTGAAACTTTACTTCGGCAGAATTAATTCTTTCTTTGGGTCAAATAATCTTTTTCTGCACTCATCTGAAATGTGCAAGATAATAAAATATAGGATTAATGTGTCTTAATGAAATTTCAGACATACATATTTATGCATGGGCTTTAGCATAATGATATACAAAAGAAAATTTCCAATGAAATTTAAAAAAAGTCAGCTAATCTTTGCATTGTTTTTCTTTCCATTTCTCTTTTCATTCCTCCTTCTTTTCTTCTGTAACTTGGGGCACTTATCCAGCAATTATTTAAGCCTCATGCCTACTAATGTCACTGAGGCTATTCATATGAATAAAATTAAATGAATACCTAAGTGCTATTCAAGACTGAGGCTTCTATAGCCAGAAACCCAAGGTGCATGAACATTTATTTGAATTCTGAGCATCTGCTCTGCTTGGCTGCGGTGTCACTAACAGTATTGTTGGAAAGAGATTTCATTTGCTGAAACACTTGAGGATAAGCAATACTACTTGGAGGGCTGAGAATCCATCTTGGTTTCTATGTCTGACCAGGTTTCCCAAATATCCCTTGGATAGCCATACACATGGAGCTTATCTGGTTAAGAACAGTGAACTTAGTTGTGCTTAAAGCTTGGAGTGAGCAAGTTTGAGGCAGTCATGTAGGCCTACCTCTTCATGCATTGTAGTCTGCCCAAATATCACTCCAGAAGACATTGGTAGGAAGGTATAACCTATCCCCGAGGGATCCTGATTGCAAGCTCTATAGGAAAATAGCAAGGTGATAGTGTGGAAATTCCACCATTCTTCATACAGCCTGGAGCCCATCACTACTCTCTTCCTTTATCCTGCTAGGAATTCTGGAAACCTCCAACTTGCTGTTCAGTTACAGTTCCTAGAGATCTTGTCCTACTTTAAAGCCCTCTATGCTAGATCCTGTTGAAGGCTTTTATAACCCTTCTATGCCTTTCTGGATGCTAGAGAAGAAGCAGCCACAAAAATGGCTCACAGTGCAATGTACATGAAAGCACCCAAACGAAGAAGGATCACCAAAGAGCATAACACAGACCCAATTTATAGATAAGTCTGTTTGGTAAAGCAACAAATGGAGAAGGAATGAAACAGAGAATATGAAGTGAAGGGGGGCATTGTAATGAACACTACAGTCAACAGTTTAAAGTCAAGGCCTAGCAATTCCTCATTCTTCCTTTATGTGAAAGATCCACATGCAAAGAAAGATAATCATATGGAAAGATATCTGTCATTTACCAGTGGTTAGTTTTGTTGGCCTAATTAAATTTTTAAAAAGTTGAAGTCATCCAGCTAGGAAACAGTGTCAAGTGACATAAGTGCCCTTCAAATCCTGTGAGAAAAGAATTGCAAATAATATAGAACCTAAATCAGTTTTCCTCATCTTGGGGAATATTTTTCACAGAGATGACTTAGAGAATATTTGTCAGTAATAGATATGTTTGTAGGAACCAGGGCTTATTTGCTGGCTATCAGAAGCCTTGTGAATCACAACAGTCACTAAATTGTAAGGGTACTGTTCTCAGATTATGGGAGAAGCTGTCTCCTTTGCACTCTGCAAGGTCATAAATCTGCAAAGGACAGTTCGTGTCTGATATGACCTTCTTAACACAGATAGATCATAGAGTTATATTCAGTAACTTCTGCTTTTAGTCTACAACTTCACAGGTAAGTATAGCAGCCTTTTGTTAGTTTTTGACTGACCAGAGAGGTCCATAATCTGCCTGAGTCTGAGGAAGATCTATCCAGGAGAAACCAGGTAGAGGTATGGATTAAAAACATCTAGTCCCCTTTACAGGAAGTGAATGTTTAATCTGAGAATTGTTCCAGTCAAGGGTTTCTATAGTACAGAGACATAATTATAATATAATCTAGAGTCATATATTGAATCTTAACACTTCATTTCAAGACCATGAAAGGGACCAAGTCTTTGCTTGGATTCCATTTATTTCAGTGTTAGCTTGTTTTGAGTATCAAATCTGCCTGAAGTGTTTCTGATGTGACCTAAGAAGAGAAGACTTCAGACCACAAGGGAAGAAAGGCAATGGTATCTAACAAGTAACTAGAGTTTATCCACAAGAGGACATGCCTGTAAGTATGAGAACACACCAGCTGAGCATTAGGTCGGTGGGCAACTGGAAAACAGGTTGCCCAGAGAACTGGTGGAAGCCCTTTCCCTTGAGACATTCAAGGTCAGGCTGGGCAGGGCTCTGAGCACCTGTAGATGTCCCTGTTCTGTGCAGGGGGGTTGGACTAGATGAGCTTTAAGGATCCCTTCCAAGACAAATGGTTCTATGATTCTATGATAAGCCAGTGTAAGTGGGAGCTAGAGCTATACCTTTAAGTTCAACTCAGTGCTACAGCAACAAAATTGGGTACAGAGCTTCTGTAGGGTAAAAACTTCTAAGCCATAGGGCCAAATTCTGTTCTGTAAAGCTCCTTTGATTCCACATTTTTGATGTGGATGATAATTGATGCTACTGTTTCGGAGTTACAGTGCTGGAATTTAATCTAAATTAAATACCTGACCAAAAGTCTATGTTTAGTGATACTGTGTATCTAACATGGAATTTGTCCTTAAGACTGGACCAATCTATTTGACTGTGCAAAATGTCATCCAAGAATGTTAGCAATTATGCATGATTTTCAGTTATTAGCACTTTAAAGATAGGATAGGTTTTAAAAAAACAAGTATAGTTTTTTTCTGCTTGCTCTCCATAGCTCATAGCCATCTCCTGATACATAAGCAAGTGTACCTTGAAGTTAATAACGATGAGGTAATCGTGACCTGAATCCCTAGGCTTCTCAGGTGAATGATTTAGCAGATTAGTCCAAGAGATAATTCTGAAAACCAGTGAAAGCTTTTTCAGGAATGGTACTTTGCATCTTATCCAAAGCTCTTTTCACAAGGCAGGAAAGCACAGTGATAGACTCCACTGTGCTGTTACACTAAGGCTGTCAGAGTTTAAGCATCACTACAATGTATCATGAGGAGCGCTGTACTGCTTACACTGGAAATGTGTCAAAGCTCTTTTATTTTCCCCCTTCTCCCCCCCCCCCCCCCCCTTCCTTTTTTTTTTCTTCTCTGGAGCTGCCAACGACAGGAGCATTTGTTAGCCATGAAGCATAAAAGACTAAACAAAAGCATTTTTATTACTATAATTGAGAATTTGGAAGAGAGGGGTTAAATACTCGTATATAATTGTATGGCAATTACCCTGTTTAGTCCAGCAACAGGCTTCTTTCAAACCCTGTCACTATACCAGTGTGGAAAAATCTCATTTGAACACTAATGAAAAACTTGTCATTTTGGATTTTAAACACAATAACGCAATAATGCTTCTTGTTTCCACTGCCTCATTTTTTCCATACATTTGAGATGATCAGAAAGATAAAGACAGCCCATGCACAGTGTGGCCTTATTAAATGAGACTGCCAATAATGAATGGGACTTGGTGTTTCCAGTATTTACAAACAAGTAAGGCATATGAGTTATTAGTATCTGATTGCTTACCTTACCTACATTTCTCCTATGTTCCTTGCTAGTGTTGGAAGTAAAATTTTAATTACCTTATTGTATTTCTGCTCTCAAAGTCCAGCCAGTGTGAGGTGCCATTATCCCTGTTGTTTAGATGTGGAAAAGAAGTTCAGAAAGGATATGACTGGCCTGCTGAAGATATTGCCTCTAATTTAAACTGGTATGAATGAGATGACCATGTTCCTCTAATTATCTGAGCAACTCGCCCAAGGTCATGTGTAAACTCATCAGGGTGGTGAACTCCAGCCTGAGTCCCAAAAGAGTCCTTTAATGACTGATCTGATCCTTCTAGGTATCACTTAAACATACTCTGGTTCGTTTTCACTTTGTCTGAACAACACAGCCTTACTTACTCCCTTTTGCAGTACACCTATTTAGGAATACCTAATACAATCTATCCTTTCATCCCTTGCTTCTGCATGTGAAGAACATAGGCATGTCCATGCTATGCAGTTTCCCTCATGTCCTAATCTTGTGTGAACACCCTTCTCTCTTGTGCTGTGTGACATCCTCACTCACCTCTTGGTGGCTGCTAGCTGCTATAAAGGACTCTGGGATAGTTTGCTGCCCATATGATGCAGGCTGCTGTCAGTCTCCTTTTATTTCTAGTGGTTCAGATTGTTTTAATGTCTCAAGATCACGGTGTACATAGGATTTTCTGTTACACCACTTGAGTGGTTTAAGCCTTTCCTGTGCCTGTGCTCACTTCTTTCTTGTTAGATAATGTTCTGCTTGATCCTGATGAGATAAACTGTGGTGTTCCATAGCACTCTGTGCTGGCTCCTACTGTCTTTAGTATTTATGTACTGGGATTCCACTTCCCTCTGTTATAAAAGTTTGATATAACCTAAGTGCTCCTCCCAACTCAGAATGCAGTTAGGTCCTTTCTGGTTTTGCTATGCTAGCATATCCAAGCATGTCATCTTTACACCTCTTCAATATATGCTGGACATTCAAGGCTACACATTTAATATCTGGCTCAAGCTCAGTTTCCATAAAATGAAGATTCTGCTAACTGATAAACAGGCAAACTCCCATTTTGCTGGTTACTTCTGCATTCTAATGCTGTCTGTTAATCACTTTAATGATAACACAATACCTTGCATTTTTATAATGTCTTGAATCCCCAAAGGATATTGAAGTACTTTGCAAATTCAGTCTAATCTGTCTCTTTCCCCAGCGTTTAATACCAGATTCTTCTGGGGTAGAAAAAAGTGGCTGAGAACACAGAACAACATTACTAAGGAATTTTGAATAGAAACTGTATTTCAGCAAACAGAGCTGCAACGTATTCCTTGCTATCTTTTGATGAAACTGGGGTGCAAAGGCAAGTAATATTTTGTCATGATTATTGATGACAAAATGGGGTAGAAAAGAATATGGAGAAGCCCTGTAGGTGGAGAGGAGGCATCACGGCATAGCTGTTATCCTCAAGCAGTGAGTGGCATCCTGTGAGGTGCCAAATATTGCCAGTTTTCTTAAGAGACGCTTGGTTACAGTAAGATGCAAACAATAGAATGATTGTGAATAATTAATTGGGACTTTTATTCTAGAGCTAACAAAGAAAGTTGATTTTTGCTCAAATAGACTCCAATCCAGTAATTTCACTCTTCCCTTGAGGGAATGTAGACTGCTGTCATTATGTCTTCTTTTCTCTGATCTTTTGCAGTGCCATACACTAACTGTACTGTCTGTATGTGCCTCACTTCTGTCAATATGATTTATTTTTATAAAGAAAATTCTTATTTGAGCATTTGGGTGAGCAAAGATCTCACATTCTCAGGCGAATGATAAAAGCACAACATGGTTAGACTGAATTTCACACGGTGATTTGCAAGCAGTTTCTTTACCATTGCTGTTCCTTGGAGCTCAAGTAAGTTGATTATTGGCCTTTAGCTCTTAATATCCATGGCTTTTTCCTACTGTAAAAGGGACTAATGCATCAGTGAATGATGATCCTAACAAATGTTTAGATTGTCATTTAATGCAGCTATAGTTATCTGACCAAGAAAGTATCAGCAAACAAGACAGATAATCACTAGTCATCTTAATTATTGTAATAGCACATCCGATATTCAGGAATAATCTAACTGTCCTGTATTTATTTTATTCCTGACAATGGCACAGATCTTTAAAGCCGTGTGATTAATTAATGCTTTTACCAATAGCTTCAGTATCTCTTCTTCTGGGAAGAGAAATTACAACACTGAGGTTTCAGTCACTTTAGCTTCTTGTATATTTTCATTTGCCTTTTCCCTAGAAACTCCGTGGCAACATTGAGTAATCTGTAAAATGGACAATGAGAAATTCTAGTGTAGAAGCAAGAGGCGCCAAAGCTTCTTTTCCTCTCAACTAAGGTCTATGGTCCAAGAACATGTGGGCATGCTAAGCAGATCACAAGCAGCCCTGGATCATCTATGCAGTCATGGGACTATTTTAGATTGCACTTGAGATCATTCATCTCCTCGTTCAACTTCCTTTGCTCCAGCTGCAAAGATATCTTTTTATTTTCTTTCTTTCATCAGGTAACATAACATATAGTCCACAGGTCTGCTACATACCTGACATCTCCAGTATTTTTAAGTGGAAATGCTCTAATTCAGACTATTCAGAGACATGCTCCTTTAACATTCCCTGTTGGCTGCATATGTTGGTAAATGTCATCAGCACTGTTTTCTGACCTGGAAACCAGGTAGCATAGAACAGATCATGGCTGCGCTATCAAACTCTGTAATAACCTAAGCAGCCTGCTAGGAGTTGTTCCAGGCTCATGCTGATGCTTCTAGTGTGCCTCTGAGTTATTTGAGCTTGTTAGTCCAAGCCAAAACCATGCCAAGATCTACTGTAGCAATTGAGTAGTATAGATTTAGTAGCATAAGTAATTGTTGTAGACATAGTCATTAAGGACATAAAGACAACAATCAAGATTTATTAGTATAAATCACTCAATTGCCCTGAAAACAGTTTGTAATGAGGAACTAGGATCAGTGTCATCTCCTCAGTATTGCCAAGGAGAAAAGGTACAGAAGATTGTGGCAAGTGTCAAGAGGCTTGTGGTCATTTCTCTTGCCATGCAAGAAAGAGTACGGGAAAATTAATGTCCAGTACAGAGTCCAGGACTGTCCGTGAAGTTAATTTTTTGAGAGAGGTTACTATGTACTAAAATCTTGTTTTGTCAAAAATGCTGTGCGTTATGAAATAAGATGGGTAGATGCTCACAGGCTGGACACATTCTTCAGTGGTGGTTGACAGATAGCTTCACAGGAGGAGAAAGTAAAGTATCAGTGCAGAAAGAAAATGGCACTCATTAGTTTGTAATTAATGACAAGTTAGATAGGTTAGCACATGGAAGTGTGGGAGTGCTCATGGGAATTCTTCTATGGCTCTCTTAAAAAAATAATCTAAATCTTTATGTATCTGAATTATAGTGGAGCAATTGTATTGGTTAAATTACCAAATTTACTATCATGTTGACTGCTCATTATTGGCTAAAACCAGGAATCTCAGTTAAAATTAATTCCCTGTGTACTTGGTCTTATGTGTAGCAAAAGACAAAGTCAAAAAAAAAGGGGAAGACATTTATTTCACAATTTTGCAGATGCACAGAGGGACTAATGTGGTTTCTCCAAGGTTGGGCTGAAAATCTGTGACAGAGTTGGAGAGAAACTCTCTCTCTCTGGGGACTAATTCAGTCCCTTACGCTTAAGACTATCCTTCTTTCCTACACTAACGGTTGAATACCATAACCTGCATTTTCAGTGTCACATTAAGATACACTGACCCAGTTAAGTGAAAAAAAGAGGTGCCTCAGAATGATTGAAACTGAGCATTATCTTTGTCTTGATCAAGGACGAAATGTAAATCTTCACTGAAGGTGTGAATTCATAGCAACAAATGCTCACAGTGAGAAAAGCATTCGGGAGATAAATGGAATTTATCTGACAATGTAAGTTCAAACCAAAATCTAAAGTAATGCAGTGAACAATGTTTAACAAGATTTCAGTGACTCCTGGTGCCTTTATAATCTGCCTAGTCTTTTGAAAATATTTCCTATATAAATGTTTATCCCAGCTGTCTAGTGAGATTCAGAGCTTTTCTCCTTGAGTGTCATGTTTGATGACAGTCTGGGATTTATCTGCATTGGCAGTTCCTCTGTCATCAAAGGTGTGGTCACTGCTCCAATCCATTGCCTTCAAGGGGTCATCCAGCTACTTCCCATGGAAACAGCCATGTCTTATCTCTTCATTTTGGGAGAGCTAAATTTTGATATCTGTAAGAGTGAGCATTTGGTCAGTGGTCAGATTCAGGCTTGTTGTCCTGTGGAGTTGGTTTACACACTGGAATCTTGACCTATGGAGCAGGATTTTATTGCTTTGCAAGTGGTGTCTCATGCCATCTGAGATGCCCTACAGCATCTGCAGCTGGAGCACAGACAGGTAAATGTGATGCAATCTAAAAATAAGAATCATTCTTGCTTCTTAAATCTACAAATTAGAACTAACTCTTGACTGGATGGATCTATTTCCAAAATATATATTTGGTTCAGGCATGAGTTATTAGTTTGGGAGCAGGACTTGCAGGTCAAAGTACTTGAGAATATCTTAAGTGGCATGTGAGACTAGATTATTGCAATCATCTGCTCTAGATTTGACAGTTCTTCAAGGATAGAACTGATGCAAATGCAAGTTTTATTTTAGCACTACAAGTAGAAGGCTGCCATGTAAATACAAAAATATTTCATCAGAATTTTAATTACATGCTTATGTGAAGAGAGACAGTGTTAAATAGTAAGGATACCAAGGTAGACAGGAAGACTACATCACAGTAAGGACTGAACATTAACTTCTAACAATTAAAGACTTTATGACAGTGCCAAAAATGTAGAAACCTGGAGTATAAATCAAATTATAATGCTCACAAGAATTCACTGGAGCAGGTTATCCCATCACAGCTGATAAAAAATTTCTAATCCTTCATCTGAAGGAAGTGATTCTGTATTATAAGTGGAGACCTCCGAGTAAGTCAGGAGAACAGATCTCCTATTCAAGATGGAGAGATTGTCCTTAGGCTTTAGGGAGAATTCACTCTTGTGTCTGAGCAATGATTAAGTTGAAACAATAAATTTTCTGTGTTATAAATTGACCGGTTTCTTCAAAAAGAGGTCATTGTTGCATTAATCACTCCTACCTTGACAAAGGTATTTACAGAGTTAATGTTTTTTGAATACTCCACCTGGTAAATTACTGTTCCTACACTCAGTTTAAACTCGATTTCATTCCTTCAAGGTTTCAGTAATCATATCGCTAGGCAATAGCTGAGCTGAAGTTTCCTTTGAATCTGAAATTGTATAATTGAACTTTTGAACTGAAGTCCACCCATCACTCTCTGTCACAATCCTTGGTGACAGAGATATTTTTCTTTAGTTTGATGATACCTGATTACTAAATCCTTGTTGTTTTCTTTTCTTTCTTTTTTTTTTTTCCTTTATTTTAATGCACCACACTGTATATTTATTTGTGACTTTCCCTCAATCAAAAAAATCTATTATCATTGGTACTACTCTTTGCATTTATAACCTACCTTTCACTGCAGGCTTTCTAAGCACTTCAGAAGCATTAAGCTCCATAAGAGGGCTATAATGAAGATAAACAATTTTAAGCTCTGGGGCAGAGACTGTAATTTTCCATATCTTACCAAAGCACAATGGGATGCTGAGGTGGTTGGCCTCTAGGCACAATTGCTACATAAAAAACAATAATGTGCCAACATTTTACAGATGAGGAAACTGAGGTACTGAGACCCACCACAAATATTTACAAAATCTGAACCTTCACAAATCCTGAAGATTGAATACAACACATATAAGAAGTGGTATTTGATATATATATAGGTAAACATTTTTTAGTTCAGTAGTAGAGGGTGTTAAAAAGTGACTTTATTTAGGTGGGTCATTATCCTACTTCAAAACATCTTTGCAATATTTTTGTGTCTGTTATCTGATGTTTATTTTAATTCAGTTGTGCCCCTTGCCCTTCATTAGAAAAATTAGAAAACCTTGAAAGATGAATAATGTTTTTAATATATACGTTATATTAAAGCCCAGCAACATCTCTTTCTTTGGTTTCCGGCTATCTTAGATTTTGTACATAAGAAGAGGTGCTTTACCATCTAGATAAGCCAGATCAAGAGGTCTAGTTATACTTGCAGGCTCAGACCCTCCGGTTGGATGCAGAGGGAAAGTTACCTGACACTGTCCAGTGCCCAACTTGATCTGGGTGATTATTTTCACAAACCAATATTGGAGAAGCTTCCTTATTCCGATTTGCCAATGCACTTAATTCTTAAGGTAGAAGAAAGAAACAGATAATACAGGCTGGATGTGGTTCTGGGCAATTGGTCTGTTGTTGGTAACCCTGCCCATGGCAGGGGGGTTTAATCTAGATGATCTTTGAGGTCCTTTTCAACTCAGGCCATTCTATGATTATATGATTCTACAATAATTGGGATTTTGGTGCAACTATTTGGGTGTAGTCTCTGGCTGAGCTTACTAATAAGCAATGGGTGTTTTTTCATGGTCACAACAATCTTTTGAGCTTATTACTTATTTCAAAGACATTTCAAAAGAAATCTTCAAGATACCACATTTGTTTTTTTTTTCCCGGGCTATACCTGGGATAGCACACATCACAAAACTCAGCTAAAAATGCTGATGCTTTCAGCTGCTTCTCACAGTGGCTTTTTTTTCACTCTCTGAGTACTGTACATTCAAAAATTGTTATTTACAACACAGAGTAATCATTAAAATACCTCATCAACAAAGGTTTTACATATACATAAGGGGGCATGGTCATATTGAGCAGGTCACTTGTGAAGTTAAGGAAGCTATTACAATTACAGGACAGATAGACGACTGTGGAAGTGACCCCCTTATGTTTGTAATTGTATTCACGATGTTCTTAGCTGCAAATAGGCAGTAATGGAACATCAGGGCGAAGGAAGTCACAGGTCACTGCAAATGGGAAAAGCATACCCTAGAGTAGGAAATACATTCAAAGCCAACAGCAAAAGCGCTGGCTCATCAACACTGTGCTGCAAATTAAGCTAATAATTGGAGCTGGTTTATTACCTGGGCCTACAGCTGTCTTGACTGACTACCTACAGATGATACTATCATCCTAGACTATGGAGGGCTCAATGACAAAGCTGAGTTTTAACCTCTGAGTTAATCATTAGCTTGACAATGATGGTTCATGGAGTCAAGATGTCTTCTTTTGCTTCTTGAAATTTACTTGAGCCATATGGAAACTCTGGAAAAGTGTAATTGAAGAGAACCTCTGATGTTTTCTCATATGTGTCAGCTTTGAACTTTTACAGGTGAATCTAAAATTGTTGTCTGGCTTTCTGCTGGCTTTGGGTAACTGCAGGTGATAAGAGTTAACAAACAAGAAAGCAAACAAACCCTATATATAGGGAATGCAGCAAATCAGATTTCATTAGCTTTTTAGGCCTTGAATAATTTTCGGATACTGGGAAGTTCCATTACAGGCTCCTAATTTGGCTGCTAAATGCATTCAACATGTCTCCCAGGGCTTTTTCTATGGTCAACAGAGATAAGGAGACTGCAGAGTGAGACTGAATGTATTTTCATTCTCTCCTGAGAGGACTTCCTGTGCTTTGGGTCTTTGTGCCTTTTGTTTCTATGTAGCACAGTAAAAGACAAGCATTCTTCCACTTGAAGCTCTTACATCCTTCTCTAGGGGAATACTTAAAGCCAATGATCCAATGCAAACCATTTGTATACTCACTGTGGGTGTGCAAATAAACTGGGGTGTCTAACTAATGGTTTTGAAATGGTCTTGGCTGTCTGTACAGAGCTCAGGCTTTGGGAGATACCGTTCTGTTGGTGCATCATTCTGACATTCCAACAGCTTAAAAAAAATCCTTCTTTCCTGTCTCATTATTATTAAATAGCACACTTTGCTCCCTTGATCAGGGAATAGCCCTCTACATCTGACTCCCTCACCTTTCCGACTTCTGCGCTATTGAAGGGCAGAACGGCAAGTTAACCATCTGTATTGGGAATTTTTCTTGCAATTCATTGTGTCCATATTCTGCTCTTTTATGAATATAAATGCCACAGAATATCTGGGTCAATGATATCTAAAGTTCTTTTTTCTCGCATCTTTAATTGACTAAACTTAAAACAGAACCTTTTGTGAACTTCTTTGGGTTGTATTGACAGCAATTCCTTTTAAAGAAAATGTCAGGGATTCCTGTTTTCAGCTGTGAAATCACATATCTTACATGTTTCTTAAACCCCTTTACTGTAACGGGGCTTCAAGTGCACTCACACTGCTCAGTGCTTGAATGTTTGTCTCTGTACTTCGTGTTTCTCCTTGTCTGTATTTTTTAACTTTTGTAAGAACAATTTCATACCCTCTGTCTCTCTGGTGCCATTTGAATTCATTTATAGACTGTTAGGATCTCACACAGATTTACAATACTAATTAATTAACTCTCACATTTCCCTTGGGTTGTAGGTAAAGATTATTATCCCCATCTTATAAGGGTCATCAGTACTCTCTTCTTATTTAACCTCGTGTAGATCAGCCATACCTCTGCTAAAATCAATAGTGTAATTCTGCAGTAGTATTGATACAAGTCAGAGAGGAATCCAGTCCAGGAAATGCATAGCCTGAGCTTAGCCACACTTAGATGTGCTTTTCTCTCCATGGGACTTTGAGAGATTAGGAGGAGCGAGGGTTTTGTGGGAAGATTGACTGGAGATGAGACCTACAGAAATCTGATGGTGTCTATAGGTTTGGGGTCTCAGTGACAGCCAGCTCCTGAGGCATTCCTGCTGAACTCCTGTGCACCCACAGGCATGCACAGGAGAGATACTCCTACCAACACTCTGCATATAACTTTGGTTCTTGCAAGCCTTCAGAAAGAGATGGGAGCTGGGTTAGAGTCCCACAGGCTGCGTGTGGAGGCACAAAAGCAAATGGGGAGAGGGATTTGCTGGAAACCTGGTTGCTTTCCAGAAGTCCAGTGCTGTGTGTGCAGATGAGATCTGAGTATGATCAGCTGGTGCCTACCCACAGTGATGGTGTGATTCACTGCCAGTGCAAACACAGCTTGAGAATAGATGCTATCCTTACAATTGATAACAGAGTACTTTGGCAGGCTTTGCACTGGGAGGAGGAGCACCTTCTCCTTGCCTACAAGAAACAACAAGGTTGGCAAGGCCCCTTTCTGAAGGCTTTGTTAATTCAGGAACAGATTGGCCAGTACTTTTCAGATCTGAGCCTAGAATAACTTCTTCAAGGTCAGACTGAGCAGCTAGCAGAACAAGAAATAAGTGCTGGCTCCTCTATGTCTGTTCTTACGTTTGGATTCCTTCCCCAAGAATGTGTTTCACTTATTGCACTTGATCTTGAAATGTGCATGAAGGTGGTTTGTTCTTCATCTGTTCACAGCAACTGTATTTATGGTAGTTTCACAGGCACCTCTTGATCTGTCTGTCTCAATGGAATTGTCTATCAGCACTCTTTATGAGCTTCTTGATTTAGAATATGTATTATGAACTTTGGGAGCACTCTCTGGACAATGACTTGTTTATGGTGCTCACGTCATTCTTAGTTCAGGGTGTTTATTAGCCCAAGTCTCCCTGTCACTATATTACTTTGGTATAATATAGATCTCTATTTCTGGGTCTTTTGATTTTTTCTAGCCTTGCAGGAGACATAGCAACCCTCCAAGTTTTAACAGTTTTGTCATTAAGATATTTCACACTTTTCTCCACTAAATCTGGCAAGTACAATAAAGCAGTTCCTTCAATTTACATGCTGGACATGTATCTGGACACTTTATCTACTCCTTCTATTAAATTACTCTTGCTTTTGCCAGATTATTGGTGCTATCTCCGACTGCTTGAAAGATAAGACTGGCAAATAAGATTAAAAATAAACACAATTATTTTTTAAAAGCCTTTTGTGCATACACAGTTTTTGAAATCTTTGTACAATTAAGCCCTCTTTATCCACAAATAATTCCATTTAGGGCATATTATCTTCACTGACCTTTGCTGAGGTCCCTTTTTGCAATTAGTGGCCCCAGAATACCAGGTTCTGTGTGAAGAAGGGAGAAAAGGCATGCGTGAGTAGACAGAGGATGTATTTTTATCCCTATTTTCAGATAGAAAATAGAAAGGAGGTTGTTCCCCAAATTTCCTGAAGACTGGAGATGAGGTAGAATGAATTGTGTTCTCCTGAGTCCCAGTCTAGTACCCCAGCCATTATATTGTACTTCCTCTGAAAAATGATGTTTATGAAATCTCATCACTACCTGAGCCTCACTGGCCAATCGAGCAATCACAGGACAGTGCCTGCAGTGGGAAAGGGGAGATAAGGCCTTTCATGGGCATCGTGCTTGCTACATCCTTGCTGTTGATAAGGTAGATGCTGCCAGTGGTTTTATTGATGTATGTAATTTGGAGGAATGGGGGACTCGAGTAAACCACCATCACAAAGGAGAAAGGTGGTAAATAAAACTAACAAAAATGAGGAAGGACGTAGGGATATTTTCTATTGCTTTCTGCTGATTGTAGTACCTTCCTCATAGTCTCGCCTCCAGCCTCTATCAGGAGCCTCGCTTGAGCTCTCCCTGTCACTGTGCCACTTGCATCCTGCTGCAGCAGCATGATGCACTTAGAGATGCACAATGGTTTGCTGGTGGACCTCTGGCAGGGTCTGTAAGCCCACTCAACAATAACAGCAAAATTCAGCACAGCTCATTGCTTGAGCCCACAGCTGGGAAGCAGTGTGCAAGTTGAGGAGGCACAGAGAGGCTGGAGAGAGCTGGAGAAGAGGAGGGGCCTATTACACATCCCACAGACATTTTAAATGCAAGATTCTTGATGAAAATATCACCCATCTCTCTGATATCTGTCTGCCTGTAAAAACACTGCAGTCTCAGTAACAGTGTGCAATATTCATATACCAATTTGGTCAATTCTTTTTTGCCTACCTGCATGTCACTCACAATTTAAACCATGGATTTTTTTTTCTGTTTTATTCCATCCCGATCTTCTCTATTCTATGGCAGCTAAGCTCCAGCCTGGAAAGAACTATCCATAAAAGTCCATATAATAATATCATATAGAACTAACATTAAATCAGTTAAATGAAAATCCTTCCTTCTTTTTTCTTTTCTTTCTTTTTTTTTTTTTGCATTTTTGTTCTAACTGATTTTCTTGTAGTTCATTAATTAACCAAATGCCTTTTCATTGCTTGTCCACACACCCTGTGCATGTCTTTGCAATCTTTTTTATTCCTTTCTTATGCAGAGATACATCTTACAATCCTTGGCCTGCTGTTCCTTTGTGTTCCTGTGCTTCTGTAGTATCACAGAATGGCCTGTGTTGAAAAGGACCACAATGAACATCTAGTTTCAACCCCCCCACTATGTGCAGGGTTGCCA
Organism: Perdix hodgsoniae; assembly: GCA_035772895.1. Taxonomy (NCBI): domain Eukaryota; kingdom Metazoa; phylum Chordata; class Aves; order Galliformes; family Phasianidae; genus Perdix; species Perdix hodgsoniae. The sequence goes on along the minus strand of JAPSGF010000024.1, from coordinate 3,313,575 downwards.
ACCACCAAATCAGGCTGCCCAGAGCCACATCCAGCCTGGTCTTGAATGCCATAAATATCTCTATGACCATTTCCTATCCAACAGTCCCCAGCATCTTTGCTTATCACTTACATTGCCATCTTTTTCAGAAGGCTCTGGTACTCACTGACTTAATCGTGCCTTGCTTGCACCTCCTACTTTCATCTGTCCTTTGTATTTATGATTTCAGCGCACAGTACTCGAGGTCAAAAAACACTGGGGAAACACCATTCACCACTCCAAAGCCTGAGGGAGGAGTTACAGCAGGTGTCATACTGAAGGCCCAGTTGTATTGGGAAAAAGCTGTTCTCAAGGCGGAAGGAACAGTGAAGGCAACTGCTCCTCAGGGACAGTGGCACTATTTTTTCCATGAGCATAGTTAGATCCCTAGAATATTCTGTGTATCCCATAGCTTTTCAGGATGCTTTAGGGTTGTTTCTGATTGCATCTTCTGTTACTGACTCTTCTTTTTTTTAATGAACTCTCCATTGTCTGTATTTCCCTTTCTGCTTCCACTTATGCATGCCAGTGAAGTTACTTTCCTATAAGAAAAAAACCTCAGGCAAGCCCGGAAGGTAGGGAGGAGAGCTGTTATTCTCTAAAATTCAGAGGCTTAAATGATGACTCCTCTGTGCTGGCCAAAATATTTTTGGGCAGTACCCAACACCACAGTGTCATGGTCTGTCATTTCTGGCTCCTGCATTAAAAGGCTGTTTCATTGCATTTAACTTTCAGTAACAAAAACTGGCCAATGAATTCTGAAATAATCACCCTAGGCTCCCTTCAAAGCCAAAAGGGAAAGACGGGGCAAACCTTCTTGTCTGCTTTACAAACCTGTTTCACCTTGGGATAAATCACGGTCTGGATGTTTCCCATCTTTTTCTATTGATAGATATGGATTTATGACTTCTTGGGTGGTTATCACTTAGAAGTGTGTAATGGGCAAGATAAGTCCTGCTTTAGGACAGCAACAATAAGAACAAAAAAAGATGATGCTTTGTAGGGATTGGGATAAATGTTTTGAAACTAGAGAGAAAGACCCTCCAGGATAAATAGCACATAACACTTCACAAAGCAAAACCCTCAAAAAACAACATAAATGCAGAATCAGTGGGGAACAGCTCAAATATTAGCAAGGTGTTTTACTGCAGAATCCAATTTACTGTCAGTGGTAATGGCTTGACAGCACTCTGATCACCAGGGCCCTCCTAAGTGGTAAAAAGGCACTGTTTTGGATAAATCATCCAGCTGATGAGGCAGCTGGGTGCATTATTAATGGAATGGTGGGCTATTAATGGTGTGCCCTGTGTGGTTCACAAAAGACAAAAATAATAAAAAAAAGTAGGATCAAATTACAGACTGTGAAATAACAGAACTCTTACATAATTGAATTTTTTTAATGATATTTACAAAATACGGTAAAATCAAGAAAAGATTTTACAGTGTGTATTAAGCTGTCCGGTAGAAAGAATGGCATTGCTGAAGCTGTACTTAAATTAGCTTCTATTTTGAAAAAAAGCAAGCAAATTGAGAAGACTGGAGGAAGTCAGGCTCCCAGGAGGGTGCTTGTAAGATTGGCTTGCTCCAGCACTCACAGCTTCTCTCACTGAGAGCAAGGAAAAGCTCATACCCAGTAAGAAAACGTTGGTCATTAGAAACGTGTGTATTTCTTAGGAAAGTATGTAAAACTTCAAAGCTGTATTCCTACTAGACAGAAGCCAGAGAACCTGTCTGGAAATAGAGAACAGAAGGAAGAGAGATGTAACTAATGTTTCAAACAGGAAAATGCAAGGAGAGATATGAGCAGAGACACAGCAACATTGTGTTTATGACTCATTTCTTTGTCTAATCTTACTTCAGACTTTTCTAAGAGTTTTATTCTCTGCTTTACAATAAGAATAATAAACCTCACATGTACTATTTATCCAGAGCATTCAGGCCTGCTGTCCCAAGACCTGCTTGGCAAAGTTTGGACACATTCTTGCTGTTCTTGGCCTCTGGAAACTCTTTCATCCCATGAATGAAATCCCAGGCTGCGTGAAGAGCCTGGCCTGCATTCACTTCTGAACATGCCTCTGATTTGTTTGGAGAGCAGTAGCTGAGCATGCAAAGGACATGCAGAGCAACTGAGCAACACTGACAATGCCTTGCAAACCTGAGTTGCAAGGTAAAACTATAATATTCCCACCAAAATGTTTGCTTTTTTCCTGGAAAGGGAAATCCAGGTGGATGTGATTGTCGTTGCTGAAGTATTAAATTCAAATAAGTGCAATTGTTTGAGCTAGTCTTGGAACATCTGAAGTCCAAGTCAGCTTTAGGGGTCACAAGAATGTCTCCTATAAAGCAGAAGGACCTGTGATGTCTTGGAATGGATGTTGTGTGCTAGACTTGGGGGAAAAAAATAAAAAAAACCTCAAAATATGAGTGTATAAATGGCATGTGATTCATAATCATTTTTCCTCTCAAAGGATCAGTCCACATGCCCTGAGATGAGAACTGCATGGATAAAAAATAATGCTCTCTATTCTCTTGACACAAAATCTTAACAGAACATGTTTCCTGCTGTTCCTGACATGGTCAAGAGGAGAACTGAATGAAACAGTGTGGCAACAGACAATTATTCTACCCCAGGTCTTAATGTTTATTTATTTCTTTGTTTGTTTATTTTGCTAGAAACATACCGTCTAAAATTCATTTTTTACACCATCCTCACAATATATATGACTTCTGCAGTCCCTAAGCTGATTTATTTTTTTTAAGATGTGATCAAACCCTCCTCAGCAAAACCATCTGAGGAGATGCGTGTTTGACACATAGCACTCACTCCATGTACCTGATAAGCTGGGACTGCTTCACTTCTTCCCAGTTTTGCCTAATGCCATCAGTCTGTGCCTCCTTGCAGATGCCACGGATGGGCCAGCGGCTGAGCTGGTGGTCTGGTGAGATGGGCATACAGAAACCTCAGGAACTCCTCCCAACTCTATCACCCAATGACAGTTTTGGTCTGTTCCAAATACTGCCAAACCTATGAGGACTGAAAACTCAATTCATTAACTTCTGCTGTCATTTGCACTGCTGCACGTTGAGCTCAGTATGGGTGGTAACCACTATGTTTAGTCACTTTAATCAAAATTTCACAGACGTAAATGAGCACACATGGGAGAAACCTGGAGGGTGGAAAATTGAGTCTGTGCACTGCGTGTTGTAAAGCAGATTTAGTAATAATAATAAAAGAAGAAATGATCCACTTGTGTTGCAAGATTTGGTGGTTTATATATGTGCAGAGGTTTAAGGATATAAACGTTGAACAGTGTTGTTATTTAACAATGAATTCCAACAGGTTTAATAAAACATTTACTTGTCAGTTTATGACAAAAATTGCATTTAATAATGTGCACTGTAAAGGTTTGCTTTTCAGGGCTATACATGTATTTTAGTGTTGTTGCATTTGGAAAACTTAGAACGTACTTGCCCTTAAATTCACTGCATTGCCAGTCTGGCCTCTGTTGTCAGTGGGAACAAGTGTCTTTGTCATGTTTGAAGAAATCCTGGGAGAAGAAATCATGAGGAAGGCTCAGGACGAGTAGAGGTTCCCAACAAGATGCCTCAGATGAACCAGCAGGGCTCATTACTTTGCCTTTGCTTTCTGCTAGCACAGGTGCATAAGAAAATGTGTTCACTTCTAGCTACATTCAATATGTAATAAAAACAAATCTGTTTTTCAGCTGCCAGAGTGAAAAACTGCATTTTTCATTGTTAAACGACAAATATTTTCCTATTGTAGCGTAACTCAAATATAATTCATCTACCAACCTCCCCCTCCAGTATTTCACCCTTGTGCTTAGGTAAACCAATGAGAAAATACAGGAAGATAAAAGTAGTGGTCTACAGAAGATTAGCTTCATGGTTAGGACATTGGAATGAGAATTAAGAAATTTGTCTTCACTTCTGGGCTTGGCTATCTCAGGCTAGTGAATTATTCTCTTTTTGTCTCAGTTTCCCATCCTCAGGATCCTCCTTTGATCACTCCTTGGATATCTTTTCTATTTAGGCCAAGGCCAGGATATTTCTCTTAACTACTTCTGTACATTTAGGATTTTCAATAGTCTTCTGGGTGCCATTCTAACATACTTAAAAATTTAGTAATTGTGACAACAGTACTAGAGGATGAATTCTACCACAAATGTTTGTTCAGGACTGCCCTTCAGGCTGTTGTTCACTTGGCAGAAGAGCCACACTTCCGAAGGTAACTGGCAATTCACGAGTTTTGTTGATGTATTAGGGAAATTTACCACATGCTTCTGAAATGCATGGCTTAAAACTTTCTTAGACCATGTGCATACCATTTTTGGGGACTCACGCTTTTAGTGGCCTCACGGAATTTTCAGCTCTGTACAGACTTCAGGGGAGTCAGCTGGGCTCTGTAATGAGCACTACACCTGCTTAGAAGGATGAAGAAACGGTGTGATCTGACAGTTTTATTCTGGGAAGAGCTCCAAGAATGGATAGCATGACATTTTGGGATTTATTTTTCCTTTAACTCCCAAAGAGTATTAGGGAATAAAGATGACTGAGAAGAAAGACTATTTTTTATGTGCAGAATTCCCACTAACGAAAATAAGGCCTAGAGCTTTTACCCCAAGACTTCTACACTCTAAAATGATTTGACATTAGAATGGAAATAACATTTTTGGGTGGAAAAATCACCAAAAAATCGTTTCGATCTCATATTAACTGCAGTTTTGGGACAAAAAGGAGAAACTTTTTAACATTTCCAATATTTCCTCAATGTCCTCTATAAAAATTGATTCAATAAAAATTTGAGTAATTTTTTGAATATAAAAAGGACCAAATGTGATTTAATAAAGAGTAATTCTAGTCTTGAAACAAATGACAAACTTCATTGACTTCAGTGAAATTGTACAAAATCATAATAGAATTTCTCAAATGCCTAATAGTTGTATGCATGTTTTATGGTTAGAAATGAGGCTACAGGAAGATCCTATGCAAGATTAAAATATCTTTATTGCAAAAACTGAATGTTCACTTCTGAATTAACATATAAAAATTGTGCCATCTTTAAAAATATTTGCACTAGATCTACTTTGTCAAAGCAAACACAAGCTATCTGCCTCTGTTGCTCATGCTCATCTGTCTGTGGTCTTTCTATTACCACAGTTATTTCTCATACCATTTTGAATTGCCCCTTTGTACCAGCCTTCTTCGTTTACCTGAGTTTTTCAAGTATACTTATGCCATCTCCTATTATCATCGTCGCAGGAATGAAAGCCACACTAAACACATCCAAAATAATTGCACTGCCTGATTTGAAATACTTTTTCTTTAAGAGAAAAAAAAAAAAAAAAGTTTTACGTTTTCTGTAGTGACCTCTTTAAAAGTGATGATGTATTGGCTATACTTTCACTAATTCTCTTTCATGTCTATTTTCTGCCTTATCATTCCCCTATGTCCTTCCATCAGAATACAGGAATTTTTGTCTCCTGATTATAACCTTTTTTTACATAGGAACTACTGTTTTATCATGTCTTTTAAATTATCTGGTACAGTTTGATTCTTGTCTGTGGCTAAGACTCAAGTACTGTGTAAAGAAAATATAGTTATTAAGATGGCTTGAACTTAAAAATAAAATCTCTTGCAGTTAGGTAGGTGTCTATTTTGAGTGTATTTCAACTTTGTATTAGAATCAAATAGGTTATTATGTCTGAACTTACTGTGAGAATGTAGAAAAGACTCCAAAAACCTTTTATTTAGAATAACTTCACTCTGATAGAAAATTTTATGTAATGATGGTCTCCTTGCAAGTGTTGGGCTGAGTCACCAGCACTCCCAGAATAGTTGTCATTAATTCTTTCCTCTCCAGGATTTCCATTCTTTAAATTGTAATTTGGAGAGCTTTTATTCTGTTCCACCCACCCACCTCTCTCAGATGATTTGATCACAGAGAAAAAGTTGCCTAAATATAAATACTTAGTTCCATACAAAATGCTTGCCACACCAGTACTCACCTCCAGCTGACAGACTGGAAGAACACACATCTGTGAATCTGACTTTGACAAACTCAAGTACCTCATGTGGCACCAGGCATCTGAGCAATTGAACCTTGATCTCAATGGCTTTATGGATGACTTGCGGCTGCAATCATGTTTGCGTAGTCTTATGAAACATCAGCCTTTATACTCTTCTGGCAGAGTCTGCTATCTGTGTTAAAAAGTGAGGAGATAAAAATCTTATTTTCATAATTATTTTTCAAGAGCTGAGACATCTGCTCCCACCATTTCTGTTTCCTGAGGAGAAAACCTACTGACCTGCTTGTGACTTTCTTTGTACATTCCCTGTGCCAACAACAACAAACTTCCATCCACCAATTACATACGCTGAAGCACTTACAAACACCTCATATCTCTTCTATTCCCCTACACTTTTGATTTTAAAAGCATTATATCCTCTTAGCCATGTGTGTGAGAAGCTTCATCTTGAGCAGCTGTGATGAGCCCTCAGCTGGCTGTCATAAGCCAGTTGGTTCCAGCCACCTAGGGGAATTGCCATAAGACTTCTTAAGAAAGTTTGTTTATTCTCTATATGAGAATTTTGCCTCCTATCTCTAAAACAGGTGTGTGCTTTTTCCTTGTATCTTCAAAAACAGGTGTTTTATTTTCTCTGAAAATGTTTAGTCAGGGAGCATTATTTCCTAAACACAAGAAGTTCAGTCCTTTTCTATTCCCTTTCTTTCTCTACTAGCTTTTCAGCATCTGCTTTTGCAAGACCTTGGTGTACAGATAAATACTTCCTTTTTAGCCTGCCTCGTTTTTTTGCCAAGTGATGTCTATAATACCAGAAGAAGAAACCAAGTCATCTGCAGTGCTTTGATTAATTTAAGTGGGTAGTAGTTGGTTGTTCCATTTTTTTTTTCTTTTTTTCCCATAAATTTTGAATTTCAGTAAGTAATGGAGGTGAAATTCAAGTCTTTTTGAGAAGTTGGTTTTCTTCTCATATATCCTAATAACTGCTGTTATTTCTATAGCATCTATGAGTGATTGAGCTAGTAACTACTTTAGGAGCACTAAGCCTCTTAGAAATCAACTGGGATTATGTACTGTTTTATTTATAGGAAGCTTGTGATAAAAATATAGGCAACTGAAAAGGAAATATGTGACAATTGTTGAAATCCTCTTTCATCATTTTTGGATTAAGGTTTTTCTTTTCTGCCTTTCTTAATAGCTGTTTCTTAGTTCTTGGCCAGCATTGCTTCAGCATTTGATCCTCACGGGTGGAGTTTGAGGGGGTATTTGAGATTTAACCTTCAATCTAATTTACTTACTTTCCATTTCAAATCTATTTGATTCACAGACAGTTAGACATGTTGAACATAAGGAATTGAAGCACATAATCTGTGACATCTGCATGTAACCTGAATATCTGAAACCTCAAAAAAGATACATATTTTTTTGTCTTGGGATTTATGCTTCTTATCATGGACTGTGTGATCTAAGCAACTGTCTCATAGTGTCCCTCTGAGGAAACTAGCAAAGTTCAACTATTTATAGATTGAAATAAAACACACCTCTGCTGGCTCTCATAAGCACAAGGATAAGAACAAGTTTCATTATGAAATAGATTTTCAACATAAGTAATATTCTTTAAGAGATCTATATGCATTTCATTTGCAATATCAACATTGAGAAATTTCAGAACTACACTCTATTCGTTTTTTTTTTTTTTTTTCTTTTTCCTTTGTCTGTTTTTATTTGCTGGTTTCCCCATGATTTTTTGCAGTAATGAATATGTGCTAAAAAACGTGAAATACAAAATCCTATAAATGACCCTAAAATTCCTAGACTCATTATGTGAATTTCTGTAATTCTCCTTTGTGGAGAAGAATCTAGATAGAGCACCTGAGAAATCTGAACAGTGAAGCTTTGATTGCCTGGACTCAATTCTCCATACTGAATTATTTGATAATTTATAGCATTTCTAAGAGATTTCAAGGTGGGTGTGAAGTATTGACATTTTATTTAATCATATTTTTGAACCAATTTGGTGTGATTTTTATCTGGCTGCAAATGCTGAGAGAAAGATACAGGACAAAAAGAATTAGAACTAAGGTACTTTTTTTTTAAAAGCAGTTTAGTCACAGGATTTTCACATTCAAACAAAAATTTATTTATTCTGCACCCCAAATTTGGCAACACCGTGAAAGAAAAATAGTGCATCTCTGACCTGAGAGCTGGCTTGAAAGAAGATCCAGGAACCACATTGCATTAGAGCAGTATAATTGAGAGCTTACCAGCAGGGAGATACTGCTGGGAGCAGTTTGGTTGTGGCTGGGTTATGTTGCAACCACTAGACAGAGCGACCTTTTGTTACGGGTCTGCCTGACAATTTACAGCACTGAAATCAAAATGGGGTGCAGGAAGGGTGAAGAGACTAGCTTTTAAACTACTAAGTTGAAGATGCTTAGACTGCAGAAAGAATAATACATTGGCACAAAATTCTCTGGGTTCACACAGGAGGAGGTGACAGATACAAAAATGTGAAAATGTGCACCGGTGGGTGCAAATCTGAATGTGCACGGTTGTGAGGTATTATCACTTTGAGCAAAGGGGCAATATTTTGTAGGCTTTAGTTCTTCTGGCACTTAATTCAATCTGAAATTGCCTTTTAGACACACTTTTTGCCTGAGAGTTGAAATTTCCAATTTATCCTGTTTAGTTTATGTAAATTATGAACATTACTTTTAAGACGCATGCATTGATGTTTATGAGACTGCCAAGATTTTTCTCTCATAAACCAGCCAAAAACATCTTATATAAATTCTGTGCTGTAGATTGGCTATTACAATTGCAAGATCAAAATTATTCTTGGAGGTGAATGCTAACACAGCAGCCAAAGACCTTTTTCTGTTCTGCTTTTTTTTTTCTTACCAATTATAATACTTAATAGAGGAAGTCAACATATTCCTACCACTGCAGAAAATAAATTACTGTAAAAATTCACAGCTTTGTTATGTTTAGTGACTTGAGTTTAGTTGTGTTTTTTCTTTGAGCTTTTAAAACAAAACAAACCTCTTCAAAATCATACAATACCATGTAATTGTAAAATAAAGTCTGATCCTGCAGAACATTTCAAATGGAATTTATTTCATCTGATTTTAGCTGTCCAGTGAGTCATCTACAGTCAACAGAAACAAAGGTGTGTGATTCATCTCATATATAAGTGTCTAGGACAAATGAGATGGATTCGATTCTGGAGGTGCCCTGGGCTGTGTCTAATCTGTATAGGTTTCTTTCCAAGCAAAGACAGAAGACGGAGGAGGAAATTCCCAGTTTTTAGTGAAGACATGATTATGGCTGGTACCTTCCCTGAGGCTGTAAAGAATTTGTGAGTCCTACAATTTACACACAGTTTCTGTCTCTTCATTATCTGTTGAGGTAACATAAAGAAAGTCCAAAACATTTTCCCAAAATATCCACGTGGAGGAGGCCAAATATCTACAACTTTGACAACATGCACAGGAGAGTCTAAGTAATTGAAATTAAATGGCCAGGAGTTGAGTAAGCTTGTAGGAAAATACAAGTTCTGTGTCTGGAGTATAACCTTACTGTCAGTATTTTCCCCCTCCCATAATTGTACTTTCCTTCATACCTGCCACATTGTAATTTGACAATCTCAGGGCATTTTTAGATGGGACTGGCTGTTGGATTGCATAGGAGAACTGCTAGAGCTTTGGTAATAAAACTGTATTAACCTTCTATCTATGCACACAGATTTACTACTACAAGACCTGGTACCTATGAGGCTATTAACGGCTACACGTACCAGGCTATTAAAGCCTTCTTTGGTCTTACCTTCGTGACAGTATAGACAAAACAAGATTTACCTATACCTCAGCCTATTCAATCCTCATTCTTTCTCCTGATGAAAGTCATAAAGGCTTCAGTTTTTTTTGTTTTTTTTTTTTTTTCAAGAGAGACAGTCTCAGCATGTTTCTACCTAGAGCTCTGAGAGTTCCTTCGAACTGCCATGGGGCCTTTCACAACATATGTTTGTTAAAAAAATTAAATAACCTTGGGAGATTTTTGTTGTTGTTCTTTTTTCCTTTAAGTAGGCACAAGGCTAAGCTTGCTTTGTGTCTGTGCCATTGCAAAGCAGTTTGTACTTCATAAAACTAATAGTTAATGCAGATGCTAGTGGTAGGAGACTGCTTTTGCAAACATGACTTTCAAACAGTGCATCCTGCTGAACATAGGCTTTAGTAATAGAGTGCTTGGATGGCCAGCTGTCTGTCAAATCTCTCTCTCTGTGGGCTATAATAAACTCATTCTCTTTGTTGACAGGACAGGAAAGTTAGTGTTATGCTCTGTATCTGTGCTCAGTTCAATCTGCCATGGGACAGTTTCTTAAATAGTTCCTTTTTCAAACTCTCAAGCTGTGTTAGAAGGAGAGAAGTGTTTCTCAAAACCCTTGTGAAACTAGAAGACTTGCCATACTTTATTTCTTATTATTTATTTACTTACTTATTTTTTCCTGAAGAGTTTAGAGCTGCAGCTTTACATAGTCTTTTTTGCAATTATTTTATTTTTATCTTTGGTCATGGCCCACTGGTCTGATTTAACTTGAACATCCCAGTCAGTAAACAGAATAGTTGCAAAAATTGGCATTGAAGTGTGGGTTGGAGTTGTTTTTTCCAGGAGTTCTTGCTTTCAACATCTTGCCTGCAGTACAGTCATATGGACCCTCCCTGTTACTAAGCTCATGGGGAAAAAAGAACCAGGAGTGTTTGCTTTTATTTCAGAATTCAGGGTTGTTTCATATGAATTTAGCAGCAGTTCAAAGAAGCTGCTTTACATGGTGCACTGATAAAACCCAGATGTGTTTTCAGCTTTGTTACAATTTGCTTTAGAAAGCAATTGAAAGGTATTTATAAATGCACACCTACTGTTATCAAAATGCATCCATAATCAGCACCCTAAGTAATCACTGAGTGTGGAGAGATAGAAGGAAAAAAGACAAACCCAGTGTGAACCTACTGAGATACATGCTTGTGTTCAGCCTCTCCCTTCTGACAGGGGCAGATGGGGAGCAGCAGCAGCAGTAACTCTGATCCAGCAGCTCTCAGCTACATGCTCTGCTCTTGAGCTAATATAGAAGGTTCTCTTATTGCCACCTGAGAATTCATCACAGTGGCACACTTGCCAGTAAGCTGGCATTAAATTTGTTTTGCACTACTGGAGTTGCACAAAACAGTTTCAAGAGCCTGGACAGTCAAATCCTTCCACCTGTAATGATGATGGCCAGCACACGGAGAATCCAGCATAGGCAGGATGACGCTCTAGTAATCTTATTTTGGTAAATGTTCAGCATAGGAAGATGCTGCAACATATATTCTGCTTGAGCATCAACCTCAACACTGCTTAGGAGAGGCACCTGGCAAGGTGCCCCATGGTGTATTTTATGACCAGCACTGTAATGATACACAGTCTTTGCACCAATCAGACATTTTATACCAATGACCTTAGTAAACAACTGCTGTTCATACTGTGTCCCCCATAAATACATTTCTATTATTTTACCACAGACCTTCACACTTACATGGTAAAACATTTTTTACAGTTAATCAGTGAACATAAACAACCAATGCAGTTTTGTGCACGTGTAATGAATACAAAGCTGTCTCAAGTGAAAAATTCTCCCCACACCCCCAAATTTATTAATTCAAAACTTCAAAGATATAATAATCAAAATGCTAGTTCTGTTCCTAGCCACCACATCCTTAAGTGCTTCTCTTGCTACATTTCCTCAATATGTTGCATAGACATGACAGAAAATTGATCTAGGCAACCATTTATTGATTTACCTTCTGGTATGAAAAATAGTGTATTAACCTGAACTGAACTGGTTCTTCATTCCCTTCCTTCTTGCTCTTACATTCCACAGGGAGGAAAACTCTCTCTTGGGAAAAGAGATCCTTAAACTACCATGATACATCATTTATTTGTCATTTTTTATTTTAATTTTCTACTGCATTTGTATGTGTGCCTAAGTGTAAACATTCTCCCTAATTTCTGAACACGCTTACCTAGCACAAAGTATGTATACAGAGCAATTGCAATTTCAGAAAAGATAAGACTTGATTAGAATCTTGTTCTGGTTTCAGCTGGAAAGGCCTTAGAGTGATTACAGTGTAGATGCAAGAGAAGCCACATAGAAGAGTAATGCCATCTATGTGAAATGAGGATGTGATCTGAGACAACCAGCATTTGCCTTCACCAAGGGCAGGTTGTGCCTGACCCATTAATGGTTTTCTTCAGTGCAGCAACAGCATTGGTGGACAAAGGAAGGACATCTGATGTCATCTATCTGGTCTGGTGCAAGGCCTTTGATGTGTACCCACATGACATCCTTATCTCCAAATCAGAGAAATATAGATCTGAAGCTGGACCATTTAGTGGATAAAGAGTTGGTTGCATGTGAGTTGTGGCTGTGGACAATTGCTGGTAGTGAGCAGTGTCCTCCAAGTGCCCATTTGGGATCAGCACTCTTCATTGTCTTTGTCACAGACATAGACAGTGGGATTGAATATTCCCTCAGCAAATTTGTTGATGACACCAAGCTGAGTTGTGTATTTGACACAATAGAAGGAAGGGGTGCCATTCAAAGGTACTTGGAAAGGCTTGAAAAATGGGCCCACGTGAACAGAATGAGGTTCAACAAACCAAGTGCAAAGTGTTGCACAGACTGGGAGGGAATTTATTGACAGCAGTCCTACAAAGAAAGGTTTAGGGATCCTGGTGGAGCTAGACAAAAAGCCAGCAGTATGCTCTTGCAGCCCAGACGGCTAACTACTTCCTGAGCTGCATCAACAGGGAAATGGCAGGAGGGAGAGGAAGGTGGTTGCCCTTGTGAGGCCCCATGTGGAGTTCTGCATCCAGACCTGAGGCCCCAGCAAAAGAAAGATGTAAAGCTGTTGGAGCAGGTCCACAAGAAGGCCATGTAGATGATCAGGGAGAAGAAAGGTTGAGGGAGCAGGACTTACTTAGCTAGGAGAAGGTGCCAGGGAGACCTCATTGAGGTCTTCTAGTATTTGAAAAGAACTTGCAAGCAGGAGAGGGGCCAACTTTCTAAATAGTCTGATAGTGATAGGACAAGTGGGAATGTCTTTAAACTGGAAGAAGGATAGATTAGGATAGATATTTAAAAGAAATTCTGTTCTCAGAGGGTGATGAGGCAGTGGAACATGCTCAAAGAAGCTGTGAATGCCTCATTCCTGGAGGTGCTCAAGTGCAGGTTGGATGGGGCTCTGGGCAGCCTGACCTAGTGACTGGCAACCCTGCCCGTGTCAGGCAGGTAGAACTGCTGATCTTTAAAGCCTTTTCCAACTAAGGCATTCTACAACACAGGGAATCACCAAGTGTAGGCCACCTTATATCCTCATTGGAGAGATTTGTGCACATACTGATGTGCTTTCCTGCTCTCGACAGCATGAGCAAAAAGAGTTTCTTTAATTGTCTGGAACCATTTCACTCTCAACTGACCTTGGGTTTTTGAGAAAGAAAGCAGTTCAATGTTACCTATTTTTCCTGCAGCATAGGCAACTGCATTGTGCTCAAGCCCACCTTACCCCTTGATACTCTGCTGCCTAGTAGACAAGATATGACCTCCTCTCTGTGGTTTGGTCTGAAGAGTAATGAGTTTCACAGATACGAATCCGTAATTGATAAGTCTTCCTTCTTTATCACTAGGGATGCTTAAAATAAATAAGTCCCTAAAAGGTAGAGGAAAACTAAAACTCGCTCCTAATCTGAGGTAAATTGACTCAATCCCATGGAAATAACTGTAGCTCTGCCAGATTCTATCTAAGGACAATATTGTCTAAGCTCTATGTATATTCCAAACTGCTTCCAAATACAGAAAGAAAGAGAAAAAGAACACTTACCTGTCCTTTGAAGGAAATATTATTCAAAAATGTTAAAGGAACTCCATGAAACCAGGGGAATTGTAAATCTAGGTCAGTTAGTAACCACAAAATGCTAATTTTCTTAAAGTATTGGAAGTTTCTTACTGTAATGATAATTCTCTACGTAGAACATAATACAGTTATGTATATTACAGTAATTATTATTAGCTATTATGATGTACATAGCATTAGAATAATTTCCCTAAAAGAGAAACTTGGACGTAATGGATCTAGAAACTGAGGCAGTGAGGTGGCATATACCTCCCAAGAACATGAAGAAGGTCATTGACAGAGACAGGAGAAGGAAGTTGTCCTCTCTCTGCTAGTGATACATTGGTGTTGATAATAATATATGATATATTAATATATTAATATAATAATATATGATAATATTAATAATATATGATAAGTAAATGTAAAGAGACAAAAAAAGGTGGGATACATGACTTCAGATCTGAGAGAGAACTAATTTGGAAAGGTGAAAATTAATGCAGTAACTTTTTTCAGGTGGTGAATGTATCTATTTTAGACATTGTCAGGTGTTTTTTAAGTTTAAGAAAGCTCACATCATATTTCATTTCCCTTTTACGTTCTGTTCACTAATTGTGTAAAGTATGTGATTTACTTTGGCAGCATTATTCAAACTTAATTTCAATGTTAAGAAGCAACCATAACTTGAAAGAAAATAGCTACAGTGCTGTGGGGATCCACATGGCAGCTCTGTTTTTAAAAAAACATTTTTATTTCATGAAGAAAATAAATTGTGTAGAAAGTTTTGGCTCCTGAAATCACATTTAAGATTAACTTTCAGCAGGCTTCTTAAAGGATTGAAACAGCTACTTTGTCAAGGGATTTTAGATCTCTCTTTCTTTATACCCATCTTGTGATTCATCCCTATATATAACAGATGTTGTCTAGTCTTCAGGGGTGTATTCTCTTATATGTAGGGCTGAATCCTAAGAAGGAAATAAAAGTACTGAAAATACTGTTACATAGCAATAGCAAGTAGTCCCCAGTGGATCAGTGTCTGCTATCTAGAATACACAGTAAAGGATATTCATTGAAAGTACCATTTTGTATCAACAAGTGAGAGATAAGGAGTATTTACCTACTTTATTTTTTGTTTAATAAATTAATTGTTTATGTCATTTCAGGATTCTTCCTCAGATTTCTAAAGCCTAAATTATGGAACCATCTACAGTTTACCAGCACTGACTGCACAAATCTCAAGTTCTTTGTTGTACCCATTTGATTGCCATCTGCAGGCATCACCTTAAATCTTTAATAACACAAAGGCATAGATTGCTTACTTTATTAAGTCTACATTGATAATTTTTGGCAATGAGATCCTGGTAGCAGTATATAGTTACTAATATTTCCTCTTCACTTCATTTTGTTGGGCTCTAAGGTGCAGGAAAAGTATTCTGAGGTGAATACCCATCTTGTTCCTTACAATATTAGATATGGGTAAGGAATGTGTTCAGCTGAATAAAAACAAGCAGTGTGCTTTAAAGTGTAGGGCCACATTACTGTGGTTTAACCCAGCAAGCAGCCAAAAAACATACAGCCCTTTGCTCAGTCTCCCACCTCCTCTCAGTTGGTTGGGGGAGAGAATAATAATAATAATGATAATAATAAATAAATAAAAAGGTAGAACTCATAGGTTGAAATAAAAACTATTTATTAGGACAGAAAAGGAAGAGAGTAATGTTAGTCATTATGTATATGCACAGATATATATACACAAAACAAGTGATGCAAAAACCAATTTCTTATGACTCTCTGACTAATGCCCAGCCAGACCCTCATCCTGGCCATCTACCATCAGTTTTATAGTTTTTTTCACATGATGCCATGTGTATGGAACATCCCTTTGGAAGGTTTAAGCCAGCTGTCCTAATTCTGTCCCCTCCTAGCTCCCTGTTCTCCCCCAGCCACTTGCTAGTAGAACAGTATGAGAAGCTCAAAAACTGAAATGTCCTTGACTTTGCACAACACTGCTCAGCAACAACTAAAACATTAGTGTATTATCACTGCTTTTCTCCTAAAGCCAAAACAGAACACTATACCAGATGCTATGAGGGAAAATCAGTTGTGTCCCAGCTGAACATAGGACATGTTTAAGAAAATAGGAAGTGTTGAATCTTGAATTAATGTATTTGATTTTAAGGGTCAAATAGATCCGTATCATTTCACATCTAGGATCAAGTTTCACTTTAGAGCTGTTCACATTCCATCTGACAGGGGATAGCTTTCTGCTTTGTATCTGCTTGTAAGTTATAGTTGCTCTCATATTCTTTGGAGAACAGTGCCAATATGGAAATTGATCAAACTTCAGTTTAGGTCAGAGTCTTATATCTGCAAAAGACCATAAAAATCACCTTTTGAGCTAGTTTGTCCCCATCTCCCATGGTTTTCTACCTGACTGTTTCTGTGAACAGACAAAAAATCTATAGTGGTGCATACACGCTACATTACATGCACTTTCTTGATATAATTAGTTGAGTCTCCTTTGGCTTGAGAGAACTTTTTCCCTTGAACAAAATTGATTTTTTTAAGTTATCTGATTTGTATTTAATAGTGTATTCAAATCTCTTCCTCAGAATCCATAGACCATCCTGCCTGACCTACATCAGCAATGAATTTCTCAGAATACATTAATCAAATACAGTTTCCATAAATTTTGTGCATTTTTCTCCTTCATTTAAAAAATGAATGACATTTGGTATATTTTTTCCATTCAGCTGAAAGTCAGGTCCTCAATTTCTCTGTTAGTTTATAATCTGAAGGTGTAACATAATAGCATTATATAGGGAGCGGTTTGATATGCATACACTAATGTGTACTTTTTATGTGTGTGTGCGTCATGACACCCATAGTGTCATAATTGGAACTGCAATCTAATTATGGTGGTAAAACAAACATTAAAGTGAAACCCATAGGTGTTCTCTTGCAGAACTGAAGGTCATTTGTATAACTTGGCAAAGAATCTTATATTCCAGTATCCACATGGGATTCTCCACTGCCAGGATTTAGCAACCACAGGTTTCTGCTGACACTACAGAAAAATTCATTTGAAATAAAAGTTAATGTTTTTACTTTTTTTTTCCCCCAAAAAATAACATGTATTTTTTTCTCTACTAGTACTGAAACAAAATGCATAGAACTCTGATTCTCAGGTGCTGCTGTCTGGAAACCCTGTGCCACTGGGTTCAAAAGAGATGGGTTTGTATATATCATTTGGAAATCTGTCTCCTCAGTAATGGCAATTACCACAAGGGTTGCAAAAAACTTCCTTTGTAGACTTCTGTTTCTGAGGTTCCCATGGTGTTTCCAAGTGCACCTGGGATTCCAGTAATTTGCATTTATATGACCAGAGCCTAGGAGTTATATCTAAGTTGGTTCCCTAATTATCCCCCTCCCTCACCAGGAAGAGGCAGGGACCTTCTGAGTGCGGAGGACAAGCAGGCATTTGGCAGAGATGAGGTGAACTGCTTTCTGGCATTGCTGGTAATTCTGCTGGCTCTAGAAGAACCTAGAGAAAACAAATGAAAGGGATCACCAAGTCTTTAGGAAACCTAAACTAGATGAACCTCATTGTCTCTGCCATCATCATTTAGTTTCTAGCATTTCTAGCATTTACTGATAAAATTTCAGCATAAAAGATGCATTCCCATTCAAAGAGGAGTCAACTAGGATAAAGAAATCCATCTGTTGGCTTCACAAAAAACAAACAAACAAACAAACAAACAAAAACAAGCAAAACTGAAGCTCTTTAGCATAGGAATATTTTCGCTGTGTTCTCAAGACCTTATTCTTCTGATCCTTTCAAGTTCCAGGAGCAAACATATCACTATTTATCTCTGATGGATCAAGAGTTTCCAGAGTCAGAATTTTACTAAAGCATGTCAAAAATAAGTGGCTGAAAGCAAGAAAACCTTTAGCCACTGTACACATTCATGGAAACCTCAGTACAAGCATTGTGAATTTCAGTAGCACTGTGTAATTTGTACGCTTGTGAACTGAATGTTGTGTGATTGGCCAAGCTGTGTTGGTTTGACAATGATCTGCACTGAAAGTGATATGGACCTTTTGTGGAAGTAGTGTGGAGAGATAATTCCAAGAGAAGTTGAAGACTGCTTTCCATTAGATCCCAACATGTTCTTCAGAATGATTTAAAGGTAGGTACTACTTTTTAACTGAATGAGACATTCAGAGAGGGAATTGCTTTCATTCTTCACCCTTGAAGTACAAAGAAGGCACCAAACTGCCTGTATCCAACTTGTACTTCTGTGAAAGGGGACGTAGAAAATGCCCTAGATCATCTGTAGGGAAAAGCTAAGGCAAATAAATCTGACAACTTTATTCATTTAATATTCAAGGTAATTCAGCAGGTGTTGAATTCATTTGAATATATATAATGCAGTGCAGACACCTGCCGCAACTGCACCTTGCGTCCTTGGTACATGAGTGATTTCTCACAGTGAGAGCCAAGAACATGCTTCAAAATCCTCTGCTTTGAAGTAGCAGTACTATGGGGCTCCAATATGTAGGTATTATTTGTGGAGGAAATATCTTAACATATATAAAATGCTTTGATGAGTAAAAGAGAAGCTTAGAGTATTCTCATTGTCACCTGCAGGGATGACATTTACATTCAGAGGTAATGGTTTTCCATTCCTTGCTGTGGGATGCACACACAGGTTTCAGGGTTAACTTAATGTACATCTGACTGTGTCAGACCAGGTTACCTAGCCTGGCTTCTCTTTCTTCTTGTTTTTGTCTCTATTAGATGGCCCTGAAGAGGGCAGGTAACTCTGAGACGCTATTTGTATTGCTTCTTTGTCATTTGTTCTTTCTGAAGTGGAGTTATACCACTTCTGTTTTATATCTGAAACAAGTTCAAGGGAAACAGCCTGGCTGCCTGGGGATGTCTATTATCCATTAGATTAGGCAGTGCAGTCAGTTAGTACTGAAATGTATACGTAGAATATACATTTTTAAGGCAGAAGAACACCTCTCCTTGATGAATCTCCTAGCAAAGAAGACTGAGCTACAAAGCAAGATAAGACTAATATAATTATTTAATTTTTCTTGAAAATGATACTGCAGAAAATATTCTTCCATAGTTGGTATTGAAGTTAGAGTAACAGAAAAATTTGATCATAAGTGCAGGTTTTGTCTCAAAAAGGAAAATTTCAACTACATTGTAGTATCTAACCAGTTTTGCTCCCAGAGTGAAGTCTATGTGCCTTTAGATTCTTGAAGAAATCTTTTTCAAAAGAATTTTTAGTGAAGTTTTTTCAAGAACTCATTATTTACTGCATGTTCAGAACTCTGATATCTAAATCACATTAAAATGAAATTCTAATATACATGTCCAAGATAGTTATAGCCTGAGATAGAGAAGGAGGCACATGTCTCTTGACATTGACATATAGGAAGGCTGGAAAATTAGCTGCCTGAGTTGCCTAATAGGATATTTAAATCATGATTCTGACATTTAAATTTGTTTGGAAATTTTATTCCTATTCAAAGCAAAGTTCAAATGTAATAACAGTAAACCACAGAAATCCCTTTTGTTCTTACATGAAATTCTTCAGCAGTAGGAGAATACTGGGGTGGTGCGGATGTATTTTATTTCTGTTACTGCTGGTAAATTCACTTAGTGTTAGATAAAATACTTCTGTTGCTAGTATTTATGGTTCAGACTATGCCTTTCTATCTACTTCAGGCATACACTGCATGGAAATATTCCACAATTATCGAAGTATTGCAGGCTATCATTTCTCCTATGATTCGCATCTATGATATTTCAAGCTATAGAGGAAGGAAGAAAAAATTACCTATAGGGTTTGTGGTTGTCAGATGTATATGAGAAAGATGTCTTTTGAAGTCCCTGTCACAAATTGGTAATAATAGAGAAAATGGGGGAGAGATTCATTTTGCAGTTTTGATTCTGATGTAGGCAACTTTTCTGCCTAAATAGAAGTGTCAGCTGACGGAGGATTGGAAGGACAAGAAACAAAACAGTAAAGAGCAGTTGAGGATATTGAGAAAAATACATCTCTCCATCTGATTTCTGTTCTATCTTTCTTTCTTTCTCAGGTTAGAATAAGATAATGAGAAACCCATTCTTTGAAATCTGGGCCTTCTGCTGCATTAAAAAAAAAAAAAAAGTGTCATGGGAGAAAAGATGGATAACAAAACTACTGAAAGATGTATTTTAATTTGAGTTATTCTTAGCACTCTAAAATAACGTGTTTTTTTTTTTTTTTTTTCTTATCCTTAAGGGATGGTGGCTTGTAGGATTACTGTGTTCAGTAAAGTATGACTGAGCCAACCAATGGGACTGCAGAAAGACAAAGTAGTTTTGTGTATTCATACAAATTTGCACACTTGGCCTCACTGTAATTGAAGTCAGAAGCAGCAGCTCTGATGGATGAAGTGTGAACCATAGCTCCTGGGGGTCTAATTAGAGCTGGGAGCACACTGTGCAAGTGTGCAACCATCAACCCATTTTTTTCCAGTTTGTGGATTTCCATTGTTTTTATTATTCATAATTGATAATATGGGTGAATCAAAGGTCTTGGTCAGAACAGAAATCCTACTGTGTCTGGTGCTGATTAGATATGTGTTTGTTTGTGTGTGTAGTCACGTACACATATGGAAGCAGCCTCTGAGTGGAGGAACCTGGGTGCAAAAGACCCAGGAACAACCAAACAGTAGGGAAGCAGGGAACTGACATGGGAATAAACCATCAGGCACTGATTAACACACTTAGTTGTATCCTGTTTAGTTGTTTGTATTGATATATCTACAACCAGATGGTGATGTTTAAACATTTGTTTGATATTTAAAAATGTTCCACAATGTTTTGCACAGACAAATGTTGATACCAATCATTCTGGGTGAATTTAGTAAACAGGGAGTCCATGGTGATCAGCTTAGACTTTCACCACCTAACTGGTGAAATGGATTTTGATCATAATGTAAAGCTTTATTCCAGTTCCGAGGCTGCCCAGGTTGGGCTCCACAGGGATCAGGCTCACACTTGGACTGCTCCTATGTTTTATAGAGCTGCATTAGACCTGATGTCTAAGGCAGGTTGGAGATCATCTTAAGAGACTTACAAAGGTTTCCACATGAAGGCTACGAAATATCAAGGATTTAAGTACACTCATTTCTATAGTACCCAAGTCCCTGGCTACTGCTGTAAGGACTAGCACTGGCTATGTGTGTGTGCAGTAGACACAGCCATGTCTGTTCCACAGACCAAACCAGATTTCTCTCCTGCACTGGATGGTGTCATCTTGGCACCACCTATACTTTGACATTATTAACTTCTGTCCTCAAGAGGACAGAAGGTGAGAAGGTGGGAAGAGGAAAGGTGGGAAGATATCTTTTCCTGGCTTGCCTTGGAGTATTATACTGGACAAGAGAGAAGTTGGTGCAAATTATTTCAATGGCCAAATCTGCATTGTCCCTTGAACAGAAATCAGAGCTAAATAAGTCACAGAAAATGAGCCTAGCAAATCATATGAGACTGAAATGCCAGAATGACTGCTGTGAACTTGTTGAGTACGGAAACTGTGGCCAAAACACAGGGACTGAAGAATGAATTAATACATAAAGTACATTGCTACAAGAAAGTATCTTGTATCAGAACTGTATTCAGTAGATATTTATGTGTGTGCGTAAATGTATAGTAATATACAGTGTTACATAAGGGAAAAATGTGCTGCAGAGAAAATGCACACCATGACTTATGTGCAGAAGAGAGCACTGTAGCAGGAATAACAAAATCCTCATTCCAACTATAGACTGTCAAACACTATTCCTGTTTTCCAGGGCAGAAGACCACTGGGTCAGCCTGCTGTATGCCAAATAATTATTTTGCACCATCATATTAAGCAATGCTTCATTGTTATTCTTCACTGAATTGTCACATGGGAAGTTGAATCTGAGTTCATTTGTCTTACATTTAGGACAGGAGGGAAAATGGGAGAAGGAATTTTTTTTTTCCAGTGTGATAGTGACAGGACAAGGCGGAATGGCTTTAAATTAAAACAGGAAATTTAGGTTTGATGTTAGGTGGAAATACGCTACTCAGAGGATGGTAAGGTCCTGGCACAGCTGCCCAGAGAAGCTGTGGATGCCCCGTCCCTGGAGGTGCTCAAGGCCAGGTTGGGTGGGCACTGGGCTGCTTAAAGCTGGACTGCTGCTCTGGACTTCCACTGTGGCTCTCTGTAAGTGTTCTGTTACTGGTTTTTTGGGTGTACGATGGCTACAGAAATCTTCTGGTGGCAATATGTTTTTCTAGAAGATGCAGTGGAAATTTACTGACTTATTGTGAAGCTTGGAGACTGTGAAACAGCCAGCAATGTGGGGGGGACTTTCATGTGGTCTAGAGCCATGTTGTATCAGACACTGTATATGCAGAATAAAGCTGTTGTTGCTACTCTGAAACAGGATTGATTAAAAAAAAAAAAACAACAAATAATTATTCTGTCTCAAAATGAAGAACAAATGCCAGAAAGTGAGCCTGGATTAACAATTGAAAACTGTACATGTGTCCAGAAGATGACTTAAGTATTCCTATTTTTGCTTTGGAAAGGAGCAGGAGCACTCTTTCAGTCCATGCTCACTGACAGGATCACAACAGTTAGGGGGGCAATGAATAGGAAGGCTTAGTTGCTTATTAAATTGCTCCAGTTATGTCACAAGCACTTGTTTAAGTACAGTAGAAAGCTGAACTGAAGTCATTTAGGCGCCTTTGAAAACTTGTTTTTGTGGCTTGATGTTTAGGGCAGTCTTTCCTGGGGTGATTTAGCCTTCAGAGAGGAGAGAGAGATTTCAAATAGGCACAGATTTACAGTCTGCCAGAGGTAGGCTGTTGTCTCCTCACCTGATGATACAGTGCAGGGTACAAATTAGGAAATTTGCTACTAGTCAGCTATCAGCTTTGGATTTAAGCAGCATTAGGTCTCAGCTAACAATTCTTTGTGCCCAAGTTCTGCAGAATTTGCAAAAATAGTGCTGTCAGCTGAAGACACAGGTAGGACTTTGTCTTCTATTTGCGTGTGCTGCTTACTTATAGATGTCTGTTCATAAAATGCAGACATGAAAAGTGTGTCAAAGTTACAGAAACAGATGGTCATTTCAGATGGGCAGAAAAAAGAGCTGCTCTACTCCCTTTGGATGAACGTTAAAATTAGTAGTTCAGCAGTGAGTGTGAACAGGGACAAGGAAATCCAACATCTCTCTGAGTTAGATATATTCATTCCTTGTTTAATTGAACACAGTGATTTTATTTGCTTAGAAACCAGCAGCTTGAAAATGCCTCCTTTTCTTTGAACATAGGATCATAGAATTGTTTGAGTTGGAAGGGATCCTAAAAGGTCACCTGGTCCAACTCCATCTTACTTCCTCCAGTTTCTATTGATAGTAAGGGTTGCTGTGACCCAGGTGCTGACCTTGCACTTAGCTTTGTTGAACCTTATGAAGTTCTCCTGTGCTCAGTGCATAGCCTGTCTATGTCTCTCTGAATGGCATTCTGTCCCTCTGGTGTGTCAACCACACCACACAGCTTGTTGTCATCTGTAACCTGGCTGAGGGTGCCAGGTTGTTTTTTTAATTGATTCCAATTACTTGATTCCACTGTCAGTGTAACTGATGAAGATGTTAAAGTCCCAGAACTGACCCCTGATGGACACCACTTGTCACTGTTCTCTATCTGAACGTAAAGCCATTGAATTCTGCTCACTGCTCACTGGGTGTGTTCTTGCAACCAGTTCCCTGTCCATCAAACATTCCACCAGTCAAATCCGTATGTTTCTAATTTGGAGAGAAGGATGTCAAAGGCCTTACTGAAGTCCAGATGAATGACATCAGTGGCTCTTTCCTTCTCCACTGATGTGGTTACACAATGGTAGAAGTCTACTAGACTAGTCAGGCAGGACCTTGGTGAAGCCATGCTGATTATCCCATATCATCTCCTCTTCTATGCGTCTTACTATCAAGAACTATCAAATTTAGGGAACATAAATGAACTAGTAATCTAGTCTCACATGCTATTTAAGATATTGTCAAGTATTTTAACCTGCAAGCTCCCAACCCAGTAACTCATGCATCACTTTTGTAATCTTAGTTGATGGACAACATATTTCATGAGGCTGAACTTCAAAATCTAATAATCTAATAAACAGTCTTCTTTTTTTTTTTTTTTTTTTTTTTTTTTTTAATAGTGATTGAGGTACTAGAAAGACACTCACATCTTTTGTGGGCAGTAATCCAAAATGTTGTGAAGAACATTTTTCTAACAAATTAAATTCTCTTGCATCCCTGCTAGGTATAAGCTGTTGACTGTTCCTCCTATGCTGTAAAGGTAAGATACTTGAATGGCTCTGTGAAATCTATTTTTAATCATATGAGCATCAAGCACCTGATTTAGCACTTGCTGACATTGGTTTAAATTAAAAAGATCTCCAATAAAGTCATTAAAACTTATGATATCTCGGTTTAAAATCTAAGATATAATGAAACTAGGCTAAAGGTAAAATATAACAGGCTTATATAATCCCAGATATAATTGTTTCACAGACTCTCCTAAGTCAAGAAATATGCTATTGTCTGAAGTTTTTCTATGGAAAAGTACAAACACTATACATTATCTTCAACACATTTATTTTTTGAGGGCCATAGCCTTTTTCATTTTCTTTGACATAGTGGAAAATCTCAAAGCCTAGATCAATCTATCTTAAAATAAGGGCATTGAGCCCAGTTCTAAACTCTTTCCTTTTATTAGGCCAAATAATCCTCCTTCTCTAAGTACAATTTACTTATCTAGTTTTACATCCATTTATCCATCCGTGCACTAATAAAACCCTCATCAGTGCAGAATTTCAGGCCTCTATTGAACATTTCTACTAGTCTTTAAAAGATGAGAACTTTAGTAACCCCATTTACTGTAATTTCAGTGCTGTAACTGAACCACGTTCAGCTCCATGTTTTCTACAGAAATCTGATCACATCTGGATAAGGGTAATTTAACAAGTACTTTCTCTCTCCCTTGCCTTCCCTACTTATCTGATGCTGTTAAACACTCAGCTTTGTTCTCTTGTCTTAGTACTTTGTGATTTTGTGACTGCAATGGCAATTCACATTGTATTTCACCTTTTCCTATGGTATATCTTCCTGAAGATGTGTATGTTTCTTGTTTTGATCTTTTGTAATGCCATGTAATTTAAGGGAAAAATGTGAAGACCCTCTCTTTAAACTTTCTCACTGGTAAATTTCTGCCCATCTGCTTGTAGTACATGATTATGATGAGTGCCATTTTGTCTAGAACGGCTGTACCCATTTTTTAAAAAACTCATTTATTTTATCTACAGTAAGATAGTAGATATGAAAAAGGAGCAATGGATGTAGAGATTACATTAACTGTGAACTATTTTTTATTGTTACACAAAGACACAGAAAGGAAACACAGTACTTTCTCATCATATAAAGGATTTTTTTTGCTTTCTTTGTAAGAAGCTGGAGATGTAGAGATGTCCAATGGTACAGCCAAGCACTGATTTGTGTTTTTCTTCAACAACATCCCCTTACCTTTTTCAAAATATTAGTTGATTCACGTCTGTATTTTTAATGTACCAGATACCTCTCAAAATAAAGACCCAAGTGCCTAATTCACTACTGAAGAAATCATTGTAAAGATTGACCAAGTGAGTGCTTTTAGAAGACCTAGAATGTATAAGCTGTCTTCTAGCAGTCGCTCTGCAAGGTTGTACTGTTGATCCTAAAAGTCTCTTCCTTTGGTGCTGTATCACATCTGTCAATCTGCCAGAATTCCTTGGACACCAAAGCATCTGTGGTTAGGCACCTGAATTATTTACAGAGTCTGCTCTGAATTGCCCTGTGGCAATTTCTCAAAGCCAGGATCAGATTCTAGGTTGTCTGAGGAGTTTTTAACATCATATTTCACAGAGGAAAGTGTCTGCAGTTAGGGTAGAAAGCGTGGTTCTTGATTCTTCACCATGATGCCACAAGTGAATTATATTGCTCTCTCTTGGATTTGCTGAAATATTCTTCATAAATATGAGCTAATATAAAGGAGAGCTAAATTCTCCCTTCAGACTGAAAAAAATGCCAGACTACATGTATGCAGATCTGAGGGTAGAAGCTGGCTGTGATGTGCCTTCCTCTGCTGCTGAGTAGAAAGTGAAAGCAGCCACATGACTCACAACTTCAAGGCAGAGAGTCATCTGCTATGAACCGTATTTCCACTCTAACATCACACTACAGAACAACCTCTTAAATGGAAGGGAAATCCCTCTTCTGGCATGAATGGCCTCTGCAGTTTAGGCCCTTTATTTCAGTACCTTTCCCTGTAGGTTACAATATACGCAGGGCATGAAAGACTTTTTCAAACCTGTCTACAACATGAGAAGCCATTTAGAGTTTGGTCTCGAGGGCCTGGAGTCTTTTCCAGCTGCAAATTCTACTTGTTCTATGAGAAATGGCAAACTCGTGCCAATCTGCTCTTCAGCACAGCAAAGTGAAGGTCACTATTGGGCATATGCCCCTTCCCTGGGACAATCTGGATTTTTGACTACCTGAAATATGAGTGTGAAGCTATCCAGTGCTGTGGGTATTATTTCACATACACAAATTCTCCTGACGTAGATTTTGGTTGCCAGTGATGTTCAAGAACAGCAATTAAGTCCTTCAAATGCAACTCTTCCAGGAAAAGGACTCCTGAGGTATCACAGTTCATCTTGCCTTCCTACTTTGTGCTGGGTACAAACTCTGCAAATGCTGACTGAGAATAAAAGATGGCTTCTTTGTTTCTTGAGCACTGTCAGAAGCAATGACAGCTCTGGAGGACACATTATATAATAATGCAGTGCACTCAGCTCTGACTTAAATGTTGTGTAGTCCCTTACACCTGTGTGGAAAGTGGCTCTAAAACTCTCCACTGACCTGTGTGTATCAGTGGAGAGCTGGGCATTTTTCATACACAGCTTTCATGAAGTGGAGGAAAAGTGAAACATAGTTGAATGTCAGACTCCTTTTCATACACAGCGTTAGTTTTGCAATTAATTGTGTAACTCTATTGTCTTGAAAGCATGAAGAACTTCATAAACAAATGTATTGATGATGTATGAGTACTAATAGATTCATTCATGTTCTCTTTACTGTGCTGGCTGTGCAAAGCTAGGAGGGAAAAAAAAGTAATTATTTTTGCCAACATCTAAATACATAATCTCTGAATGCACTAGGAAAACTACTCATTGAAGAATAAAACAACGTGTTTGCAGACTCTTTTTTTACACTTCAATTTGTTCTTCCTGGCAGGTCACACCCAATTTTCCAGTGATTTGTTAAACCTGTCACTGCATACAAATCTGCTGCCATTCTACCCGAGCAGAGAGATTTTTGAAATACTTGACTGTAGACTTCATTCTGTCTGAATGGACATAGATGCATATTTTTTTCCCCCCGTTTAATATATGCCATAAGCCAAAACATAGGGAA
>JAPSGF010000024.1:3251463-3286033 GCA_035772895.1 Perdix hodgsoniae | reverse complement strand
TTAATAGCATGACTCTATCATTGATTAAAGTAAACTGTAATGTACAGCCCTTACCTTGCAGAACAAAATACTTATCACTCATCCTTTTTTCTATTAATTCTTGCAGCCACTGGAATCTGGAGTCTATAACACTATATGTAGGAAAAAAAAGGATCTATATTCGTCTCTGTACATTACATTATGTTTTTCTGCATCAGTGGTATCCTAATATAGACAGGAAATCATTTGCATATATTCTCCTTTCCATTCAAGCACCATAAAACAGCTCCGTAAATGTATACAAACAAAGCTTCACAACTTTCTTGTGAGTGAGGGAAAGATGATTATCCTGATTTCTCATGTAGGATAATGGAGGCTTTTCAAAGATATGAAGCTTGCTAAATTCATGGGAGAAAGCTGTGTGGGAATGGGGATCAAAGGCAGATATTTGGTTTCTCTTTGCCTTGGGTTAAATACAAGACAACACCTCTGTCCAGAAGCAGGGCCATCAATAAATGCTCTGAGGATGGTGTCAAAGTGAATATGAATCCTAGTTTATATTATGAATAATTATATGGCTAAAATACTGGTCAATACTTGTTTCAAAACCCACAACATTATTACCAGCAAAAATCTTGCCAAAGCTATAAGGATTTGTGGCCACTCTGTGTGGTTACGTGGAGTGACTTTTGAGGTCATTGTCTTTAGGGTGTTCCTAAATGCTTTTGACAGCACAGGTTGTACTCCTTTCTCATCTGTGTTGACATGACAAATCTGGGGAGGATTTCCTGCTGATATAAGTCAGAATAGCTTCAGTCAGAATAGCTTCAGTTGGGGGATGTCAATGCGCACTGTACTTGTACCATCTTTTCAGTACATTTTCTTATTCCTTGTTTTGTTTCCAGATATCAACAACTGATGTCAGATTTCTAAATTCTTTTTAGAAAGCAGTTTCCTGTATTTTCTTTGAGACTATTTTTAAATAAGGTTTACAGCCTGACTGAAAATTCATTAAAAAAAAAAGAGAAAAGAAAAAAGGAGTGTATTCTTTTAACAAGTTAGAGGACTAAGAGTCTCTGGAATAATACACAACTTATTAGTTTCTCTGATATAATTCACCAGACCACCTGCTGCCCAAGGACATCTGCTAAGCTACAGAGTTGAACTAACTTCCATCATGCAAAAAAGAGACTGGACTGTGCACTTTCCTCCAGTGACTGAAAAATGGCTGCCAAGTGGGGGGAAATTGGCATATGTGATCTTTTTCTACTGTGCTGCTTGACTAGATACTGATAATTCAGCAATGTGACAGGCTATGGCTTGGGAGAACAGCACAGTCATCTTAGATTATATCTTTTAGCCTAAAAGAAAACAAGAGAAAATATAAGAAACTGTGACAGAAGTGAAAATAAAATAAGTAAAAGCATAAATGATATCACTCACCTGAAATGAAAGGCTCTCATCTTTTCACTGTATTTAATTTGTGAAGCATGAGATGAGGAATCTGGAACTGCCAAGTTATTTCAGGAAAGAAGTGGAAAAATGAATTGAGAAGTTCAGAAACTTTTTTATTGTAGTATAAAATGACATTTAAAAAAAAAAAAAAGAAACAACAGCTAAAACCTCGGTGCTGGAACTGGGATCAGAATGGTTTGATTAACTACTCTCAGGGTACCAGGGAGCCCTATAGGAACACTGTGTAGGGGAGTGCGAAAGCTACAGCAGTGTTATTCTAGCTGGTAAATGTAAGTTTGAAATGACATGCTGTTCTTCATAACACAAGGGTCATTCATTTATACTGAATGATCATTGCAGAGGCAGGAGACAGCAGGTGGCAATGGGAAATAACCAACCAATTCCTTTAATCACTGGCTGCTGTGCGTTAATTTTTGCATGAATATATATATGGAAGCATTCATCACACTATCTTTAGATATATATGTGCCTCTGTGTCCGTGCTTATTACTGTCATCTTGTGAAATCAGTCCTTTCGTGAAATAATTGAAGGTTTCAGGTATTTTTTGCCAACTGACTGGCATTACAGGTGTTTTGGATGATATTCCTGGTTCACTCGGTTGTATAAACAGACAGAAGGTGAATCCTGGCATTACCCATGTGCTTTCACGCTGTGGTTATGTGGGAAATAATGTCTCTAGCCACTTCTTACTATTCAGGGAATTAATAAACAACAGCAGTTGTACAAAGCAGAAGATTGGTCATGCATTTTTCAGTCCTTTAGAAATTCCCTAGCTGTGGGACAACATGCCCTTTTGTTGACTCTCCTTCTGGGAACTTCCTTACGCTCAAAATTTCTCTGAGTAAGTTGTCTCCTTTTAACATCTGTATTCCTTGTTGGTTATTTCTTTCAAGTTGCTCATTGGAGTGTGAAGGAGAGAGTGTTGTTCTTCGGGTGGAAGTCTCTTCTATTTGGCTCCCTTACAGCACCTAAATCACACTCATATCCAGAGGTACATCTGGAAATTAGTGGGCTCATTTTCAGATTCAGATATTCAGGCCATGTTAGATTCAAAAGACCCAGGGAGAGCTGGTATATGAAGGATCTGGGGCTTCTGCTGTTACAGTATTGGGTGTAGTGGAGCAAGGGGCTAGAAACTGCCCCAAAAATAAATATGTTAGAGATGGTGAGATTGATACAGAGCAAACCAACTCATTGTTTCCCTTCTAGGCATGCTACAGGGTCTCGGGGCACATCCGAAACCTGAGGCCAGCCCTATGACTCAATCTCTTGTAAAAAAGAATGATATAAAATCATAAGGCCAGGATGTCTCAGCAATATTCTGCAGTAACACTGTTGTTGGTTCTGTTTTTCCCCTGTGACCTGGATCTCCATCTAATGATCTTCACTGTTGGAGTTCACACTGTCAGTTGCTTTCATTCCTGTGCTTCTGACATAGCCTTTCTTTGGCATGAAGTGGAGGTCATGAGTCCTAACACTAGCAAGGGTTCTACTGTCTGATTATTACCAGAGGGGGAATTCCTGCATGAATAGAAGTAAACCATTAGCAGCAGTTGGGGTGGACAGTGACTTTAATGAGTTACACCACTGAGGGCACTAGCAGGAGGTCATCATGGTCACAGGTAATCTACAATAATATTTGCCTGAGGCATATATGCAGAACTCAGATTTTTTTCCCATGGCTTCCAAGGATCCCAAGACTGGAGAAGCCCTGTGGAGAAGCTTGTGATGTGATTTGGTAGAAAAGGCCAAAACATCTAAAAGGGTGAACGCTAGATTGTGAATATACAAATTCACAAGAATATAATATGAATTCATATAATAGAATTTACTTTCTCTTTGATACTGTATAGCCATATACAGATTCAGTTTCCACCCTCCTTCCCCTTCTCTCTGAACCCCTGTAATATCTGTTATGGTGTTTTTTAAAAACAGTTCTTTTGTAAAATGAAAACAAAAAGTCACTTTCTGAAATAGTCTCAAAGTTGAAAATAAGTGTTAGCTTGGTGAAGTGTATAGCTATGTAGTTTCAGGTATAAATAGCAGTATGTCTTAAAAATGAATGTAACAGAAATATTGTCTTGTGGTCCAAGAGAAACAGGTGTAGGTATTTCCTATAATGATCATCCATGGTATCTGATCATTTTCTGAAATAACTGAAAATTTTTGTGATATCCGTGACTGAAGCAGTCATTTCATGAAATGACGAATGTTTTAGGTATTTTGTAAAATGATTAGTTTACTCTGTGGCTACAACTTACATGCAGATTTGTGGAGGAACAAAGGATGATCCAGGGTTTCAGTCACATGCTTAGTGCCTTTCTTCTCCCCATCCTCCCCAGCCTGCTATGATGTTGGCAGCCAGAACTACTCTTCGGCATTGTGTTATACAGTGACTTTCTTTTGTTCCTTCCAAACCAAGCTATTGAATGATCCTATATTTTGACATTTCTATGTGTAACAACTCTTGGATTTTAGTTTACTCTGAATGGTTTTTCATGGATCCCAGGATATAAGGGAAATTTGTTTAATTTATCAAGAATTATTTGCCACACTAAAGTACTTTCACCTCAGCCTGGTTCTCATTCTGACACATCATCTACTGCGAACTACAACCAGATTATAATAAGATTGAAATACTGACTTGAATGTATTGATTTTTTGCATGAATTTGAAATACAAACTCAATGCCTTTCTAGTCCAAATAACAGAAGTCATGATTCTACTTAATGTACTGCAGAAAGGAAGGGGGAAAAACAGTTGGCAGCATCTAGAATACTTAATGTATTCCAGGTAATCAATTTATGCTTCACTGGCTCTTTCCAGCCAGCTAATGAATGAAGGTGCCTGTTTGCAAACTTTTCTCTCAAGCTGATTAATTATCTCCACAAAATTTACTTTAGTCATGTAGTGACCATATGAGGTTAAACAAATCCCTAAACATTCAATGTACTTGTAGTCCATTAAAAAGATATCTAATATCCATTCATCCATCCATCCATATGCTTCTGAAACATTTCAGTATTAATACTATCAATATATGAGGCTAGCAGTAATTATATTTCAGGGTGATACTAAACTGAGGAAAAAAACCCCAGTAAAATAAAGTAAGAAAAGATCAGTCATCTAGCATCTAATACTCTGTATGCATTGTTACATTGTATCTGACTCCTGATACACCTTAATTATCAGAAACTAGATATATGTAGGTTGCTCTGAAATTGATGCCTCCTATTTATTTCCATGGAAACTACAAGAGATACAAAGAACACAACAGTAAATGAATGAGTCTGCATGCTGTTCTAGTGAAGATCTTCATGGCCTTCTGGAACGTGGCTTGTTTTTCACGTTGATGTCACCATTGCTGAAATGAAGCATCTACCACCTCACTGTGCTAACATCCACTGTTTGGTCTCCATAAACATTCAGCAAGGGTCAATGAATATTAATGGGTATCATTTTTTCCTCATGGAGGGATTCAATGACACCTTTGCTTCATATGCACTTCCATGACAGATGCCACTTTGTCAGGCTGCAACTCTGCTACCATCTCTGTCACATGGCAACACAATTTAATGCAGTATTAGCAGAAAGGTTCAACCTCTGCTTCCATACTGCCAAAATCCATCTCTGACATTGTGACATAACGTAATAAAATAGAATGCATTACTTTCAGAGCAGACCTCATGCATAGTCTTCTAGGTTAATAATTTCTATTGACTTCAGTTAGGGTTGGAAAACCTAAATAAATTTCTGGATGCAAAATTTGGACCTTAAATTATTTTGAATAGGGACAATTTTCCTGGTGTTTGCTATAATGTGGAGTCTGGATTCATCTACTCATTGCAAGCTGTTGATAATACCTGGCTTGATGATCACTCCTGTCTCTTGTAAAGAGACATGGTTGCTGTAAAGTATTAAGTGTCTTAGAAACAAGATTAAAGGCTGTAAGCAAACTGAAACATGCTTCCCAAAGCAAACAAACTAAAAAGCCCAGATATGTTCAACACAAGCAAATGTTTTTTTTTAATATCCACTCATTTAAAATGAAGTAAAAGAGATTACTGTTCATTTTGGCCAAAGGAGCCCATCAGTATTATTAATAGCTATATTTTATCAATAGTTTATCTTTCTTGGTCATAATGCCTGAAGGAAATTTTGAGGACAAACTGTGGAAAGGGACTTGAGGTCCTAAAAAGCCTTGGGCATTTTTTTTTGAAGACTTCCACTGTTAGTTTGACTGCTATGGTTTTTGTGTTTGCTTTTGTTTTTGCTTTTGTTGTGTTCTTTTTTTTTTTTTTTTTTTGTGTCTGGATTTTCTTTATTACATGCATTTCTTGAAGGCCTTTCTTATGTGAATTATTAGCTAAAGCTTCTGCATTTTTGAAGCCTGAAAAAATCTTACAGATAGCTTGTGTGAGTTTTAAAGGACAGAGCTTAGTATAGCTCCAGAAGAAGAACACCTGAGTCTTGGTTTTATTTGAATATAGTTGATGTAGACAAAGAATACATCCCTTGTTTGGGTCTGCATAGATGCTCATACTGAACATACAAATATCACTGAAGTTTCTGGAATATGATATAGTCCTATATTAATTTATTTATCTTTTATGATATGAGAACCTTGTACTTGGAAAGGATGGTTCCAAGAGGAGAATTATAGCCTCCTTAAGAAGGAGCAGAAGGCTGTTTGCACTAGTGTACTTGGATAAGATACAGAGATGCAGGAGACATGCTTAACTAAGTAAAAATAGCCTGGGGGAAATGCTTGCATTCCTCTGTCTGTTAATACAAAGAGCTGACCTTACATTAGGCAAGATACATCTGTTCTCCTTTCAGAACTCTTCATTGTATAGAAGTTCACAGTCCTCCTATCTAAACTACAATGACTCTTTATGAACTCTACTAGAACACCTGCTATTGTATTCAATTGAAAGGCTTTTGGGCTAATCTCGCCAGTCAGAGATTCAAACTGTTGTAGGCTACAGAGATATCCTAATGTGCCTTAACTGCATTGCCAAAAGTTTGGAAGGAAGGGTCTGCTCTGAATTATGATTTACTTAATCAACTAATGGCTAACACATTTGTCTAAAGAGGTAGTTAAATCTTGGCTCAAATCAATGACAAAACTCACATGGCCAGCTTTCCTGGAAGAAGTTGATTGTTATAATAACATTATTGAAATGGTTTGGGATAATTTATTTCTATGTTAACAAGTCTTACTTTGATGTCTAATGTATACATGATAGAAAGACAGCAAAGGAGAATGTGATTCTTCATTTTCATATAGCTATTAAAAGTCACAGTTCCATACTGTGGTAACTGTAACTTTCCAAGCAGCTCAGGGAATGGAGTCAGGTATAAAATACACATGATGTGTTTTATGCAGCAATAAAAAAAATAATAATTTAAAATGCTTTAAGATTTGGAATGTCTCTTCTAGATAATGATATGTTAATAGAAACTGATACTGAGTACTCTCTCTTGGTAAAATCTAAATATGACATTCAGGCCTCACTGAAATTAACAACAATATTCTCAGTGACCTAAGATTTGGCCTAGGATTTTGTACTATGAGATTTTTAGATGCTCAGCTCCACTCAATTTATGGCCTTCAGCCTTTGCCTTGAGCTGTCACTGTACTGTAATATGGTATAATCTCAAAACACAATTTTTGTCTCTTTTAAATGTGAGGAGTTTTTAATTTAAAGCAAAATATTTTCTTTTGAATTTGAAATAAAGGTCATTGATTTTTCTTCTGTTTGGCTTTGACAAAGAAAAATCAGTAACAAATGTTGTCTACCATTAACTACATGGAAGGGCTAGTTGACCTCAGCTGAGCCATTGATGAAAGAGAGGCTAATGGGAAAAAAAATTGATCTCTTCATAATTTGTCAAGTGAAATGTGGTTAGCTAAAAATCTCATTATCGACCCTGTTCTTGGGAATAATAAAAAAAATCTCTTAAGTCAATTTTATTAAGCTCTTCCTAGGTATAGCAGAAGTCTCAGTTGTCAGTCACTATATAACCCAACATTGCTGGCATGGAGATGTCACACAAAGTGATTGGTGATGCTATTCTCAAGTTTCTTGCAAAGGAATAAGTAAATCAATTTTCTCAAAATAAAGAGATGTAATTTAATAGAGGGCATTAAGAATTGCTCTTCGAGAGAGGCCTGTGAATTAATTTGGGAACTCACATGTACTCTTGCCTCATTGGAAAGTACAATGGGCTTTTACTTTCTTTTTTTGTCATAAAACATTTATCATAGGTCTCATTAAAAAATCCTATTAAATTGTGTTTCTGTGAGTTGTGGCTCTCATGCACTTGAGAAAAGTGTGAAATGTCTTTCCAATTGAAGGCTTTTTGGTTTATATGTATAATACTTTCTTGCCTGGGGAAACAAGTGATGTCTCTGTAGGGTGCCCAACTCAGCGTGGAAGCACGATCTCTGTTTAACTCTGGAGAGTGTGCCCTGGATATCAAACGCAAAAGACAAAACTTCTGTTGCTTGAGTTAAAGGACTAAGCCTCCAGCTATAGCAAAAAATACTCTCCATGGATCAAATGGAAGCAAATAACAACCCTTGGGTGGACAATTACATACGGAAAAAAGGCAGAACAGGATGGTTGGAGGCCAAGTTAAAAGCTGGAACTCATGGAGACGTAGTGTAGCCCTATTGACTTTTTTTTTTTTTTTTTTGCTAGGTAATTAAAGTACAAACTTAAGTACTACACTTGGTTGTCCACACTGTTGTGTAGACCCTGGCCACCCATTTTTGTCTCACATCGGTTAATGATTTTACTAACTAGATGTCCACAGTTCATTTTTTCAGAACAGATATTTCCCTCATGGTATGAATATCTCTGTTTTCTTTTGAAAAGTAAGAGAATTTAGTGTCATGGAGATTGCCGGACTCTATCCAAAGACCTCCAGGACCTGTTTTAGTTTTGTAAAGTACAAACATACACAGATGTTTAACACAAATAAATTAAAGTATGATTCAAGGCTCGGAGTTCCATCAGATCTAGGTTTTCATCTTCACTCAGCTACATTCTGGTCTTGGACAGATCATTCAGCTCTATCAGTTGACTTCCTAAAGGGAGCCTACAAACAGGAGGGGAATCAACTCTTTGAAAGGGTGAGTGACAGCAGGACAAGGGGAAATGGTTTTAAGCTGAGGGAAGGGAGATTTAGGTTGGACGTCAGGGGGAAATTCTTTACGGAGAGAGTGGTGAGGTACTGGAACAGGCTGCCCAGGGAGGTTGTGGATGCCCCATCCCTGGAGGTGTTCAAGACCAGATTGGATGGGGCCTTGGGCAGTCTGGTCTAGCATTAGGTGGAATGGTTGGTGGCCCTGAGTGTGGCAGGGGGGTTGGAGATTCATGATCCTTGAGGTCCCTTCCAACCCTGGCAATTCTGTGATTCTGTGATTCCTATGCAAAGTTTTGATAACTGGAACTAACATATTTTATAAGTGATATATATATACAGACATATGAAATATATACATGCGAAATATAGATGTACATATGCATACTTACACAGAGCTGTGTGACCTTTGGAATATTACTTACTTCAATCATATTCTCTGTTAAATAGAGATACACCACAGAGCAGTTCCAAACACCATTCACACATACCTTGGATAAACACCTCACAGGAAGTAATTCATTTTACAAGTTTAGTCTTTTATCCCTATCTTGGAAGAGGTCAACATATATTTTTTATTAGCTGAAAATATTTGGTTAAAATTTCAGTTGAACATAGGTGAATTTATGAACTGTTCAAGTTAGTAGCTTTAGAGATTTGATTTCTTTAACACAGATAATCTGATCATTATGCCACATGGACTTGTTTCTAGCTTTTATTTGTATAAATTAAGTTGGAAGTAATTGGAAGTTGTCATTGTGGAACAGGGAGTTTTGCAGTACTTACACCATGGTGAATTATGTCCTATATGTATTTTACAATTTCCACTTTAGTTGCATTGTGACAATATTATTTTAAGGAACATAAAAGAAGAAAATTAAACCTTGTTAAGTTAAATCAGTGAATATTCAAAATAATTTTCATAAATACACTCTCCCCCCTCCCCCCTCCCCCACACATCATTACTCTAATAGGTGAGATGAAGACATGAGAACACTTTCAGAAGAGATAGTTTCACTTGTTCTATTCACAAAGTGTCCTCCAATATTCCCTGAGGGGAATGGTAAAGTTGCTTAAACTCTCTCAAATGTCAATAAAGGGGATCACACTTTTAAAACGCAGCCTAGGGAAATACAATAGCACATAAATTCCTTTGGAAATTACTTGTCAGCTTCATTTGGAATGGTAAAAGCCAAAACATGCTTCCAGCTAATAATTATTTCAGAGTAGGAGAGATGTCTGAGCTCTGGGGAAAAACAAAAGATTTGAGTGCAAGTAGTGAATTTTTTTCTCAAATGCCTTGTAAAATAGGAAATCTGTTATTCCAACTTTTAAAATCTGTTGCAGTACTGGTCAAAATCACAGGGGAATTGTCGAATTTCTAGGATGCTGAATTAAATTCATAGTCTCGTTACAGTCAGCAATAGAAAAATTTCATTTTCCAATGGCAAAGTTTTATGCTGTCTTATCACACTGTTTTAGTGTCGTATCTAGTCTGTTTAAGTACTGTATCTATGCAAATCCTATTAAGAGCTAATGCTGCATAATTGCCAATATGTAAGACCTAGTGACCTGGTATTAAAAGCAAACAAATTAAATACACTTCTGATCTGTGAGTAACAAAAGCAGCTAAATGTTTCCTTAATGGGGCCAGATTCTCTTTTGGGGCCTGGCAAATATAATGGACAGTTGCAGAAATTTCACTGAGCTTTGGCCTGGATTAGGGTAATGGGATTCATCAGTATAAGAACAGCTATAGCTTACCCTAACTTCTTTTTATAGGTGGATAGAAAGCAGCTTGTTTTAGGATGCACTTCATCTCATCCTAACGTAGATGTTTGAAAGAGATTCGATGAATTGTGTCCCCAAACTACCCATTTGTCTCCACTGACTATAAATGGAGACCAGCTGAGATGGAGATGAATCCCCTCACTCTGGGTGAAAAAGTCAGCATCTGCTGTTTGTACAGTCTGCTCTTTGCACGAGTTATGGTATAGCCCAAGCAGCCTGAGACTCTTCCCTTCTCTTAGTGCTTGTACAAAGTGCCTCCTAGAGCTCCCACAGTGTATATAGGGCAAACTAATGTAAATGGACAAATTTCTTCTGTCAAAATTGTGGCAATTGATGCTTGGATCACTCAGAAGGATTTGCAAACTTAAGTTCAGCTCAAAGAGAAAAGCAGTTTTTGAATAAGTAAAAGAGTTTCAATACTTACAGAAAGTTTTGCTTTTCTATTTATTAATGACACTGCAGTTTGAAAGGTAGCAAACATTGCTATTTTAAATTTACTTTTAATAAAAGAGTAAAGCACCACCCCAAAACAGAGATTACATTTTGCTAGAGATATCATATTTTGGATTATTGTAAAACATCATGGTTTTTATGACATGACATTTTATATGTCATGTTTTCCATTTTCTTTTACTCTTGAAACAAGCAAACAAAAAAAAAAATCAGATCTATTTCCTCTGTGCACAGTAATGTGTGTTGGACCCTAGCAGGTTGCTTTTTCCAAAGTTCATGTGCTAGTAAAAGCCTATGATGTGTTTTCTGTATCTCTGCAATTCAGCACTCATGTGTCCTTTGCCTAGGGGCAGGTTTACATCAAAATTTCTTGAACTGCTGTAGCAAGTAACTACAGCCACAAATGTCTTTTAACATTACTGTCCTCAGAAGGCTGATGTAGAGCTGGGGCAAACCTACAGAAGTCAATGAGTTATTTGAACTTGAACTTGTGAAGCAATATTGGGATATAAAGTATGGAAATTTGCAAATACCCAGTTGGTCCAAGTGCAGACATTAAATAGTGTTGTATCCAGGACAAAGTCATAGGTAGGTAACTGTTATTGCTTTTCACTTAGTGACAGAACAATTTTGTCTTTTTTGCTACCTATGCCAGGGCCTCTCCCTGCTCACATTATCGGCAGTCAGGGGAGTC
Organism: Perdix hodgsoniae; assembly: GCA_035772895.1. Classification (NCBI taxonomy): domain Eukaryota; kingdom Metazoa; phylum Chordata; class Aves; order Galliformes; family Phasianidae; genus Perdix; species Perdix hodgsoniae. The sequence continues at coordinate 3,274,487 of JAPSGF010000024.1, read as the reverse complement.
CTCTTATCCTGGGGTGAGGGTGGAATCTTATCTGTTTGCCTTCTGTTCAGCAGTGCTCTGTGGTGCATGCAATGACTCTAATGTATTCACTTAAGCAAACTTCCTAGAGAAAGCCATATATCCTTGAAGTCTTCTTTTTTGCTTTTCTTTTTCTTTCTGGAAATAGATTCATTCTCTGGTGGATTGGGAACAGCCACTGACTGCATTCCTGTGTTGTTGAAAAATGACTGTCAGATGTGTTTGCTGACATCTAATCAAGGCAGAGATGAGGGATTTCTTAAAAACGATAATTCTGATACAAGCTAGGTTTCTTTTCTTGGTCAGTTGTCACCTCAGCTCTAAAGAATTTTAATTACCATAAGCTGTTACAAACATATTCTCTTAGGGAAATATCATTTTCTTGTATTTGAATTCATTTGGGTGAGTGCAGTTTACCTTCTCCTTAGAGTTTCTTGTCTCATTATTTGAAGTGAGAACTATCCAAACTTTCTGAATTTGTGAGTAGATGATACTGATGGGACTCCTCTGTGTGCCCATCATTGTCCTCCCCAGAATGACACGCACACACAGGTGGCTGTGGGCAACCAGACCTGCCTGTGGACACTGGATCCAGACTGAGGAGGAGGCTTCTGGGCAGCTTGAAAAAGGAGAAACCTCTTAATGCATTGTTATCATCAGTCCTAAACAAACTTGAGCTGCCTCAGGGTGCCTGATTTGTGTTGGGATTTCTGAAATTCAGTAAAAATAAAGTGTAATCTCCTGTTTGCCTGAATTCCTACTGAAAACTTGGATTTCATTTCCAATTTCATTTGGGACGTCGGAACATTTTTAAAAGTTACTCCAGTTTGTATCGAATAAGAGTTATGTTCCTGGAGGTTATACATTCAGTTGTATCAGTGAAAAGCTAATGTCAGAGTATCGTGATTTAAGAATTTGGGTATTGTTCTAGTACTTCAAGCCATTTGGCAATAGCGTTTACCTGGATCTTGAATGAATGAAAACTTGCCTGCTTGGGAACAAGATTTTTCTTTCTAAACGCCTTTCTCTCTTCTACAGCCGTCTCAGATCAGAGTTGCAGATAGCTACCCTCAAAGGATGATTTGCCAACAACTTCATGTGCTTTATCAGTGGAAGCTGCAATAGTTATTTGATTCTTTAGCCAGTGACAATAATGCACTGATTAATTTATCTTCTGTCACTATCTATGTTACGCCTTCTCTAATGCTCCTATTAACGTGGTCAGTATTTTCATCTCAGGGGACAGATGAATTTTTGATATTTATGACTGTTTACATTGCATGGCTATTTTTTCAGATTGAAGAGAACTGCATTTTCAGTTTATTCACCTTCTCATACCTTCAAAGCTGTAAGCCATGCTCTATCAACCATAATACTTTTTATTCCTTGGAGGACATGCTCTGAATTTACAACAGTTTAATAGAGAAAAGTCTTTTGAGACATTAATTTTGTAATTCTGTTTATTCTACTTGAATTATGAGCCAAGTAATAAATCTCCATTATTTATCTGCACTGGTGGTTCCTAGCCAAGTGTGTATGTTATTCTTTGTGGAAATTTTCTTCAGCATTGTTCTTTTTAAGAGACGTTCCAAAGTTTTTCCTTTTCCTCTTTTTAGGATTTTATGTCATTCAAGAAGTTTTGTTCAAACTTTCAAGCCTACATATCCTTGTAATATCTTTGAAGTTTTCTGAGCGCCTTTTTCATATTCAAACAGCATATATCTCCTCAAGACTAATAGAAATCTCATCAGAGTTTTGGCTTTTCAACACCTGACCTTTCCGTAGAAGGGAAGAAGACAGTAAGCATTGGTTTGCCAGTGGATAGTCACAGATCACAATGTATTTTAATTTAAATATTTAGGAGGTTATATGGTTTTTGCATGTTTCCACCAACAACATTAAATTTGATCAGATGGCTAAAAGAATAATTTAACAGTCAAAGGGAAGAGCAGATGTGGGAATGGATGGTTCTGGGGCAATTTGTTAAATGATTCGAAATCATCTGTTTTTCCTGAAATCTTCCATGTAAGGTCTAAGCAAGTGGCTCTGATAACTTCTGAGAGCTACTGGAGGATCATAGAATCATAGAATGATGAGTTAAAGATTCATTCTGAAGGTGAAAGGAATGTTTGCTGCGGAGATTCTCATGGCTTGGGCTGCATGAGCTGTTTCACTAATGACCTTGAAAAATGGAAGAAGGAGTATAGCTGTAATCTTTACAGACAGGAACAAACAAGTCAAACCTGAATGGTGAATGTAAAGAACAAAGATGTGAAATACTGAAAACAGTTAAAAAAATGTTAAAAATATTCAAACCTGTCTTAAAGAGCTGAAGAAAAAGTCTTGACGAAAAATAGAAGGCAATGCAGTAAGGAGAGGTACAGAACACTACCCTGAGAAATAACAAATTACATACATGTAAGAAAGAGAGCACTCTTGGCAAAGTAGGATTTAAACAGATGCCATTGAATCACTAAATGAATGTGAGAGAGGAATCCCGTGCTGTGAAAAGTAAACCACATACTGGGGTATATGGCAGAAGTGCTGTAAGTTTTCCTCCTCCTGCTTTACTCAGCACTCATAAAACCTTGTCCTGTTCCCAGTTTTGGGTGATGCACTGTAACAGATGGGCCAACTGGAGGGAGTCCAACAGAGATAGGGATGATAATCCAGAGATGTAGAAAACATGACCTTTAAGGTGAGACTGCAGGAATTTGTTTTGCTTAGCCTGAAGATGAAAAGACTAAGGATGTTATGGTAACCTTACTATGAAAGATTGCCAAGGAAAGGAAAGGAATAATGGGTTCCCTGTGTCCACAGACTTGAGATGAAATAACAGCTTAGAATGCAGCGTGGGTTATTTAGGTAAGACATTAGAGAAAAACATGTCACTGTAATGATATAACAAGTGTCTGTCTGAAATGATTTAGATGTAGCAAATCCTGACTTTGGGCCAGTGCTGGATAAGACAAAATTCTCAGCCAGGGACATGTTCCTTTCTGGTAAAAATGTTACTGAAGCAAATGAGGCATGAAGCACCTTGCTGTCCCAGAAGTTACATACTGTGGAAATGAGACACAAAATAAAACGTGAGCTAAAAACATTGAAAAGCGCTGGACCAGTTCACTGTGAGGTTCCTTTCAAAGCCTTCTTTTCCTAAGACATTAGAGCTTGTCTTTAAATAACTTTTTTTGGGAGGGGTTTCGGAAAGTGCTACCTAAAATAATATGAGGAACAACCATGGTCACAGACAGTGCAAACATTTATGTTTTGGTTGCACAACCTCTTTTGAAGAAAAATAGGGCCTGAGTTAGAGCAGTAGTTTCTTCCCTCATCTTTGGTCACATTAATTAGTCTCTTGTGTGCATTCTAGAAGTTTCTATTTTGCTAACCAAACCAAGCTCTGATCACTAGATTCTGAGAATTCTGATATTTTTCTTTCTGTCATAAAATCACAGGTATGTTGTTTCTAAGACTTGTATTTTTCAGAAATGGTAATGTAAGTCTTGGCCAAAACCCTGTGATTTGGCATAAAACTAAATATTGCTAGTTTAAGATGAAAAATGAGAAATGTAATTCACTTAATTTTGTAAGGAAAGATAATTTAGCAAGAAAAGTTTACAGAGAATGTCAACTAATGTTATTGTTATTATGATGATATAAAACTTCTGTACTGGTTAATTTTCTAAGGTTTTCTCTAAGAAAAATAATTTAATTGATCTTCTGTATGGTTGTTGCAGGAGTGCATAAACTACAACAAATACAACAAAGGTTGCATATACGAGGGCTGCTTCTAAAGTAAAGCCTCCTATTTTAAGTTGGCCCATCCCATCACAGGCAGATGGTGGTGATATGGCAGTAGACATTGAACCGTTCCATCAGTATTCCATTACATTTTGTTGCCTTGAGACAGATGGCAGCAGAGGGGCACTCTGACAGAATGGTAACTGACATGGAAGTGTGTATGAAGCAAAGGTGTATCGTTGAATTCCTCTGTCACTGGTCACCTCTTTGTTTTTCACGTCTCTTAGTGTAGTTTCCATGAGAAACTGCTCCATATCTTGCTGACAGCAGAGATAAATTTCGTGTCCTTTAGTTCCCTGAGTAGTCTCTTATTCATTTTTCAAAATGGGGATTATACTTCCTTGTCTTCAGTCAGAAAGAACTTCACCAAACTGCTGCAACTTCTCAAATATAATGGACGGTGGCTTAGCAACATCATCTACCAGTTTGCTCAGGACCTGCAGATGCATCCCATCAAGCCCCATGGTCCTATTAGTAAGATAATTAAGATAACATTAATATAATAATTATTTTCCAATAATAGATTTGCATATGGACAAAATTGTACACAAAAATTGTAATAAAACTGCTGATAGAAATGCTAAGAAATCCAGAACTGGTTCTGAAAATGAGCAAGAAGTGGTGGAGTAATGGTGACTAATTAGCAAATCAAACATTTTCTTTAAGTTCATGTTTTCTTCTTCTTGCAAGTATCTCTCCATGGCCCTATCCCTTTCCTATTGCCCCAGACATGTCCTGGTTATATACAGTTCACACGAGAAAGAACTTGGTTCTATAGTCTTATAAATTAAATTGAATAAATTTTCCAATATTTTAATTAAATCACTGGTAATCTGTTTGTAGCCACTCATACTGGTTTAACATGGGTCTGTAACGCTTCACCTTGCTCCTACATCTGTTTCAGCAATTTAGGGAGAACATCATCTTGTACCGTTTGTGAAAATCATTTCCTCTAATCAGAACAAACTCTCTATTAAAGAACATTTATTTGGAGAAGGAAGGAAAAAAGCCATGATGGCTATTAGGTTGTTTCATAGTGTATTGATGAGGAGTCTCTTTTTTCCATGGTCATACTCAGGAAAGCTCTCACATCCTAGGAAGACTCAGATTATACTCACTAAATTGCTCACTTTCTCACAGTTAACATCAGATCTTTTCTCCCTGCAGACTTCAGTAGCAGTATTTATACAATTGAGTGTGGGTATATCAGAAAACACCACTGGTCCTTTTACCTTCCCAATGGGTTCTCTGAAATGTGATGTTTCATGCCCTGTCCAAAACCCGTTAGCTGTTAACTCCATTATATACTTGCTGCTTAGAAATTGAATTTTTGAGTGTTCTCACTGTGATGTACGCTTTACTTTCACTAAGGTAGCAGGCTGAATGAACAAGTAAAATAGGCTTGTGCTAATATGGGCTGTATGGAGTTAGCTTTAATTGAAAAAGCTGTCACAGTCGGAGCAGTTTATATTACATTTTCAGATGAAAAAAAATCTCTTTTCTCAACTGCTTTGCAGCTGTAAGCAAGAAAAAACTGTCTATCTAACAGACAAGTGATTATTAACTCAATTTTATAGAACTTCTCTAATAAATAATGTATTTACAACTGGAAAATCTGAACTCTTAACTTTTTTTCTTTCATTTTCCTATGTTGTTTATTGAATGCTGTGGAGTGGTAGCAAACACAAGGCTGTAGCTTAGACTTCAGTTTCTGACTCCTTCTATGCTCTGTATTCCTGTCGGTACAAGCACGCCATGCCAACTGCAAAACAGCAGAATTCATGATCCCCAAAACTATATGCTGGTACAAAGAGAGATACCTGCTAACACTGCTAGCCTGAGATCGGATTCTTGTGTTACCTCTGACCCAGTAGACTTAAAGCCTATAAGATATCCAAGTTTGGCTACAGTGGTTAAAACATTGAGACATTTTAATACAAAATCAATTTAAGATCAAGTTGTAATAACTTATGCAAGAAGAAAAATACTTGCAGGCACAATTCTGAATAAAATGATCTCTTTTCCTGAAGAAGTTTGTTTATTTTATGCTCAGACCATTTCCCATTTTCTCATGCCAAGAATGTAACGCAGACTCCGGTAGCTTGATGACTTCTCCTGAACAGCCATCTCAGGACACAGATGATTTTGAGCATCTCTGGAATTTTAGCATAGGAGTTAGCTGGATTTGTTAAAACATTCAGCAGTAAAACAGCTAACAATGCCCTCATTGAAATGGTGGTAGTTGGTCTCAGACTTGGAATTCCTTCTGAAAACAAGGGAAATGTTAGGTCTTCAGAGCTGTAGTTTCAGGTGTTCGTGTTTGTGATGGTCCTACATTTTGCCCTCCCATATTTTCACAGCTATGGCAGTTATATAGTTTCATCGTAACACAAAACTAAGCCAAAACTCTTATATAGCTATGTATAACAGAGCATGGCTAATTCTGTGGCTGTAACTTTGCAGAGCATAACTCAGGCTGGGAACAGATGTGCTTTTCCCAGCCTAGCTCTGCTTATGAGGCGATTACTGTGCATCAATGCTGACTTGCTCTTATTTCCTAGCAGAACTGATTGTGTGAGCGCTCCTTCTCTCATTTCAGTTACACCAAGTCATATTAGCTTAAGTAATGGGAATAGGTCATGGCTAACCCAGTTTATTTAGATCAAAAAGGGGTGAAGGAAACACAAGAACTGCCTTGCTGGAGACTAGCATAGGCAGAAGGAAGACAAGTCTGTTTCCAGAGTGTGCATCTACGTATGCCCTTTGAAAAATTTTACACGTGGTAATGGGAGAGGATACTATCTGCCTTTCTTGAATGGAAGGCACTCTGTCTACAACACGCATAGTGAAGTTGCACTGCAATTTAATCTATGCCTGAAGCCTGGGGAAAGGCAAAGTGCATCTGTCTTTCCAGTCACATGCTGTAGATGGTCACACTGCTGAGAAGTGAGCCATTTCATTTCAAGATTTGAGGGCTTCAAGATAATTAACAAAATTACTGAAACTAATCTAATTGACACAATTGAGACACAGACTGAAAAATTGTGTGTCAAAAGAGAAGAACATTTTTAAACAGTGAGTGAAAAAAATGGTTATTATAGCAAGTGAACTTTATACTACGTATGAGCACAATGCTTACTCAAGCCAGAAAGCATGTATAATGTTAACAACATAGGCCTTTCTAGAGTCAAAATCATAATTTGCCTGGTAGAGTCAGAGTATCATCAGTAGTTCTCTGTAGTACAAATATGCAGGAAAGTGTGCTTAACTGTAGATATTTATTTGGTAAATGTGGCAAAATGTAGTGAATAGAGAAAGGCTGCAAACGATAAATTCTTCTTGAACTAGGGATGACTACTGAATACTGTATTTAAAGCACTACACTTCCTGAAACTTGAATAACTTAGACCAACAACACACGATCCATTTCATGGGCTGTTTTGGATAACAAGAATAAGTAAAGTAATTCCAGACTACAGCTGTTTTTGATTTTGTGGATTGTTTGTTTTTTTCCCAATGAGTAGCACATTTGCTGAAAAGTGGTATTTATAAGGGATTGAAATAAATCATCTGACTATATAGAACTGGTTGATTACCTTTAGCTGAAAAGAATGGAGAAAATTAGACCTGGTGAAATATTTATCTTATAGCTGTGGTGCAGCTGGGTACAAGGTCTGATATTATGTGCAAACCCAATTCACTTTAGACATGTATTCTCTGTCTGTCCTAGAACTCTTCATCTCATTGCATTGGTAAGAGAATCAACTGGTCTAAATCAGTGGGGAGACTTGAGACAAGGTGAAGTGATTCCCTAACCTCCTCCACCATGAAGTATTTGATTAATTGTAGCAGCATCTCTCCAGGTAGGAATTTCAGCCTGTCTTGAAGATTATTCCCATCAGCTATGACTGTGCTCAGACCAGTCCCTATTCTCAAATGTGTTGATTAACATCCAGAGTGAGAATGAGGTCATTCTAGAGACTTGCCGAGGTGACTTGCTGAAGAGCTGATTAAATTTTGCATTCAGTACGAAATACTTTTTTGGATGCAGAAATGACCAAGCAGGACAGGATTTAATGTATGGTTAAGAGATTAGGTGGTATTTTCTATGGAGTTTAATGTAGGACTGTAGGCTGGGTGGGTAAGAATCTCCAGAGAGAGAGAAGAGCTGGGTATAAGAATAGAGCATTGGGAAATCTCTCTCTGAAAATGTAATTGCAAGGACCTTGCAAGAGAGTTTCCTATCACTATCCAGGCAATGACTGACTATCCTGTTGGAGAAAAATTTCCCTCTTATGAAGCAAATGGTATCCTGGGCTCCATCAGAAGAGGGGTGGCCAGCAGGGACAGAGAGCTGATTATCCCCCTCTTCTCTGCTCTTGTGAGGCCCCATCTGCAGTACTGTGTCCAGGTCTGGAGCCCCCAGTACAAGAAAGACAGAGAGCTGTTGGAGAGGGTCCAGAGGAGAGCCACAAAGATGATCAGGGGACTGGAGCACCTCCCCTATGAAGACAGGCTGAGGGAGCTGGGCTTGTTCAGCCTGGAGAAAAGAAGGCTGCAGGGTGACCTTATTGCAGCCATTCAGTACCTAAAGGGAGCCTACAGAGGGGAGGGGAATCAACTCTTTGAAAGGGTAGATAACAGCAAGACAAGGGGAAATGGTTTAAGTTGAGGGAGGGAAGATTTTGGTTGGTTGTCATAGGGAAGTTCTTTACAGAGAGAGTGGTGAGTTGCTGGAACAGCTGCCCAGAGAGGCTGTGGATGCCCCGTCCCTGGAGGCGTTCAAGGCTAGATTGGATGGGGCCCTGGGAAGCCGGGGCTGGTATGAAATGTGGAGGTTGGTGGCCCTGCATGTGGCAGGGGGTTGAAGATTCATGATCCTTGAGGTCCCTTCCAACCCTGGCCATTCTGTGAGTGTCACTTTTAGTAAAGATTCCAAAAGTTGGGAATATTTTTTAAATTCTGCCTGAGATTGTCAAGGAATTACATATTTATAAAAGAATTAAGTAGACACTTAAAAATAGTTAAATAACTGCAGATAAAGTATTTTGGTATTAGTCAAACGGATTTTCTTTCCTTCTGTTAACTTCATCTGCTTCCCAACAAACAAAGAAACAATTGCAAAATCCCCCATGAAATGAAACCCCAAATGCAGAAGATTTTTTTTTAAATATGCCCTAGTTTCCCAACTCCCATTCCTGCTTCTGCAATTTGTGCTCTCGGTTGATAAATCCTCCATGCTATCAGAAGTGTTCATTATCTGAGCTTCAGTAGAACGAGCTCTTCATGCACATTATGGACATGTTATCATTACACTTTTTGTTCTTTTATGTGCAGTGTCCTTCTTTCCACTAAAGAGTGAGTAGCCAAATACAACATTACTCTTCCAGAAGATCAAAGGGGCTGCTGCCCACCTAACGACAGGCCAGACAGGATTGCTCCATTATGTCTGGATGGATATTGCCTAGGAAGCCACTCACAAGCCAGGTATTCATAAACATCTTATTCCTCTAGCCCTTGTGCCTTAACATATCCCATCTGAATAGTGGTAAGTGCAGCACCTGTGAAAATACCCTAAAGTTGTGACCCATTCGACTGTTAGTTCTACTCATCTAGCATATTATATTTAATAGTATAATACTGTATAGTATAATACAATTTTGATTATTGCTTTCAGTTACATCTTAATTAAGTTGAGAAGAACAAGTTCTGTGGGATATATGAGAAAAGAGCAACTGAGGTTTATAGGTACCTTTCAAAAAATGGACAGGCTCAAACTAACTTCTGTGGTGATGTGGTTTAGCCCCAAGGGGCAGCTCAGCTCCACACTGCAGGACAGTGGATTTGTGGCTACTTCATGTGATCGCCTTCCCCTCTATCTCACCCCATGAAGAAGATAAGCTCTAGTCCTAAAATAATGTAGGTCAGAACCAAAGTCAGATTTTCCTCAAAATATTTATTTTCTTCCGTGTTTGCTTATTACTCAGTTGTAACCAGGATGCTGTTGAATAGACAGTGAGAATGCATCTCATGGTTTATATAGAGTAATTAACTATGCTGCCCCACTGTTACCTGCACACAGTACTCCTCCTACTGTCTGTTGTACTACAAGGAAGAACTGCTTTCTTGTTTGCTCTTTGTACTCCAGACTTAGACATATATCTGTGCCTGAAGTTATCTTTGTAAAGTTTCCTACTTACATTTATGCCCAATAAAGCCAATGAGAACCTTCAACAGTTCTGAGTGTAATCTATAATCAACATGTAAAGTTTGTTGTGTGTCCTGGGATCTTTGGATAAAAGGCTCTCTCTATGCCTCATCATTATTAGTTTTTCTTGCATCATTTGTCAAGATAAATACATGGTTGTTGTTTAGCACAATGTACTGGAAACTTCTGACTTGCAAATTAATCAGAAAGATAGAACCATATAAAAACATTTTATGCATCTAGAATTTATGATTTAATTTCTGCTCTTGAGAAACAGTCAAGAAGGGAAGTAGCAATACATATATACAAGTTAAAAGAACACATGTAATGAATTAAAATCGTTGCATACAGTTAGACACCAGTTGTCACTATGGAGCAGAGCAGTGACTATAATGGGGAATTAAATTAAACAAACACAGCTAACAAAAAAGCTGCTATCATACTGATAAAAATAAAAGAACAGAGCCTTACAGAATGTGAAGACAGATTCAACCATAATAAATATTGTAGAAATCTAATTCTAGTACTTTTCATGGAGCTGAGCATGTAATATCTGCTCACATGGAAAGATACCCTTGAGGAGGAAAACCAGGAGGAGGTACTTTATGTTTATGTATTGAGTTGTCTACGTGGGTGAAAACTGAAGAAGTTATGAGATTGATTAAACTTAAGTTGTGGTTGGGAATTATCCACAGATGAGAAAGGAAGGCTGATGATTCAGAGTCCTTCTGCTAGCAGATATATTTTACATAATTATTATACATTCCAATTTATTTGGATGTGTCACATTGTGATCTGCTACATTGTCACGCAATGCTATGCCATCAGCAGGTCTGCATGAGATAGTGTGTAAAGAAATGTAAAGATATGAAACATCATTGTAGGGGATAGGACTTTAGGCTGTGTGAAATAAAGTGCTTTTTGCTTTCTATCCTCTGTTTGCAATATTCTTCACACTGTCTCCCTGTGAAAAGAACCTGAATAATCTAAGCAGCATTTTTTTCTTCCCTCAAGTCCTGCCCCTCTCATCCATCACAGAGTTTCTCTGCCCTTTTGTTAGCCTTTGTTCCTGACCATAGAAGGTGGCTACTTGGGCAGCACCTGTTCAGTTTAAGGTGTGAGGAAAAGCTGCTCCTGGAGCCTAACAAGTACTGGGAAAAAAAAAAAGACTAAAAGGTGTCTCCTTGTATGATGCTAATCACTACCTTTGTGTCTGATCTCTTCATGGCCATCTCTGCTTCAGACGAAGAGCATATGCTGTCCCTGTGCAAAAGAATTTGCTCTGCCTTTTGGGTATGACTAAGATCCTAACACAAAGCAGAAGCAATTCTCCTGGGAAACCCTCAGAAGTTATATGGGCAGAATGCAGAGCATATCTGTATACAGCACAGCTTTTCTTATGTTGGGTAAGTTTGGGAACACTTACTGTCAGTTTTCATGCCTGAAACTGGAATTAGCACACCAAGTCCACACAAATACTGTGGGCCTGACCTTACCATTCACTGCTCAGTTTCTGTTGCTACTTCCTTTCCTCTCTGTGCTTTAATTTTTCATAAATGTCCTTATTGCTGGGGTCAGTGGTGAGACTCATAATCATACTGACTGTTTTTTAAACAAATGTTGGCCCTTAACTCTAAGCACTACCCCTGAGGAGTTGGGTTTGTCAATATAAATCATTAGAACTTGGTGGGGTTGAAAGTTCAGGAAATAGTCTGAAGATCTTTTGTGAGTGTGATTCTAAGAGGTTTTTTCCTGCAAATTTTTACAAATAAGAAAAGATGAAAGTTAGCCAAGAGATACGTGCAATTGGTTAGCCTCCTTTCAAGTAGGCTCAAAGCATACCTTCCCAAAACCCCCTTCCTGAGGCAGAGGCTCACTAGTTATCCTCATTAAAGTACTCCAGGGCTAAGCGTCTGTTGCACTGATTCATGGCGCAGTGCCTACGACCTTCTCCTACCACTCCTTGGCACCGTATTTTCTACAAACAGCAGGTCACAGAAAAGGAGAAACTGTGGTGTTACACATCTTGTATGTGCATGTTGTAGTCACGCATATGGTATTTGCATAAAATTGAGTTGCAGAACCTAGATGCTCACAGTTCTCTTTGTGAAACTGGGAAACTCATATGATGGGTACACTGTGCAGGGACTGCCCTACCAAAGAAAACTTCTGCTATTGTTCTTCCATTCAACATAAGGTGAGTGAAAAGGGAAGGATTAGCATAGAGAATGACTGGATATAAAGATAAGATGTTGCTTACACTTGCACTATATCATTTTCTTTGTGTGTGGATTTTATCTCCTTGACTGATATAAATAAATGATATGAAGCTCAACCACTTAAAATTATTTAGGTAGCCTAGCAGAGGTTTTCCAGACCCATTTAATTTTTTTCAAAACTTCAATAAATTCAAAGGTGTCAGAATATACTTGTGATTATCTGGATCTCTATAAACTCATGGAATGTATAATGAATCTCTGAAGGAATTGCTCTGAATTAACTTCAATTTTTCGAAAGCAACCTAGGAATCCAGGCAGCTGCCTAGTAAATAGAGAGAATGTTCTTTATAGCACTTCTTGTCTTAAAATAACTGCCTCACAAGAGGAATGATGATCCTTCAGCAAGCATACAAGCAACTTTGATAACTAGTTTTAAGTTGACCCCTAATTATAAGGTGACTAGAATTAAGAGGGTGATTTCACACAGAAGTAGCTTCCCATAATGCCTATTCAAAATTCTTCACCCTTGACACAGAGGAAGTCCTTATAGATGAAAATTGTATTTAAAACTCCATTCTTTATTTTTGCATAGACTGCTAATGATGTAGGGGTAATGTGAACAAAATGGCAGTTGTAGCATTTGAATATGCTTTTTGCTGGAGTGAGAGCAGCAAATGTACTTTTTATAGCCAACCAAGATACATCAGCTGGTAGGAATAGAAACAGTTTATATTCCGTAGATTAAAAAATATTCTCTTTAAAATGCTCCTGAAATAAAGGAAACTTATCACTGGCAGAATTCTAGTTAAAAGTCTATTCATCTTTTCTTAAGAGAAGTATCTAAGATACAGCAGATGAACCACCACGCACAGGTGTTGGATTCTGAAGACTTCTATTTAGACGTTCTTCTTTGTCTGTGTTGGGTTAGGCAAAGCTTTGACAACAGATACTGCTACTTTTAGCCCAAGTAATGAAAGTGGTAGGCACAAACTGGAAAGAGGAGGCAGTGCAAAAGATGTTTTGTTGCAGAAATACCAGAAAAAAAAAATCCTAGAAATCATTAATTAGCACTCAGAAATATATTCAAGAAGAGTTAATAGGTTTTCAGCTTCCTGAAGATGTAAAGCTCACAAAGTCTGGGAAATTCAAAATTACTAAGAGATTTAAATTTTGAAAAAAAGGTGTCCTTGCGGAATTCTGTAAACAAATCTAGAAATTGAATCAAACTTCAGGTCTTATTCTCACACTAAAATTTTTTTATCACACTTCTAGTGCAAACTTGTGGTACATGCAATTCCACATTGTTCCTACTAAGTACCACAGTAGTACCAAATATCTTTTTAAATATTTGACTTTCCTACTTCCCAATTAATAAATTGGAGAGTCAGAAAAGTCAGAAGAGAACATTAACACTCTCCAGACCTCAAACCTATTCACTAATTTACAGTAGTCTTCCATTATCTCATTCAAAACAAAATTATCAAACTACAGTGTAGTATATTGTGTACAACAAAAGCTGTCATCATATGTGTTCCATATGCAGAAAAAAATGGTTGCAAGTTCCAAGAGTTTTCATAATTTTCTTTAAATAATTTAAAATTCAAAATTACACAAGATACTGCAGCACTTCTGTGCCACACCAACTGAATTTCTAGTTCATGCAGTCTTAGAGAACATAAAAAATAATGGAATGTAAGGTAGAGATAAACACAGTTCAGCACTGATTTATTACCTCCCATTTTTAACCCAGTTTCTTAAGATATCAATGTTTATGTGATTATGCCGTGTGTGTGTGTAAGTATTATATTGGGCTTACTGGCCAATTTCAACTGCATTTGTGCGGAAAGAAATTTCAAAGATATTAAAGATGAGCGTAATCTCTTGTAACTTTGGACAGCTGAAAATGTAGTTATGCACTTTTGAACTCAGTGATCTGGGCTGCCCTTCATAAGCAGTGGAGAGAAATGGTCACTGTATATTGTTATTTTACATAATCTATTTTAGACATTTATTTTAGGTTTCTGTAGAATAACTAATCCTTTCCATTGGCCATACAGAGAAATGAGATTGATGATGAGCTCAGTCATGGATATCTAGATCAAATTTAACCTTGCCTTCCTGAAAAATTGATGTGAATAAGAAGATGGTGCCCCTTCTGTGAGAAGTAGTGTAATATGGCATCAGCTCTTATCAGTCAGGAAAGCAGACATGAGGAAAACAGCTAGCAAGAGTTTGAAGAATCTACATGAAGGTAATACAGACATCTGAAAATTCTGTAAAGTAAACTTACGTACACAGTCATTGGTTGTGTACAGTGCCGATTGTATGAATGTGGCAAAAATATTGAGGCTTTTACTCAGTGAGTAATTTAATGTGAGGAATCTTTGATGTATAATAAGAGCTGAGCTTATGCTGCACTCCTTCACCTAGTAGCTGTTTAAAACTAAATGCTATTGTGGGGACTAAATGGATTTGAATGTCAGAACAGTTTAATCAAAGAGAGACAAAATTTTCTGAATTGCATTTTCTTTTGAACTCATCAGACCACCTCACTTTCTTGCAGTCCTGCTTATTTCTCATTCTCAGCCCTTGAGTATTAGGCTTCACTACCACTGATGATCTGTGGAATATCTGCCTGTGTTTTAAGTAGACCGTAAACTGTTAAAATAAAGTAAATGCTTTCATCATAATATCCTTGATTGTGCCACTCCTGAAATAATCAAATCACAAAATTAATGTTACAGACTTGGACTTTGCTCCAAGATACTATGTTTTTGCAAAATCCAGAGAAGTAGGAGATAGTGAGGAAAAAAACTTGAGCTTTCCCTCTAATAAAAGTGTATTGCAGTTATTTATACAAATATGTAGGTAATATGGTTTTACAGGAAGATACGGAAATAGCCCTGGTAATACTTTTACATTTTCAGTCATACCTGAAATATTTTTTCCCTAAGACTAAACCTCAGGACATTTTCACTCAAAAGCATATATTACATGGTAGTAATAAGGGGGCATATGCGCTCAGTTAAACTCTGTCTTTCTGAAATATAACGATCAAGTAGCTCATAGGAAGGTATTCATGAGAGGAATTTTTTTTGTTGGGGTTGCCCCAAAATACAACCTTTTGCAGAAAGACTAATATTATTTATTCATTATCTAGGCTATGATAATAAATAGGTGCTAGAGAAGTTTGCAGATAATCAAGGCTCATAGAATAACAAAATAACAGGGAGCAATCCTTAAGCGTTTCTAAGGTAAAACCAGATAGATTTCTGAAAAATATGTTTTTCTCTAGCTGTTTGAAGAAGTCATTTGGCTTAGGTGAATGACAGCTGGGAGAAAGATTTGCACTCCCTGAATGTGCTTTATTTTCGTAGACCTGCATAAAACTGTATTAAGCCCATGATTACAATCAAAGCTAATGGCTTTTGGACTTTATGTGATTATCTATAAGAGTCAAGAAGGAGATTTTACTCTGATGCCAAGCTTTTACTTTTACTTTTTTTTTTTTTTTTTTTTCCCCTCAGAAGTACCAGAAATAAGCATCAGCTGGATATTGGATAGGTCACTGATACAGTACAGAGAATTCTCACAGGTGTCTGAGTGGTTTATTTTCTCACATACTTACATTTGTTTTAAGACATGGTTGAGAAAGAACTTTCTCACAGATTGTACTGGAAGGATCTTTTGTTTATGTTCTGTCAGCTGCAGATATACCTGTAGCTTTCACATAATCACTTTTGTTCATGTGGACCTTGGATGTTTTGTGCTCTTCACTGTTATATCTCTTTCAGATTTTTGAAGTATTTGTTACAATTAAAAATGTTGGCTCTTGAGTTGTAATATAGCTTCCTTTGATGGGCTTGAGGTTAGATTAGATGGTGTAATTCTTCATTTTGGCTTTTATATCTGTAAAGTATGGACTCTCCAGAATGACTGCCCATTGGGAGTGGATAAATTACATCTTTGCTCAAAATTTAGCAGGGAACAGTGGTTAATAATATCTAGTGATCTATAGGAAAGCAATCCAAAGTCTTCAAAATTTTGCTATTAAACTAGACAGACTGAACTATACCAAGTGTTGTAAATGAAGAAATTTCTTTTGACTTCAGAGAATGTTTGGCCAAGTCCCACATCTTAAAGCCATTGTGCACTATTCTATTGCATTATCTCAGTCTTCAAGATAGGTAAAATTTTTCCATGATGCAATTTTTGTTCCTCATTGCAATTTCTGCTAGAGACCTAGGGTGAAAGAGAAAACCAATTAGGAAAACTTACTCAATGTCACCTGAAGATCTTGTTCTTAATTTCTACTGCATTTTGCTATTTCAAAGTTAGTTAGCGGATTCAGAAATCCAAGAAGGGTGTGCTATGTACTCTTCATAACGTGTTGGGCTCTTTCCTTTGTTGATCCATTTCATTCAGTATACACCATATTCTTCAAATGCTCTTTGTTTTTCGGCTGTGGTTTTTGATTTTTTAATTTTTCAATAAAAAGCTCTAGATTTTAACTACACATATCCAAAATATTACTGGAGTCATTTTCCATGTGAATAAATTATCTTTTCTCTCTCATTGAACCTCAAATCAGAATTTATCTGCTTGTGCAGTTTCTTGCTCTTTGTTTCAGTGACCCTCTTTCACCTATCGTACTCACCATAATTATTTGACTTATCTGCCAGTGAGAACTCATCTTCTTTTTCTCAACCATAATTACTTCGTTGAACATTAAAGTGAAAAGGCCGCTTTCCTCTTGTTGTTCATCTCTTCCAGATGTCAAGTTATTTACAAAGCCTTTGAATTAGTAATGTTGTGATGAGAACTTTGGCAAATTATATGTGAAAGAATTAGGCCCATTATAATCTTGAATTCTCATTTGTCCTGAAACATCTTTTTCTTCTCAGTTTCCTAAGCATTGCAGTAATGCTTTATTACTGTTTCAAAGTGCCTATGACATTCAGCTTAATGGTAGCAGGAGATGTGACCCAACCATTGGTACATATTTCTGACAAGCTACTGGAATTTCAAGTGTGGTTTTTGTTGTTGTTGTTGTTCTTTTAATTTTTTAAAGGGATAATAAATAGCACAAATACAGATGTAAATTCTATTACTTTTAACAGGACATAAGTATTTTATTTATTTCAACAATAAACAAAAACAGATTACTTTAAAATACTTCTTATGAAGTCTCTGAAATTTATTCGGTTTAACCAGTTTTATAAATTTATCTTTACCAGGTAAAATAGAGGCCTGAATTGTCGTCTTATATCTGTTAATTGTGGATGCTTGTTGTTGTCAACTGAGCTGGAAAACTATTGAAAAAAAACAAACAGTTTAAAGTTAATGGACCCAAATTTATCCCACTTCAAGCATGTAGTAGACATATCCTTTCTCTGTCCTCTCTCTGGCTGCTAAGGGAGAGAAGCTGACATCTCCAATATGAAGTAGATCTATGGTGACCCAAATTGGTCTCAGGAGTAGTTTCTCCATATTGACCTTAAAAGGAGCCTAGGGAGAGAACTATCCCACTTACTCAAGTCTGTTGTATGACTTTATCTAGGTGGGCTGAGGTTTAGCCTATGTGTGACATTCTGTTTGCTCTTACCTGGACACTTTCATGCTTCTGTTATTGATTTATTAAACGATGATTTTCTTAAATGATTTCTCCTCCTTCCCTCCCCCTTCTTCCCCTGTTATCTCCTTATGCCTAACATGACCAAGTAGCTATAGGACCTACAGGTCCAAGTAACTATAGGACCTACACTATAGAAATGGATCCTCTGACCTCAGCTGTTCCCAGCTGCTTATCATTAACACCATGTTTTTCCTTTTTTTCCTCACAGATAAATAACTGCTAAGATTTATTCCTTATTTACTATATAACTTGAGTTATGACAAAATTCCAGCAATTTTCCTTGGAAAACCTAATCAATTGATATGAATAGTCATATTCAGGACATAAAAAATACTTGCTAAATGTTTTGCACATTGCTTGGCGTATTATGCAATACTTTCTCCATTTTGGTCTGATCCTCAAAGGAACACGCTAAGCCTTTGCCACTTTTTTAGATTTTCACAATTTTCTTTCCATCTGTCCCTCTACTGCTTTTACACTGAGGTATCCATTCTGTGATGCTCCTTGGAGCAATGTTCCTCTGATGTTCCAATGTTCCATCACAGTCGCAGCACACATTAGGATGTGTCGAACCAGCAGAAAAACATCAGGCAGCACAGATGCTGCATTTTCCCGATACGCCTGGAATGTTACACAGCAATGAGAGATTTGGAAAGTTCCTTCCATATATCAGGTTTCAGAACTAAAGCACATGGCCTTTTTCTGTTGTTGTTGTTGTTCATTTCTTTTCTTTTCCCCCTAGCAGCTAGCTGCATTATGCAATCATTTGTTTCAAGGAAATCAATTACTGCAATCAGCCTGGATTTTCTTTGTTCTGAGTATGTATTTTTTTTCGTGACAGGGGATTTAAACACATGTAAAGGGTGCCATGTCTTATAGCAGAACTAGGATGAATCAAATCACAATGCTTGTCATTGCAATTTAAAAAAAGCTAAGTTTTCCATAACTTAGTACCAAACACAATATCGTCTTTTTTTTAAAAAAAATAAAATACTGAGCAATGATGATTTTGAAAAGTCACTCATAAAACAGATAACTATTCTGCTGCAAAGCCAGTATATCCTAATTCATTATATATATATAAATATATATATATATATAATTTCCCCTGATTGAGACTTTGAGGCTTCCTTAGTGCCATATTAATACAGGAAAGAGTCACATTGCCATGCTGAACAGAACACAAAGTTCCACATAGACATCTTCCCCTACTCAGCTTTTTAATAATAAGCCTCAAATTCAGTCCCAAACTCTGAAAACAATTATTAGGATACATTGTTCTTTTTCACTGGCTACCTTTCTTTGTTAAATTAGCATAATTTAATCTTGGAAGGACTGCAGTCAAGTGAAAAGATTTAACCTCTAAATAGTACTGATTTCATACATTATACTAAAAATTTAAGAGGAAATAGTAAGCTTTTATGCCAGAAATACAAAATTGGTAGGCCTGTGGTATGGACTTGGAATTGGTACTTAGGATATTTAATCTACAGCTCACATCCTGTTTAATTTATATATTTGCGGTGTTTGACAGCCTTGCCACCACCAAGGGTCAGTAACATTATACCTGTACTCAAAAATGGAAAAGAGAACATTCTCAACTTGCAGACTGATTGCTTTCGTTAGGTTTAATTAGTTTCTTTAGCATTTGTAAAGAGAATTGTAGCTAGTGTTTAACTGGTTGGGTGGCTTACACGAATAGTGTAAGAGGACTGTAAACAAAGAAGGTGCTGCAGATGCTTAAAATGGAAATATTTAATTCCCTTGTGATAATAGAATAAAACTCAGCATGTTATCTTTTTTTATTTATTATTATTTATTATTTTTTTTAAAGAAAATAAAAAAAGAAACAGTATCTTTTCTGGAATACTTCTGCCATCTTCCTATGAGACTCTAGGATGCTTAAGGCTTTAAGACTAAAAAGATTAAGCGGTCAGATGTTTTCAGATGAAGTTTTGGTAAAGAAATAATTTATACCCTTTGAACATACAAGCTTTCATGACATTTCCATGCCTGATTATGCAGTTATGGAACTTCTATATGTTTTCTTGAAATACCTGAGGCTGAAGTCCATGGTTTATGCATCTAAAAATATACTTGAAGTGTGAGGATGAAGATATGTATATAGATAGACATGCACAGTGTCACAGAGGCAGTATTATGACTAAGAATAATATTGCAGTCCCAAGGAATATGGGCCTGACAAAGAGCAGAGACAGGGCCCTGAGCTTCAGAGAACAGAACAGAGTTGGCAGCAACTTAAGGATATCTTTCTGAGAGCACATGAGCTCTCCATCCCCCAGTGTAAGAAATCAAGTAAAGGAAGCAGGAAACCAGCATGGCTGAGTAAGGATTTGCTGGTCAAACTGAGGGAAAAAAAGGAGAGGTATGTGTAGTAGAAGCAGGGACAGTGGCCTGAGAAAAAACAGGGATGGCATCTGGATATGTGGAGATGGGATCAGGAAAGTCAAAGTGCAGGTGGATATGAACGTGGTAGGTAAGTGATGTGAAAAATAACATGAAGGGATTCTATGGGTACACTGGTCAAAAGAGACAGGCAAAGGAGAGCGTACCCTTTCTGATAAATGAGAATGGAGAACTCACTTCAACAGTTATGGAAAGGGCTGAGGTACAGAAGTTCTTTTCTTCAGTCTTCATTGGCAGTCAAGCTTCCCACAGCTTTCATGTCCCTGAACTCCTAGGCAGGGTTTGGGGGATCAAAATCCTTTCCACTATAAGAGGAGAGCAAAAAGAGAAAGCCTCTTGAGACTGAAAATGTACAAGTTTATGGGTCTAGAAAATATGCGTCTCTGTGTCCTCAAGGAACTGGCTTGATGTAGCTATAGTGTACGAAGAGTCATGGCTGATGTCTCTGCTGACTGGAAAAAGGGAAGCACCACTCCCATTTTTACAGAATGGAAGTCTCAGAGAACTTGGAGCTTGTGAGCCTCACCTCTATGCCTGGGAAGATCATAGAGCAGATCCTCCTGAAATCTGTGTTAAGGCACATGTGAAGTGAGGATGCAATTTGAGACAGCCAGCAGGGCTTCACCAAGGGCAGACTGTTGCTGATCCATCCAGTGGCCTTCTACAATGGATTGTCAGTATCAGTGGACAAAGGAAAGGCAACTGATGTCATCTACCTGAACATGTGCAAGGTCCTTGAAATAATCCCACAGCGCATCTCTCTGAATTGGATTTGAAGGCTGGAATACTTAGTGGATAAAGAGGTGTTTGGATGTAGGTTGTTGCTGTGGACTGTGAGTCTATGTCCAGGTGGAGGCTAGTCATGAGTAGTGTCCCCCAGTGGTTCGTCTTGAGACTGGTGCTCTTCAACATCTTTATCGATGATACAGACGGTGGGATCGAGTGCATCCTCACCAAGCTGAATGGTGTTCTGGAAGGTGTTCAGGGCCAGGTTGAAGGGGACCTGGCATCCTAGTGGATGGCATCCCTGCCCATGGCAAGGGGGTTAGAGCCATTCTATGATTCTCTGATAATAAAAATAACTCTAAAGGTTAAAATCATATAATGTACAATTCAAAATTATGTTTCTTTATATTTCAAGGGAGTACTGACTTTTCTTTCCCCTTTTTTTTTTTTCAGAGAAAAAATAATCTGGAGTAGTCAGTGAAAAGACAGAGCCTTCCCAGGCATTTGGGAATTATTTATTTATTTATTAAGGTCTTTCTGGCTGAATCTGAGCTACAAAACATAATGGGGAATTAACAAGTGAAAACTGCCAGTCAGCATGTCCTTACCTTGAGTCCAGGGGAATACTGGGTGCGAAGTATTATTTTAAATCAGGTTGGCTAGCCTGGTGCTGAAACCTTTGAAAACACAAGCTATTATTCTTAGAGCTGGCTTCAGCTGCAGCTATTAATTTTGCACCAAGTCAGAAGTAACTTAAGCTTGCTATGATCTGATATTTTCTGAAATGTCTGAAATTAGCCTGATGATTAAGAGAAAGGACGCTGAACAGAAAGAAAAAAAAATAGTACTTGCATCTGGTCTGGAGAACATCTTCTACCTTCATCCTTTGAAATTATTTCTTTATGTCAATATTAATTGCATTTTGGTGGAGGCCTCTGTGGAATCTTCCACTACTGCTGTGTATGATTTACTTTTTCTACATGCATGAAAATATCACAGTTTGGCAGAATTTTACAAACAAGAATTATAAACACAGGGAACAAGAACAGGTCATTTTATACCAATTTAAGCTGCTCATTTAGGGAGATGAAAACATGAAATAGGTGCTATATCCATTAAAATCTTACACTATTGTCTCAATCATTAGGGGAAAAAAACAAGAAGATCATTTATTTAGCTGCTTCCTTTGGGAGAAAAACAGATGTGGAATAAAATTTTTTAACACCTAAGTGAGGGAGCTTATGAATTGTGTCAAAGTTTGTTCAAAGCCCTCAAAATGAATGGAGTACATTTCCATCCAATTCACATAATAACTCAGGCTCTGATTCAACATAGCTTTTAAAAACGCTGGTTCCTCATCTGTTTGAAATTACATTTGTGCTATATACTGTATTTCTGCAGGGTCTTTTTCCAGATTTTATTTCCCTTGTCATTTATACATATATATATATAGACAAACTACCAGCTTTCTTTAAGCACTTTACATTTTCTGTGGGAAAGTTTTGGTGTTGAAATACGTGATGGCTGTGATAACATTAGAATTCTGTTGCCTTGTACTAACATCCTGTCTTACCCTCGTCTTGGAAGGATAGTCACTCATAGTGAGGGACTAATGACTAATATTGTATTCTAAGTTGTTGAATTTTGTCTTTGTTTACCAGGGTTGCAGATTATGTTAGCAAAGAGTGACACTTTTTTTTTCACAATAATTTTGTGACCTGCATGTTTCCATTAGGCACAGAAAACTGAAATACAGTAAAATGTCAGAAAGTCAACTTTATTCCTGTGGGCTTAATTTCAGAGACTGTGGTCATCTCAAAGATCCCAAATATATGCATATTTGTTTTTATTTTTAGCCTCCATTCTACCTCTGCTTTTGAAACTGCAAATGATATGGTCATGTCTTTTCTTTTCTTTTCTTTTCTTTTCTTTTCTTTTCTTTTCTTTTCTTTTCTTTTCTTTTCTTTTCTTTTCTTTTCTTTTCTTT
>JAPSGF010000024.1:3214148-3251063 GCA_035772895.1 Perdix hodgsoniae | reverse complement strand
TAGCAGTGGAGATGAGGAATTCAGATTTCAAACACTTCCACCCATAAAACAAAGCCATGAATGCTCCATCCTACCTAGTGAAAAATAACAAAGATTATAGTTATTCACTGTAGTCCCCATTTCCTCCAAACAAGGCTGGAGAACAAGATGGGAACAAGATGAAAACAATGGGGCTGTGGTTGCTCCATCCCTGGAGGTGTTCAAGGCCAGGTTAGAAGTGGACCTGGGCAGTCTGATCTAGTGCCTGATGTAATAATGATTGGCAACTCTTCTCATGGCAGAGAGGCTGTAACTAGATAATCTTTGAGGTCCTTTTGAACACAAGCTGTTGTATGATTCTATGATTCTGTGAAGGATGTTTCACAGGGCTGACACTGAGGAAAGCATCAGACACCTGCTGGAATATGTGTGAAAGCAAAACCCTCTGCCAGTCACACAGGCCCGGTCAATCAAGCCACATGAACTATTTTTCAGGAAACAGAATATTATCCATTTATGAATTCCAGATAGGAAAGGACAGCTGTCACATTTATGACATCAGTCTCATTGACACTGGAAGACAGAAGAGAAAAACTGAGAATCACATGTAAAGCATGCCAACAATTACAACAACAGTGGATAAAAAAATGTAGGGAACTTGGGCAAAATGCTCTACACAATGGCTTCCACAAATAAAGTAAAATGCATACGAGAGAATCACAGAATCACAGAGTGGCCAGAGTTGGAAGGGACCTCAAGGATCATGAATCTCCAACCCCCCTGCCACATGCAGGGCCACCAACCTCCCCATTTAATACTAGACCAGGCTGCCCAGGGCCCCATCCTGTCTGACCTTGAACACTTCCAGGGATGGGGCATCCACAGCCTCTCTGGGCAGCTGTTCCAGTACCTCACCACTCTCTCTGTAAAGAATTTCCCCCTGACATAGAGTTAGTTTAGAAGCCAGTCTGCAAATTTTCTCTGTTATACAAGTACAGAAACAAAATGTCAGGAATTCTTGGGATGTAGGAAGGTTTTATGTGACAAGAACTTTATTTTTGATGTCCAAAATAGTAAAAACCCAGAAAACTGCTTTATTCAATGTATAAACTTCAAGAACTTTATCTAACCTTCTTTTATATTAATTTGTTGTTTAAAATCTTTTTTTTGTGTGTGTGTGTGTGTGCGTGTGTGTGTGTGTCTTTTCTTTTTGTTTTTGATTTTATAAACCTAAAAAAAACAAACTGAAGGGAGACATTTTCACAGGCACATAGGGATTATGAAAGTTCCTTCCCTCTTAATGGTAAGAGCTAAAAGAATTTAGAGGGGGAATTTGGTACTGCAATCGTCGCCTATATTAAAAATGAAACAGGATTTTATGTGTCATCTTTACCCAAACCTAAAATGTTCTGCAGATTATTGGCAAAGCAGAAAGTAGGAAAGATTAATATTTCTTGCAGTTCAATTATGAGTACCATAAAATGTTCTAATTACCTGGGAAAGTCTCTGAATAGCACAGAATTCTTGGATAACATGTCATTTTATAGTTGTATTTTAGTGTCCAAATCCCAAAGACAAGACTAGTGCAAGCAATGACTCAAAAGTAACCACATTCCTATTGAATAAGAAATGAAAAAAGATAAAGAGAAGAGAAAACTTGGAGAAGATTACTTGCTGAATGAATTTTGAGTTTGTCACTAAACTTATGTGAGTGGCAGAACTTTAGAGATAAAACAGTATATGAAGGTACCATCTGCAGGAACTGAGAGGTTGGTGGATGTCCCTTCTTGATCTACAGGTGTCAGAAATGAGGCCGAGAGCCTTTGGTGTTGAATTTTAAGGAATATTTCCCTTCTGCAGAAACAGATGAATGGTCTCTTGAAAATGCTGTACTGCAGGGAACCACCATCACGATTTCTGGCAAAATCCCCAAACTCTTTCTTTTCTGCCTTCTCAGGTCTTCATGTTAACCTTTGACTAGCTATCTCTATAGCCCATATGATACACTTTTCAAAGGAGAGGATGTCCGCAATTTGTTTTACTATCATCATGCTGCAAAAGAAGTCAGAAAGATTCTGTAGTAGTTTTGTCTTTCACCTTCAATTTATGACCACTCTAAGCACTAACAAAATTTTCTGGTTTTTTAACAAACATTTCAATGAGTCAAACATTCTAGCCATTGCATTAAGAGCCCTGAAGGAAGGGCATCAATTTTTAGGTGAACTCCGAGATGAACTACTGAAGAATTTATTGGTAAGAACACAGAAGTGTTCTAAATAGCCTATAGTATTATTTTAAAGTAGAAGGCAGAACTTGTGTACTTCTACACTAACCTGTAAAGTCTATCAGTACTTCCATCTAAACAGTTAAGGAGAATTCCCTCATCTGGAGTACATCCAAGTTGCATATCTCATTGTTTCTTACAGAGACCCTAATCCTATCCAGTCATCACTCCCTCTTACAAACTCTGTAAAACTCTGAGTAAAGCTCCCTTGTCAGTTATTTTGCCATTGACCTCTCTGTACTATTCATAACACTAATCAACAATGCGGCTCTATATTGAGGTTCTCACCAGTCAGTGCTTCTTGCTTTTCTCTTAAGTCTGGTAGTGACAATGCACTAGGTGATGAGATCTCTTCTCAAGACTATGACGGATGTCTCCAGACATGACTGTGCTGAACTGCTTTTAATACATTGTCAAGAAGGTTATACTGTTGGTATCAGTGGTGCCCCAGCTTAGCCCAGCACGTAGATACTGCCTTTTGGAAGTTAATTATGTCAAGCTCTTATCAAATTCTAGCACTGAAAATATGTCGACGAGTTATTGTAATGTCACAAATCACTGAAGACAAGTCATTTTAATTAGTAGCATGATATGTAAATACACTGACTGATATATCTATGCGCTTGTCACATGAGACACCCAGGAAAGTACCAGAGCATAGGAGAGGGAAGGCCATTACTATAATCTGAAGAAATATCATTTCTTTCTTCTTTAGGAATGATTCCTATGGTACTTATATTATGATAATGGTATCTCCACGCTTCACAGTTCTGATGTCAGACTTCTGAGACAGATTTACCCTTTGTTTCTGCCACTTGTCATCAATGGAGGTGACATGGCTACAGCTACTGCTGTTTCTGGCAGTTATCTGATTATCCTCTTTTTGTTGTGATGCTGTGGTCCTGCTGTATCAACCTGATTCTCCTATGTGTCCCCTTAGATAACTCAAGATCATCTGAGCCTGTTTGTCTGATAAGACCTTGTTATGGAGAGCATAGTTGAGTGTCACCTATTTTACACTTTACAATATGTTTGTGAGACAAGGAGTGATTCAGAGATCTCTTGTTAAGACATAAATGAGAATGTCCATATTTAATGTAACTGACAAAAAGGAATGTTGTTGTACAATGTCTTCTTGTGCATCACTGACTTGCTTCTCTCTTTTGTCCAAGTACTGAGACTGACGTTTTATATCACTGCACAAATTCAAATCTCTTCAGGTGGACGCCTATCTGTGATCTCTATGATCTTCCTCTTTCAAAGACAATGACTCATTTCATGGTCAAGGTTTGCAGCTTATCTTCTCATCTCAGGAAAACATCTTTTGT
Organism: Perdix hodgsoniae; assembly: GCA_035772895.1. Taxonomy (NCBI): domain Eukaryota; kingdom Metazoa; phylum Chordata; class Aves; order Galliformes; family Phasianidae; genus Perdix; species Perdix hodgsoniae. The sequence goes on along the minus strand of JAPSGF010000024.1, from coordinate 3,247,472 downwards.
AACATTCTGTTCCAGGACACATACATGCTGCTTAGTCATATCCTTGGCCTTAGCTGGTCAGAAGATATACCTTGAAAGATCATGTAAATATGTAAATGCTAAAATTCTCCCCACAGTTTTCCCTATCCTTCTAAGTTTGTGCTTCAGCTACTGTTCCTGCCCATGGACAAGGAATAGGAGAATGAAGTTTAGTGCCATCCTGTTCAGATTAAAGATGAAGCAAGGCTCTGCACCAACTCCCAGTGACAACAGATTCTTCTAGTTCTTCATGACTCTGTGTAGGCCAGGCTTCTAATATTCCAGCTTATATTATCTTTACAATCTCTCTCAGGTATATTTTCCTTCGAGAATCTGTCTTTTCTATAATGTAAAATTTATGACGGACTGATACTTGTACCCTCCCAGGGACACACTGAGAGAAAGGAAGGACGAATAGAGCCATGGGCCTTTCTAAAATACACTGAGACCTAAAACAGATGCACACTATTAAGTATATAAAATTTTTCTCTTGCTGAGTGCAGAAACTATTTACTGATAGACCTTCCAAACAAATGATATTGTGTATTGAAGCAGGCTATGTGGCTTATGGGTAAGCCCTGAAATCTAGGGCATGCCTAGCAGCACCTTAGAGACTGTCTGCTACAGGAGGAAATTAATAAACATGAGAGAGTTTGTACATGAATGGCAGCTCCTCTTAGAGGACTCAGACCACATTATTTGGAAATTACAGTTTAAAAATATTTTCATACAGGACCTGCTTTTTCCTTGGGCCATCTGCAATACATCAGATTCTTCTGAGATTAAACATGTCCCCTTCAAACGGCAGCTTCCAGGAGTAATTGACAAAGAATATAAACACAGTTCTGACTTGGCTTCTACGAGCACCCTGGTTAAAGCATTCCTGTGAGGATGAGGGTGAGGATCTGCCATTTCAGGTTATGACTTGCTTATCTATGTTATGTGTCTTGGCACATTAGATGCTGCTGATTACATTCTTGTTGATTTGGTAGCAGAACCATGGTCACCTGAAAAGTGTCAGGTTACTTGCGATTGTCTCCTGTTATGGTATCACCAGAGGCAGAAGCTAACGTCTTGTACATTCCATCTTTTTCCTTTACCTCCATATTCTCAGAAAGAATGTGTTATCATCTTCTGAAACACTTCATTTCTGAGGCAGAAGTCTACTTCATCCTCACCTGGCCCAGGTTGCCATTGCTGGTGTTCCCATAGTCCTATTTCAGCTTTACTGTACCTTTATCTTACACAGTTTTCTAGTATTCCTGTAACTAATTAAGCAGCAAACTACTTCTGTTTGTGCAGATTTTAGGGAATGTTGCAAAAATTGCAATTACATATGACTGCTGTCTACACAGAGATAAGTACACAGGCATCCTCTGGAGAGAGGCTTTCTCTAGAGTAGTGCCATCAAATTACAAATGTGAAAGGCTATCAGAGTAAAACTGTGAAAGATCTTTGTTCTGTTTGTCCAGTGAAAATTCTGATGAGAAGCTCTGTGAATGAGGGAAATTTGGCTCTTGCTGAGAGGCTGATTTACAACTCTTCAGATAGGGATGCATCTGGGTGACATCTAGACTGAATGAGGGAGTTATCAGAAGGGCACTGTGAAGGCTGAGAGCCTTAAACATATTGTTCTCTGGTTGGAGAGAGCACTCCCTCTCCTATTACCTTGACAGGCATTCCAAGGGATTGATAGTGTGGACAACAAAAGACAAAACAAAGAAATGCAGCTTACATCAATCGGTGGTCCTTACAGACAGTTTTCTTTCTGTGACTGCTTTGTGGCTACCCTTAAGGTTGGCAGCAAGAGTTCCCTTGACAGCTATAGACTTGAAAAGAAAGACCAGCTCCGGATTGGCTGAAGTCTGATTGGAAGTTGTTTGATAGGAGTGGAAATAAAAATTGCTACTCTCTGATTAAAGAGAATCCTGGACTTTATGCCTCTTGATTTTCTTGTTCTAAATTCCCGATTGTTATCTGTTTAATTCTAGAGGATTTTGTTTTCTTTGGTCTGGCCATTGTATCTAACCAAGCCCACATTCTTCCCATTTTTTCTATATTTAGGTCCATAAATCAATGCTGATCAAAGAGTATGTAATGAGAGGGCCTTTTTATGATTTTGATAACATTTTCTATAGTGGAAGTTGCATAGCTAGTGGGGTATGGATCTTTCAGGAGTCTACATGCAATCTTTTGGGAGTGTTTGAACAAGTCTACAAAACAAGGAGTCTTGTGCACTCCAGATTTCCCATATAACTTTTTTGCAAGTTGATGGAATCAGCACAAAGGTCACAAGCACCAAGTTAAAGAAGTATGTTTATCTTTACCTACGTTTAATGCAATGAGATAACAATGGTACAAAGGCTCTTATATTAAGTTTTAATAACTCTTTTTATTTTATTTTTTGCTTTTGATTAACAGAAAGTAGATTGTGGAAAGCAGTAAAAATAAAGTCACAGTTCTCTTTCTTCATATCTTTCTCAACTTTCTTTAGATTTTGCTGTGGACAAGTATCTTGCACTAATATAGCATCCACAGGATCTACATCTCTATGTGCATAACTTGCTTACTGAAACAATGAATTCTCCTTGATCAGAAAATTTGTGTAATGTTTTCATGGTCAATTGCTTTCAGTATTATTAGAATGAAAATGTCAGTCATGCAGGATATTTGTCATCACTGAAAAATGCACTGCCTTTTCATGTCATCATGTTTTTCCTAGCCACTTTGTCTAAAAATAAAAAGGAAAAAAAACCCTGCCAAATTATATTCCAGCTCATTCCTTAAGTTCTTCTTCTTTTTTTTTTTTTTTTTGAGAAAGACAGGAAGAATTAATAAATAGGGAAAGGTAGCAGTAAAAGGTAGTAGGAAATCAATTGCAGGAAGGATTAGTGACACAAGGCATATAGTACTGTGGAAAATTCGTCCTCAGAAGAACATTGCCATTCTGGTTAGACACATCTGGAAATCAAGGTTTGGAGAAGGATCCCTGCTGTCTAAGATCTCTGTGTCTGTGTCCTCCTCCCCACCAAATTCCTCCTTTGGCTTGTTTGTTGCACCCAAGTCCTCAGACAGACAATGAGACACCAGAGGCACTGCTCAGGCCTCAAAATGGCTGCCCAAGGAGCTGGTAGCAGACACTTGGTTCAACAGCTGAAGACCATCTGAGCATACACTGAAATTATGAATCTATCATTTTACTCAATAATGAGCTTCCCAAGACTCCCTTGAGCTCTCCTGCATGGCATCTGGCTGCACAGCAGGATCTTCCCTTGAGTGGGGATGACTTTCAAGGTTATATGTGCTGCAGAAATCTTGATGTCAAGAGACACCTCGCAGATACTGATCTTCACTATTCTTATATTTCAGATTGATTATGCACATATAATCCCCTTAAATTGTTAACCAAATCTGGGACTAGAAGTGAATTCAGTTGCACCTACGTTCCTTACCTCTGTGGTTCAAGGAGTTCAGAAAGGAAGGGGGGTCCGCTCTGGACCTCATGGCTCAATGAAAGAGTCTTCCCAATGTGTGCATTTAACCCTGCCTTCTGTATAGTAAATAATCGTGTATACCTTGCCATCTAGGTCTTATTAAGTCCTTGTCTTATTTGTGATTAAGCTTTGTTAAATCACTGTATCAAAGATATATTGCTGCTTCACTCCTACGAGTGAAGTGTATAGCTTCCTTTTGTGACAGTCTGTCTGGGAAAGTGCTTTATTCCTGTGGCTAGAATGTTTCTGGTATTGTGCTCTAAAAGGCTCTGGTTTCTATCAAATCTAGATTAAATTGCTGTATTAAGTCTGCAGGTTCACCATCCTACCTGCATCCTGCCATCACTTCTATGATGAATGCTATGTGGAGTATTAAAAAAAAAGAAGACAAAAACAGAAACAGACAACAACAACAACAAAACCCACACTCAAAAACTTATAAAAATGTGCATTAGGTAGCATGGGCTGGGATGAGTTTGCTGGAGCTGGAATACAAAGATTTCTTGCCAGAAATATACAATAAAAATGAGAGGAATATGAAACTTGGGAAGTCTTTTATTAACAAAGAGAGCATCTACTCCATTGATTCTTTGTTTGTTTTACACTAAAGCAAGTCTAGTTAGACTTTATTAAGAAAAATATACAGAAGTTTATAAGTGGAGTCAGGGTTACAATAAAGGCTGGATTCTGAGATTCTGTATCTCAGACTCTGAGACTGTTAGCTGGATAATGTTTTGTTAAGAATGAGCTAGAATTTCTTTTTCTCTATAAAAAAATTATATATTTAATGTCTATTTTTATTACTTACAGTCTCTTGTTTCTAACTTGTACTATTACCTAATACCTTAACTTTTACCATAAACTTAAATCTCTCATATATTTCACTTGTCTAGCAGTGAAATGTGAGCCATAGACAAGGTGCCTTGCCCCCACAGAATGTTTGGGTCAATATAATAAGCATGTATCCCAAAGAAAATCCTTAAAGCTGGTGGAGCTATTTAGCAGAGTGACACTATCTTCTAAGGCCAAAAAGGCACATAGACTAAGATGAGGTGAAAAACTTGAGACTGGAGGTTGATAAAATAGATCTATGAGCTAGAGGTTAGATGCAAAGTCTAGGTGTTCAGAAAGCCAAACTCAATGAGAACAGGCTGCTGTACTGCACATTCCACTGTTTTTATTTACCTGATAACATGGTAGTCTGTTAGTTATCAACTTTTTATCATATATCTTTCATTCTGCGCCTACTGATTTGGTAATTACTTTATTTAAATGTGAAAGCATTTGACACTCAAAGCTAACCATTGCAGACCTCCTCTATTCAATTCATACACTAGACCATGCAACTTTGAATTCTGTATTTGGAATTTTCTCAGCTGATTCTTTCTTCTCTGTAAGACACATTTTCTCTGGCTGAGATATGTGAGATCCCAGTCTTTCTTGCTGAGTAGCCTGCTTTGTCATATATGTAAGTAAGCAATTTTCAGATAGTGTGAGTGCAGCTCAGCTAGCTATTCGTTATAGATTGTAGCAAAGACAGCTAAACTTTTTCCTTTTCAAACTGCTTAGTACTACCTCATTTGCACACAAGATTTAGGCATCCAAATCTATTGAAATATGATGGGATTAAGAAGCATGATGTCTTCAGACTCTTTTGAAAATCCAGGCCATGACTGAGTGATAAGCTTTGTATGACTGGGAACGTGGCTTTCAAAGATTTTCTTTTTTTGTGCAATGTTATTAGTGGGCTTATCTTTCAAAGACACTGAGAACTGATTAGCCACATACAAAAGTTAATGCAACTCCTGGCCTGTTATTATAAATATGATTATTATTCTAGTGCTTTTATTCCACATCACATTGTTCTAACCATTGTATAAGCAAATACAAGAGACAGATCCCTCCCCAGACTGCTTATAATGTAAGGAGCTCTGTCTGTGCAAATACAAAAATGTGTTACTTATGTATGAAGTTTACAAATGTAATTTTGTATATTGAAATGATTAACAATTTTTATAGATATACTGAGGAAATGTTTTGAACCAATATACAGGTCTCTCTATGAAGGAAAACTGAACCAAAACAAATTTGTATGCAGAGTATTGGTCGACCCATTGTTATAAATAATGCAAACTTCTTCAATATGAATATACTGTACATAGAACACTCATTTTTTATCTGTTCTTCTCAGGCCAGTTATCACAAATGCATAAAATGTAAACATGATATAATTTGGTTAGGATGAATGGTGAAGATTTTATGTCCTATTAGTTTTTTAATGCCATGCTTCTATTGAAGTTGATTTAGGCAGTGTCCTGTGATCCATGTTAGGTGCCTGCAAGATGGAAAATGAGTGGATGTCCAGAATAGCAGTGCAAGTCTTTGTATAATACTGATGCATTTCTGTTTTTGAGTCACAGATGGAACAGAATGATTAATTACATCACAATAATTCCTCAGGCATCAAATTAGAAACTGGACTGGCTTGAACTATATTAGTTACACCTGGAGCTAGATTTTGAAAGACCTCAATGTTTAGAGTAATTACAATGCAGGCTTCACTTTCATATTTATTTCTTAACTCTTAGATTTCAGTATAGGGCATAACATACCCTCAGTTCTCTGGTTTCTTACAGGACTCTTTCCACACTATTGGAACTTAGTTGGATTTTTGTAGTACTTTATGTCTCTGAACTGCAGGCCTACCAAAGAGAGAGGCTGAGAGAAATAAGGCTACACTGAGTGCTCTAATGCACAGTTAGGAAAAGGGAAATGGATGTTTCTCCTAATTTCTACTCAGTTCAAGAAAGACTCTTATTTATTGGAGCTCCACTACACATGGCTTTACACTATGCCAAAAGCTTTACAGACTCATTTAAAACCTCTACTAACCTATATAATGGCATTTTCATCCCATAAATGAAATACCAGATTTCATCATTTTCTTGAAGTCCTGTCATCACATACCTTCAGCTGAATGGGAGACAGATTCAGAAATTTAGATAACCAAATCCTACTTTCAGGAGATGGCTTTTCCTGAATACATAGAGAAGAACTGCAGACGCGCACAAGTGAGATGTACACTAAATGAGTGGTGAAAGAAAAACACTGACATAGGAAGCTATACATGACATGGATTTAACATATGCTTTAAAGGGCAAGGGAAGATTTTTGCTCTGAATACCAAGTAAATGTTTTCAGCTTTGTTCTCCGTTTTCATCTATAAAATGTAAATTAAGCATCTTCTGTATTTCAGATGGGTAGTCCAAGGAGAAGTGTTTTAATGTATGCAAATAGATGGTCACACGTTTATAGTAGGAGATTGGAATGGAAATGGGAAATTTCCCATCACTGATGCAGAATGAGGTGATAGGTTTGTGTGAGCTAGAGAAGTGCTCAAGATTGTATATGCCTAAAAGGTAGGAAAGCTGCAAAAGCTCTTGTGCCTTTAAGGGGTTGCTCACTAAATCTGCAAGTGAGTTTCTGTAATGGGATAGAGACCATGTAGCTGTTGATTCCTGATATAAAAACTGAGAGAGTTTCTGTTGATTTGTATTATCTTCCCATTTTGTTACTTACTAGGATGAGATGACCTTATTAGAATGTTCTGCACAGAAAAAGAAAAAATCTCACTGCAATTTCTTCCCTCACCACTTGCAGGATTTTGTATTTATATGTATCCCAAGTTAATGTATGTAGCCTGGACAGCATCTTCCAGCTTGGCAAAACTGCAAAGATTGGTACATATTTTGATATTGCCAAGAGCTGTCCTGTACATTCTTACTTTCTATTTCTCATGTATCAGGGACAAAACTTTCAGATATTGTCACTCATGCTAAACGTTGTCCTATCATGTTTAACTTATGCCACCAGAGGTCCTATTTAAATCATTGTATATACTCTGAGAAAAAAAGATACCGATATGAGAAAGCTGATAAGAACCAAGCTGTTAGGGAAAAAGGTCTTAAAATAATCATGAACTGCATGTTAATGGATGAGCAGTATACGCAGATGTGTTCCTCCAGCTCTACCTCTATGCATTCACTAGAAGATTAACTGCTGTTAGCAGAAGAGCAGAATTTAATTGGTCTAATTGTGTAACACAGAATACCAAATCCTCTATGTGCACTCTGCTGGAATTGAGACTAAAGCTGCCATTGAATTGAACTAGGCCTGAATTTCAACTGTTATACTTAAAAACTTTTTTTGTTAATGGATATAAATTGGTCACTTCTGACATCAGTTGGCACAGAGGGTCCTGCTTGGTTAAAATGTAAATTCTAGTGAGTGGAATAATAATAGAAATGAGACCTTTGTCTCTTGAAATTAAAGTGCTTGTAAAGCTGAAGCTGCCAGCTTTGTATATTACAGCCTGAGGAGATAATATACTGAATCATTCATTTCCTTTTTCTATTCTTTTTGCTTTCTTCAAAAGCACGTTCTGTTTCAAGTAATTTTAGTCCAATAATGAATATAACACTGACTGACTCACTGTCACACAAGATCTGCTTTGGGATATATGTTATCAGGCTCTGTTACTATGCAGTCAGAATGCTGAGAAAATGGGACAAATAACATATCATGTGATGATCTTACGCTTCTTGATACTTTTAAATTATTTGGCCTTTGTCGGATGAGAAGTCCATCAGCATATGCTGAGATTACTCTAAGTTTGTCTTTCCTCCCTCTCCACTTGAAGAGAGCAGTTTTTTAATTCTAAGGCTACACAAGAACTAGATTTTTGTTCAAATTATTTTTGCAGTGATACAGGTCTGCCTTGGCTTCATTACAGTATTTTCATTAAAAATTTGCATGACATAGTGGAAAGTATGCTTGTGAAATGTTCAGATGACATAGTGCTTTTGGTACTTTACAGGACAGGCATGAAAATGAAAATGGTTCAAACTGGGAAATAGTGCACAAAAATATTGGATATTGGGAAAAATTTCTTCTTAGAGAGACTGATGAGGTGCTGGAACAGGCTGCCCAGAGAGGTATTGTCACTGTTCTTTGAAGTGTTTAAGAAATGTGGAGATGTGGCTCTGAGGGCCATGTCCGTGGGCAAGGGGGAGTGGGCTGAAGTTGGACTAGATTACCTTTGTGGTCATCTAACCTTAATGATTCTATGATTCTATGAAAATTGATCTTGCTTAATAAATGCAAAGTGCTACACATAGAAATAATCAGCCATATAATCTGTTATATACTGAGTGGGAAGTTGTGCTTCATGGTAGCACATCTGCAAGAAAGGAAAAAGGATTGAGGAGTGATGCATGTTAGAAAATGCATGGCATTATTTTTACTCAAACCTCAGATGAAAGTTTGTGTCCAGTTTGAACATTAATGTTGGACCACCTAAACATATTATGGGAGGGATCAGAGATCTGCAGACATGACCAAGGAAGAAAGAAAGAATGGATTTTGTCTGAAGATGTGCAGAGTGTGAAAATTCCAATGTTATTCATATATGTAGATAGATATTTAGTAGACCAGTCTGCACGGAGAGACTATAAAGGATTTAAATTTCAGAAAGGGCGATTCAAATTAGAAACTGAAAGTTCCCAGTAGTAAGAGAAGCAATGAACAGATTACTGAGGAATTATGGAAAGCTCTGTCTTTAGAATGATTTAGACAGGCATCAGTTGGGAATGTCATAGATCTGATTGATCCTGTGTAGAAAAAGGAAACGAATTACACGATAAATTCAGATCCTTTCCAGTCCCATTAGTCTAAGACTTTGGGTTCAGCTATAGACAATAAACTGTGAACAGTTTACACAATCTTATTACACAACAGTTTAAACAATCTTATTTCATTAAATGCAGTCTAAACATTTTGTTTAAAAGACAAATCTTTTCACTGTATAAAACTATGTGTGATTTTAACATGAAAATTTCTTGGATTAGATGTTACCATCATTTCACAAACAGGAAAATACTCGGTAATACTAAATGAAGATTATGGTTGCATATCTCAAATTTGCATGAAATAGCAAATATCCCAGGTTTTTTTTTTGGTGCCTTTGAAACTGAACCATTGCTATGGAAAATTCTGACAAATTCAGCAGACATGTGTACCTGATTAGAGACTTTCACTTTTACCCTTATGCTTTGAGAAAAACATAGCTTTACTGACATGATCACTAAATGACTGGGATGAACTATTGAGAAATACAGAGAAAGAAAAGAAAAAAAAAAAAAAGAATTTCAAATTAAATTCTTACACAATAATCCATACATTCTGATTTTAATAAACCATATATTCTGACTTCAATAGATGCCTAATGAATTTAAAACTCCAGGACAGAATGATTAGTGTGCAAGAGTCTACACATGTTTTACGCCACTAGATCTGTAAAGAGTATAAGACTGTTCTTTAGATGAGGGGAAAAAGAAATAGAGGAACGTAGTTCCATTATTATAGATATAAAAGTGATAGCTGCAATGATTTGAAAGAAAGCTTGGCACTCTGTGAATTAAAACTTTCCCGTGGATTGAAAAACTGTGAATGCTGTTGTTTGACTTCTGAGCATTTTTGTTCATTTCAGAGCATGTTTGTATGCAAAAATGTCTCCCATTTTGTTTTGCACTTGTCTCATGTTTTTTTCTTGTAAAAACATTTCCAATTTACATGCACAGCTGATGTGAAATACTGGCCATGAGCACATTCAGAAAGCAATCTCCAAAAAATTCAGCCAACTAGATTTGCCCTGAAGTGTTACTGAGAGTAATGTGAGAACCCTATCAAAAGTTACAGCCTCATAAAACACAGTGGACCTCACTTTATTCCATATTTATGAGCTGTAGTGTCAATACAGAACACTTATGAAGTTGAAATGGTACAAACTTTCTTAGATTTGACTCTGCCAACATTGACTCAATATTTTATTAGTAATTTTAATCATGTATTTGAGTATGTGTCGGGTTGGATCTTTAATCCTGATTTTGTGTTCTTGCTAGCAACTAGGTAAAAGCAAAGAGGCACGCAAAGGGAAGAAATTTAGCAGGTGCAGTGTTAATCCCAAGGTGTACTGCACTGGAAAGCTGGAGGAAAATTGGTTCAGCTATTTTTGAGTTAGCCAAGTATTTTTCAGCTGTTAAGAAAATTGTTTCAGCTATTTCGTGCTTGGGTAACTCAGTCTTGTTTAAAAACATCAAACTTGGTGCGCATGCAGTCTTGAAGTATAAATGCAAAGCATTCTGCTTTGTGAGAAAGAAGTTACCTTTGATGAAATGTTAGAAGTAATAATCATAAAACATTCAGAAAGAAGGTATTATACCCTTCTATCTTTCTCTGGAAGAGGACTGCAGCATCACCTCCTTCTTCCAGGCTTTGCCTTTCTGAAGATTGCCTGCAGCTTCAGAAGAGCTACAATAATTCTTGTGAGTAAATGTAGATCAGTGAAGTGAGGACTTCAAAGGTGAGGATGAACATTATTATTTGACCTGATTTAATATGCTTTCAAAATTAAGTGTTGCTGAACTTCATCTATTCACGGAGTGGAGAGCCGCAATGATAAATGCTGTGCATGTGTAACTCCATTGTTTCTCAGACATAATGCCAATTCTTGCAGGCCTCAAGCAGACCTCAAATCAAGCACTGATTGAGGAAGTGCAGTGTATTATTTCAGTAGAGAAAGCTCTTATTCATTTATTTTTCTTCTTACAGTACTGAAACTATTTTCTCGAATTTAAAGATTGTTTTCCTTTTTTTATTTTTTTTTTTTTCCCTGTCCTTGCATACTTCTCTGAGATTCAGTGTACTTGGACTATATATATCAATTTTTTTCTTCTTACCCAGATACATTTACACATTAAGAATTTTTATGAATAATATATTCTATTGTTGTTTTTTTCTTTTTTTTTTTTTAGATTATACCTTTCTTATTTGTAGATTCTACGTTGCAAAAACAATTATGTTATGTGCTAAATTTTTTCTTACTGTGCTAAGCCAGAGATAACTGCACAGAACATATGTAGAAGTTTTGATAGCATTCTTTTCCTTCTCTTGGTTATGCCTGCAAACAAATACAGGTATTCTAGTGGTGGAACTATTTATCAAAATCCTTTTCTTCAAAAGGAAGTTAAGGAGAATTCCTCACTACTCAAGAAATATATTCAGGTATATCACCTAATTGATGCTGCACGGAAAAGAAAAGTAAAAGGAAGCCACATGTATTTTGTATTTTCTCCTAGTATTACCCCCAGCCTCTCAATATTTAAGATCATGGTATTTCTTGAGGGTGATATGATTTGTCAATTTAAACACTCTTAGTAAAGTTTTCCCTCGCACCAATTTACACACCTAGTATAAGAGGGCTGCTCCAAAAGTAATGCTTCCTAATTTGAGTTGTCTCATGATGTCAGAGGCAGATGTTGGTAGTCTGGCAGTAGAAACTAAACCCTTCTGCCAATATTGCATTAAATTCTGTTTCCATGTGACACATGGCAACAGATGGGCAGCCTTACAGCAATGGACAGCAGTCACCTTCTCTGGTGCAGATTTTTACAAGTGAAGTATGCAGGCTCTTGCTCATCAGTGGTTGAAAAGCACAGCTAATGGTAGCAACTATGTTGAAAAATAGTGTTTTGTAGCTGAGAATTTGCTCTATCAAATAGTGCTATTGTGCTCTTTGTTGTGGTTTCCATGGAAATAAATAGGAGGCACTACTTTTGAAGTGATCTATGTATTTCGAGAAGCAATTTCATAAGTCTTACCTATTTTGGGAAAAAATCACATCCACTTCTTGGTTTTGACAACATCTGGTTTAATTTGGTGACTCTCAGCTCTTCAAACGTCACTTTCTTACTAGGTAGATAAGTAGTCAATTCCAGACCACTCTCCCATGGCCAATTGTGATTTTGTAAACATATGAATAGAAACAACTATTCTGAAAAACTGTATTGTCAATAAAAAACCCCCACAAAACAGTGTTTTTCACAAGAATAGTACCTTTTGTAATTCACATAAACTTAATAATGTGTTGCATCTGTGTCAAAGCAACCTCAGATACGTGTACAGACTGGGAGAAGAGCAGCCCTGCTAAGAAGAGCTTGAGCCTGACCACTTAAGAAGAATATAGGAATGTTGTCAGGACCTGCAGGGCTGCAAAGAGGAAGGCTAACACCAATGTGGAATTGAATCTGACTGAGGAGGTAAGGATAATAAGAAATGCTTTTGAAGATACGACAACAGTAAAAGGCAGACTAGGAAAAACGTGGGTCCCTACTGTATGAGGAGGGTGTTCGGGTAACAGGGGATGCAGAGAAGGTGGAGGTACTGAACACCTTCTTTGCTTCTGTCTTCACTGCAAAGATTCCCCCACAGGAATCTTGGGCCCTGGAGGCAATTGAGAGAGTCTGGGGAATGGAAGGCTTCTCTATGGCGAGGAAGGAGATGGTCTGAAAGCATCTAGGCAACAGCAGTGTGCTTAAATCCATGGGCCCTGATGGGATGCATCCACATGTACTGAGGGATCTGGCAGAGGTGATTGTTGAACTGCTTTCCATCATCTTTGGAGAATGGGAGAGATTCCTGAAGACTGGAGGATAGACAGTGTCACTCTGGCCTTCGGAAAGGGCAAGGAGGAGGATCTGGGAAGCTACAGATCCATCAGACTCACCTCTGTCTCTGGAAAAGTGATGGAACAGCTTGTTCTGGATGCCATCTCCAGCCAATTGGAAGAGAAGAAAGTTATCAGGAGTAGTCAGCATGGGTTCCCCGGGGAGTAGTTGTACTGGACCAATCGATCCCAGTGTCATCCCAATGACATAGATGATATCAATGATGTCATCATTGGCTGGGTGGGTGTTGGGAGAGGAGTGGATGTAGTTTGCCTTGATTTCTGCAAGGCATTTGACACTGTCTTTCACAACATTACTATAACAAAGCAGAGGAAGTGTGGAATAGATGAATGGACAGTCAGGTGGGTTGAGAACTGGCTGACTGGCTGAGCTCAGAGGGTTTGTGATCGATGGTAGAGAGTCCAGTTGGAGGCTTGTAGTTAGCAGAGTTCCTCAGGAGTCAGTGCTGGCTCCAGTCTTGTTCAACATCTTCATCAATAATCTTCATGAGGGGATAGGGTCCACTTCTCAGCAAGTTTGCTGGTGATATGAAACTGGGAGGAATTGCTGACACATCAGAAGGCTGTGCTGCCATTCAGCAAGACCCAGGCAGGCTGAAGAGTTGGGCAGAGGGGATACAGATGAGGTTTAACAAGAGTAAGTATAGAGTCTTGCACCTAGGGAAGAATAACCGAATGCACCAGTTCAGGTTGGGGGGATGACCTGCTGGAGAGAAGCTCTGCAGAGAGGGATCTGGGAGTCCTGGGGAACAACAGGTTGGCCATGAGCCAGTAATGTGTCCTTGTGGCCAAGAAGGCCAATGGCATCTTGGGGTACATTAAAAAGAGCATGGCCAGCAAGTCGAGGGAGGTGATCCTCCCTCTCTAGTCTGCCCTGGTAAGGCCTCACCTGGGGTATTATGTCCTGTTTTAGACTCACTGGTACAAAAAAGACAGGGATCTCCTGAAAAGAGTCCAGAAGAGGGACACAAAGATGGTAAAGTGCCTGGAGTACTTCTCTTACGAGAAAAGGCTGAGTGACCTGGATATGTTCAGCCTTGAGAAAAGAAGACTCAGAGGGGACCTGATCAAGTCTATAAATATCTAAGGTGCAGGAGGCAAAGGGATGAGGCCAGAGGAGGCCACAAAGAGATCTGAGGGCTGGAGCAAAGAAAAGGAGCTGGGCTTGTTTATCTTGGAGAAGAGAAGGCTCAGGGAAGACCTCACTGCAGCCTTCCAGTGTTTTGAGGGAACTTATAAGCAAAAGGAGACTTATTACTTTATTTGTATGTTATCAATGTACTAATTTTATTAGTCAATGAATTTCTTAAATTCATTGTGGTTTCTTTATTGTTAGTGGTAGGACAAGGGGAATTGCTTCAAACTAAAAGAGAGGAAATTTAGATTCGGTGTTATTTGGAAATTCTTTACTGTCAGTATGAAAAACAGGCTGCCCAGAGAAGCTGTGAGATGTTGTGGATGGAGGTGTTCAAGGATAAGCGTTAGAAGTATGTGCTCTAGAATCATCACACGGAGAATCATTTCTTTGTCAGTTAACTGTTGAGAAGAAGGAGTAGCTATTCATATAGAAAATAAATGATATAAAAAGCCTGCATTATTTAACAGAAATCTTCACTATATCATTAGGATACAGAAGTATGTCTTGGTTAGAGTTTCCTGTCTTGAACAAGAGGCAGATCTACTACCAACATTAGGAGGACTTGCCCACAGTCTCCTGAATTAGCGGTGCCTCTTGAATTCTCATATTTGATTCAAGGAACCGGCCTTTCACTTGCCCAGAAGAGGTTAAACTTTTTGTATAGAATGTCCATGGAATGACAAATTTGACTCCTGTACAGAAAAAGAATGATCATTCTTGATTATTATTAAAGGAAGTTACTGATCAATGGGAATTAAAGGTATTCTCTTCGTCCTAATCAGTATAGTAAAGGCTGGAAAATGAAAAATGAGGTTAAAAAATGTATAGCATGTTGTAACATTTCAGAACTAGCCATGTGCACTCTCTAGTCAGAAACATAACTAAATGAAGCCTCTTTTTTCTTTTTTTTTTCTTTTTTTAAAAATGTTTCCCTTCTTTACCCTCAGCATAGTCCATAGACAGTCGATGTCTGTGGTTATGGACAGCTGAGAAAATTTAGTGCAATTTCAGCTCCAATGCTCAAATTGTTTTTCTATAGGCCAAGCAGTTTAAAACAGCTTTACCCCTGGTCCTAGGTGATGCTGATGCAGCAAAGTCTCTGTGAGCCCCCACAGATCAGCAGGAAAAAATGCTGAAGCAAGAAAAATCTTTAATTGTGTAACAAAAAATGCTAAACAAACAAACAAAACAAAAAAACAGCTTTTTTTTTTTTTTCTTTTTTTTTTTCCCCCCCCAATTAAACAGGTGTGAGCATTTTTGAGATTTTTTTTAGCGGTACAACTATCTCAGAAGTTATCTTGGATTTGTGCCAAGGTGAATCATGATCTGCTTATTAGAGATAACACTGTAGGGAAACTGGGAGAGAGCATGAAATTCCTTGTCTAAGACATCTTAAATGCCAATTAAATTGTTCACATTAGTGTGACTACTGAATGGGGCAATAAACCAAGCCCATTTTCTTGCAAATGGATGTTCAGATGGCAACACGGTATCTCAAGTTGTAATTGCCATCATTAAAGATGAGATGAGTAAGTGTATTGAATGATGAAGGCAAAATAATAAATGGTCCATAAGGAGTTAAGACTGGGAGCAAAGTTGAGACAGAATGAGGGATGTATCTAGAAAGAATGTGGAAATTCCAGGTTCTGTGACTTTTAGTCTTTATATGAATAATTAATTTACTTCTCTCATCTCCAAGAAAAATTTACAATAAATTGTACTTTCTTATCATGTTTTACTTTTCTTATTGGTCTTTTCCAAATATTTGATCCTGTCATAATATAAATCAGCACCATGTCTACTATCTTGATATTACTGAGGACAATCACAATCCAGGCCAAATCTGGAAGCAGAAGTGGAAGATGTTTTGATTTAGGCCAGTACAATTAATACAGTTCTATGTGAGAGTGATTTGGAAATTGATACTCATTTTTTGATTGCTATTAACTGATATAAAATGCTGTAGATTGTTACCTGTACCGGGACTGTACTGCAGGAATGGGGACAAAGAATAGAAATCCATTCCCTTATCTTAAAAAACTTGCCTCTTAAACATACCTCAAAAAAGAAATATCTCCCAACTTCCTCCTCTACCCATTCAATCTTTCAGTTCAGTTAGATTTTAGTGTCAAAATGCCATAAAAGATTTCATCTTTCCTTGAGTTTTCTGTCATGGTTTTACGTTTTTTGGTTTTCAGTGTTCCACATCAAAACATCATGTAGTGTACTGGAACTAAAGTGTTAATGTAAATTGATTTATTAGTCTCAATTACAATTACATCTTATTATATTGTGTTATTTTGCATTTCCAATATCATAGTTAGTAAAATAAGTTTTCCTCCATAGATTGTTGCCGCTGTTCCCCCCCCCCCCCCTTCCTTCCCATTTTGTGTGGGGCCAGGGTGGGAATGGAGGAGAAGGGGCCTACTGCCCCCTGTCACGGGCATAGATTGATCTAGTTCACGCCGTGACACTTTCTGTGGACCATTCATAATTTCTATAGAAGATAGTATTGGTTTGAGAGCCCTAATGAGGAGCATACCTGTGAGCAGATGAACAAGAAGATAAAATCCTGGTGTGGAAATGTTTCCCACTAAACTGATACTGCACAATACAAAGCAATATAGTAAGCACCAAGATGAACAAAACTAACTGTGGGAAGGTCATATGAATGAATTAGTTCATCCTCTGATGATATAGAAACATGAAAGTCTAATAAAAGGAAATTAATTAGTAGTATATTTAATTTACTGATAGTATTTTGAATAAGAATAGGAGTATGTTTCTGAAGGTAGTGAAAGTGCTATTTAAAATACTTTGATATATTGACTGGTAGAGTTAATTTGTCACTTGCACATTGTTATTTAATATTGCTGCCCATCTCAGTTAATGTGTTTCCTGAATATAAATATTTAATGGTCTTGGGTTTTAAGATATTTTAATCTTAATAAATTGATAAGACCCCTAAAGCCTTTCACAGAGGTGGTTTTGTTGTGTAAATATAACAAAAATAAATGACTATGTAGATGCTACACAACCTTGGCAGCACTGTAAGTGGGTTTCTGGTAGGCATTTTAGAAGAAACAAAAACTTTCTCAGAGTGAGAGCAGCCAGAAGGGGGGTTCCATCAGCATCAATGTGGAAGAATAGAAAGGAGTTCTTTGATGACAGGATGATACCATCTGTGCTGCTTCAAAAGGATTTTTAGTGCAATCAGTTGGTTCACTTTCTGCATACGAGAATGAGAGAGGTTCTTGAAGATAAACTGTTGGCATGCAGTTAAATAGTTAGAAATGGGCCATGAATAAATGGGTTGGAGATTAGAGAATGGCTTGTCATCACCTATACTGTGGGTGAAGAGTGTTTCAAGACAGATCTGTTGGCTCAGATGTCAAGAGGCTGGACCTGAAGATTCTATTTGACTTTTCATTTCCATGTTGTGTTTGGACGATTTGCTATTACAATACCTAAATGTGCTTTCCTGCATATCAGAAATACTTTTATTAAAAAAAAAAACAAAACAACAAAAGATTAAAATAAAAAGTATATTAAAGTTTAATTAAAAATTCAAATTAAATCACTTAAAAATTGAATTTCTTTGTAGATCTCATTCTATTTTGAATTAATGTAACAAAATAAAGCACATCAGAGGGGACAGAGCTCCCACAGTTTTATATGTCTTGTGTTCAGATGTCCATATCTACCTAGTTTCCCTGTGACTCTTAACAGTCACTGGTGAGAAATAGACAATTGCAGAGTCTCATTTATCTAACCTATCTTAGACATCCATTTTATGAAGAGAGCAATCATTACCTAGATATGCCTATTTTTCATTATTTTCTTGGATAACTGCAGACTTTTGCTTTGTTTGAGTCTAAACTGTGATCAGATAACTTATCTAGCATCCTTCTACAGGATTTGTTTCTGTATTCTAGTGTTATGATGGATAAAAACTATTCATACATATTAAAGTAAGAAATCGGTATAATTAAATAAAGAAATTATGTTTAAGAGGTGAATTGTACTTCTTCAAACTAAATCTGTGCCTTAGATATCAGAATATATTCTTGCCCCTTCAGTTGCTTTCTCTCATTACAAGAGGATAAAGAAGGTCTTTCTGGTTTTGTATATTAAATATGTGACATACATCAACAAAACAGTGTTTGCTTCTTTAAAGTTCATAGAATAATTCTATTGCTGGGACATAAATATCCTGAAACACTAAATAAGAAATACTAAATAAGGAACACTGATCCACAGCTTCCTATCAAAAGTTCATCTTTGCAATCCAGGCTGATGATTGAACAGGTGGTGATCTGGTAATGGATCAAATGGGTCAAAAAAGTGAGGATTTACATGAAAAGTGAAAGCATGAAGAACTGGAGGTCAAAATTGCTTCTTATATGAGGCTGGTAGAAAATCACTTGAGGAATGATCATTCATTTATCAAGCATTTAGCAGCTACTCAACTCAATGAAAAAAATCTAAACTGATTGTATATCAGGTGGAAAGGGAATAAGGGAACACAGAACAAGAATATCTGAGTATTTTGAAATCCCGAATAGAAATCCTACTAAAAATATAATACTTGGCAACATCCAGTTGCCAAGAAATTCTTTCAGCCTGCTAAGGTCTTCAGCATGTTACAGGGACACACAAAATAGCTGTTTTAATTCTTAATTTATGAAGAGATTCACTGTAGGACTGGAACTTTCTTATTCCATGTTGGACTGAAAGATCAATTCTTCTAGTTTCAGATGATAGATGTTATATATTCTACCTTATTTGTCTCAGTGTCTGTATTGATTACCTTTTCTATTCTATACATTTCGATACACTATGTATTGCTGTGAGAAGCAAAAATCACCCTTTGTGATTTCCTTAGCATTTACTAACACTTCTCCATTACAGAATAATACTGTAAGATTGTTGCATTCCTTGGGGAATCTCTTGAATTTTCCTGGTTCTCGGGAGGCACTGGAAGTGGATTATTTAGATTTCAGGAATGTTTTCCTCAGGGGAGCATTGACATTGTCTGTTCTGCTACAGCGTTTCTGGCAGTTTGGAAGGGATCAGAATGAAAAAATGTCCACAAAGATCTGTCAGTACTTGAATTAGTTGCAGCAGTAGCTCATGGAAATGGCTTCCTATGATATTGCTCATTTTGTAAAGACTCTGGATGTCAGGCCAATGTGCTGAACATATCAGCTGAGAAGCATTTATATTTCAAACACAGTAGTTGCTAGCTGCTTAACGTTAGCACAAGATAGTGAAACGGGTAGTGGGGAGATATAGTGCATGAGAGTAAACAGACCTTTATGTCAGTGAAGATGCTGAAACATTTGTCTTTGATACAGCATTTTGTTAGATAAATTAGATAGTCACCTTCATTTGCTCTAGTACAGTTCTCTGTTTCTGGAGTCTCAGTGCAAAAAGCAGCTTTTTTTTTTTACAGCTCATCCATTTTCCCATCTGCACTGTCCATAGCCAACACTCTAGTTCTGACTCACAGCATCTATTTGTCTGTCCCTTCCCCTTCATGGTACAGTGTTCTTGTTCTTTTAATTCTTATTGCCCAGTTCCCATCTATTACCTGCTTTGTTTATGGTCTGTCACCACTTTCTGTTGACACAAGAAAAGATTTCGCATACTCCATCTTCTCTGACTGCTCAGCCCAGTGACTCAACTGGCTTCCTCCCTCTGCCTCACTTATTTCCATCCTCTCCTTCAAGAATTTTTGCTGTTCCACAGCTAAAATCATAGCCTGTCACAATCTTATATTGGTTTTCTTTCTCTGATTTTTGTACCCCATACAGATATGTATCCCTTCAAATAAAATTCTTCTAAATCTGGTATTTTGCGTGTGTTTTCCTTCTCACAGAGTAGCTGTCTTCAAAAGCTGCACAGGAGTTCAGGAAAATGGAAAGTGACCTTCTATCCTGGTGAACTGTGTACTATCATATGGAACCTTAGAAAATAATCACTTTAAAAACTATAAACAGTTTTACAAGTCATAAAATCATTCAGGTGGAAAAAACATTCAAGTATAACCATCACTCCTGAGTTCCCTCAGTAGACCATGTCACTTAGTGTCACATCCACACTTTTTTTAAATACCCAAAACTGTGGGACCTCCACTGCTTTTCTGGACAGCACATACCAATGTTTGTCCACTCTCTCTCTGAAATTCTTCTAATAATCAATTTAAACTTCTCCTGAAAGAACATGAGACTATTCTGTCATTTCCCATCACTTGCAACCTGTGGAAAGTGATGAACTCCCTCCTCATTGCAACCTCCTTTCAGATAGTTGTAGAAAGAAATGTGGTCTCCCCTCAGCCTCTTCTTCAGATAAAACAGCAATCATTTAGAATAACATTGAATATCTGTTCAATAAGTCCCTGTTTAATGTTGAATATCTGTACAACAGATTATTGTTATTAAATGCATTAGAAATAATCACAGGGGTCAGCAATCTGTTAAACAAATACATTTCTTTATTTGGAACCAGAATCTGTTCTTTGTGCTTCCTTGTACTTCAGAAAGATTGAAAGAAACCTTGAATGTCTGTAAAGTGAATAGGAGAACTATTTACTTTTTCCAGCTTTACAGAAGTATTCACTTTTTTTCCAGCTCTATAGCACTTTGCCCAGCAAAGTCCTGGTGTGTGACAGAAACACATAATAAGCATTAATAATAATTATCTATTATTTTTATGCAGGATGATCTTGCTTCTTGTGATCTGTTTCTAATGACAATTTGAAACTGTCAAGTTTGATACTGTTGCTCACTCTGAAAAAAAATATCTAAATGATATTAAGAAATCAGTTGATGATTTTTTTTTCATTGAAAATGCTGTCAAATATGTCCCAGGCATGGATCCTTTGAAAGACAAGTGGCTTCTGAAGAGGAAGTCCTGTTGCCAGGAAACCATAACCATAAAGTTTCAGGATAAAGTATTTTGTTACTTTAAAAAATAAATGTTGATTAATGAACATGCTTACAGGTAAAGAACAAAGCTACAGCAGATGTCTGGTATACCAAAGACCAACTAAAGATCCCAATGGATATTTTAAGATTGTAGAATAAATGTGAGGTCTTCAAAGCCAGTCTAGCCAAAGTTTTGCTAGACCAAATCAAGGATTCCAGGGCATGCTGGTATAACAAATGTGCCCAATGTCTGTACGGGATATTCAGTCCCACATTTGAAGTTTTAAATATTTCTTTCTCAGTGATGAGAATGAGATTTAATTTGAAAAGGAACCTATCTCCCACAAACGAAATAAATTCTCTAGAATTATGGTCCTGCCTTATGGTCCTGCCCATCCATGATTTTGCGGATTTCTGAAATCACTTGCTCTGCTCATCAGTGAAGAGGAAATACTAGGCTAAAACGACTTTGACTTTGATCCACTGTGGAAATTCCTATGTTTGTCATCAATAACTGCCTGTTTACACACTTTGTTTAGAAATGTACATAAATAATTCCAGTCTCATAAGGTATTAGCTGATGCTAACTGATCCAGCATTGATCCAAGTGTTACTGAGTAGCACCTTAACCCGCAAAGAGAGTATTGAAGTCTAAGAAAGTTTCCTTCGGAATAACAGAACAAGTACATGCATTAAAATCTGCCCCCATACACTCAATATTTATCTAGTTGTTTAATCCCACTGGTCTTGATCCAGTTTACAACTGCTGAAAATTGACTCAAGAGTAGACTAATTAATAAGTTCATAATAGTATCAAAGAGCAAGAAATCTTTAAAATGGCTATTTCTGCAAGGAAATCAAATTGCTTGCTGAGAACTAGCAACATGAAACAAAATGCAGACCTCTTCAAAGGGAGTTATATCACTTTCAGCTGTAAAACTTTGTGAATGTATTTTCTGTAGATGACCACACTTGGGATCTTTAAAAGAGGATATTCTCAGCAGGTGTCCTTGGGTTTCTTAAAGTACTGAAGTCTGGCTATGTAGAGGATAATGCAGAACAGAAGCAGAGGCAAGGAAGAAAGGTATTACTAGGACTACTGTAGCTATCACCACCTGTGCAAAAATGAGGACATTTCAACTCAACCAGGAATATCTGAAACGCAAGAAAAAGTTGTCACAATTACCATGAATGCTCAGTAACTTTTGCATGAAAAAGTTTTCTTGGGAGACATCTCCTGGCAGTTCAGATCAAGTCATCCTCTAGCAGCTGTCAGTTAAGGTACAAACTTATAGGAGCACAACAGAGAGACAACTGTGAGACCAGAGCAGATCCCCGAACTAGGCTGAGATACGTTGACTGAGTGGGACAGTACGTGGAAATGTTTTGCTACAAGTTGAGGACTGATCCTCCAATAACTGCAGATCTGAGCCACATTGCTCATTTGCCATTAGGTTAGGGATAACCTGAAATGTTATAATTCTCTTAAAACTTCAGAAGGGAGAAGGGACACATACTGCATTTACAGTCACACATGCAAGTAGCTCAGATAGGAATGAATTTTTTTTTTTTTTGCGTGAATTAATCCTTTGTAATGCTTTGAAAATTCCTGAATATGTGAAAGTCTGGCTTCTGTTGCTGCAAAGAGTTAATCTGAAATGCCAGAATAAAAAGAGTAAAGCAGAATTCATATTTCTCTTTGTGTGTATGTCAGAATTCTATTCTATTTGTTTTTTTCAGTTTTTGGACCACATTTTCTGAAAACCACTGAGAATGACACGCACTTTGCCAAGAAAAATAGTAAAAACAATAACAAAAACAATAAGCAAAAATAGATGTAGGATTTTATCCTTACTCCACGAAAAACATGGTGCAAGTATAATTCCTGCTCTGACAGAGGCCTTGGCACATCAGACAAGAATGGGATCACGTTGATCCACAGCAGATTTTTCAAAAGTGAGAACTAGACATCCAAACCCTTATTAGCCCTGCATAAAAGAAGCTTAACAACGTAAACCAATTGTTTCCCACAAGGTGAAAAACACCCAAACAAGTTGGGAAGAGAGCTAAATCAGATTGCTGACAGATAAGGATCCTTCCCAAGGCTAATAACAAAAGCTTACCACAGACAAGCAGCGGATTAAGCATTTTAAGCCTCTGTCGGATGGTGCCAAGGAATCTGGCGTGGTAATTCTGCAATCTGTAGCTGTTTGGGTAGCTATCAAAAATAGTGATGAAGAAAGCGCATGCCACTGAAATGTATTTTAGGTATTTTCTCCAAAGTTGTGAGTGAGATTTACTCTCTGTAGAAGGGTTTCCTCAGGATGAAGAGGATATCTGGTGGTTAAAATGTGTAGAGAAGAGCACAAGAGGAGACAGACATAGCTTTTGCTGGGCCTAAAAGAGAGTGGGGGGAGCTGTTTCTCATCACCAGCGCTTGGCTGCACCTGGTGTTTAGATCCTGCTTTGCAAGTGTTGTGAAAGGAGACTAAAGCATAGCACAACCCACTTGTAAGAGGAAGGCAGAAAGATATTTACTGGTATAAAGTAGATATAAGATGGTAATTTGAACAGTGATGACAATGACTTAACAAGACTTGAAAAGAAGAGAGATCCTTTACTACTTGCTGCCAGAGGCTGGGGGGGAGGGAGGAGGGTGCATAATGATTATAAGATGAAATCTTAGCAAAGCTGCTATGGCTTAAAAACAATACGTGGCTTACTGACGGTCTGTCAGCAAGGCGTCACTGCATCCTGAGTACTGAGTAACCTGGAGAGAGGTCCCTACCTGAGGGAATGTTCTGGTGCCTACCCAGCTGCTCGCAGGGAGAATTCCCACAGAGGTTCTTAGGCTGCTTGCTGTTTATGGGGTGAGATACATAGTCATACTAGTAATCATCATACCACTTAGAATTGGATCTTTTTGAACTAGGTGTTTTTTATCTTGTCTCTGAGTGCTCAGTTTGAGACAATATGGTGGTCATTAACTGTCTTTGGTGAAATCTTGTTATCAGTCCCAAGGACAAGGTCCTTGTAGCTCGTTGAAAGCATTAGGCCATGGGAATAATGAGCAGGCTGGGTTGGGGGGGTGAGAAGTGAACTGTCACAGAGGGTTAATGGCTCCCTACATAAACTACCTTTGAGAATGATCTACAGTGAGTGTGTGAAAGATAATTGCTTACTTTATAGCTGCATGTTAGCTGCTGCACTCGAGTTGCATTGCTCTGAGCTCTGTCAAGCAACTGTGTATCTAGTAAAGCAAAATGTGTACTATAAAAATGTTCTTTTTGCAAAATATTGGAAGGAAATTGAGTTTTCAGTGAACTTCTGTGATACATTCTCATTTTGGCTTCATTATTTAAGAGACATTTTACGTGACTTGTAGCTTCTGTATGATAGTTCCTTTCAAATCCAGTTACACTGAGTAGGAATAATCTACAATGAAGGTGATATAAAAATGATTGATTGTGACTGGCTTCTCTTTTAAAAGAATCAAGTATTTTGAAAGCCAATGCAAGGGGAAGAAGGTGGTTATTGGCCCGTACTTTTCTTCATGACCTCTGTCTGAAGACCATCACCTTCATTCTAATAGACTGATTTGTGTCTCGAATAAATTATTCAGTAATTTCAAGCAGAGAAAGCTCTGTCTCTTTTGGAGTGTGACTTCTTTTTTTCCACCCAACTGAGTTGCAACTAAATGCTTCACTGTTCTCCAAACCAGCTCTGCAATTTACTTCTGAATCTCTAATGCTCTCACCACACGTCACGGAGTTCACCAGCGACAGAGGTGGTCCTGCAGCTCACAGTCGTGTGCACCTTTCTAAATTCAATGACAGATGAAAAGAAGAGAGTAAAAAGTTATTCAGAAGTGAGAGAAGGGCAGCATAGGTTAAGAAATAAAGTGCTCACCAGGCAAATCCCATAGCTACAGTTAACTGAATAGTTAAAATATCGTAGCTTCCATTTTTATTTCCCCAAATATGGCCCTTTGTGATGGCTTTATTTTTCGCTTGTGCTAAGCCTGCAAGTCTGGCAAACTGTGAGAAAGCTCTGAAAATAAGTGAGCTCTGTTCACCCTGTGGTTTTATCCAAGATCTCTCTAACCTGCAGTTTTATTCTACATATAAACCTTAAATGCAGTGGAGCAGAAGCTGGTGTCTTAGACCTTTCAAATTTTCCTGTGTCGAGGAATACAATAAAGAAGATACCTGCCTGTGCTGGTATCCGATTTGTCTCCTGTCTGTCACTTGCATGTTGGAATAGTGCCTTTCTCTTGGGAAACTCTCTGGGCTCCTTCCCTGTGGGAAACAGCACAGTATTGTGATGCAGATTTTCTGTCAAATCTCGAAAATCCCTCACTGTGGGGATTTCTCTTTTCAGTTGTCTATCCTCACTGTCTGTAGAGCACTCATATTCAGTACAGGAGGCTTATCACTTCCTTTTTAGAGCTATAAGAACCAACATCACAGCCTGCAAAAACCCACCTGGTGAGAGAGATCTCATTTCTCCAATTTTTGAATCTCGCTGAGGACTGCTCTAGAGAGGAAGAGCCTTTGATAACTTATTTCCTGTTACTTTAAAATATGTGTGCCTCGAGAGAGTTCCAAAAGACTTCTGCTTCTATGCACCAGCAAACAGAGAGTAATTATATTGGTTGTTAAATGGATAACTTTTCTGCCCAATATTTACTTACTTGTCTAACTGGATATGTACATAAACCTCAAGAGTAAATTATTTCAGTGTCTTTCAGGCATAATGAAATTAAAAAAAAATGGTACAGCTGTTGTGGAAACAGAGACAAAGACAGTCAAAGACAGGCAGGAAAAGTCACACTGATTGTCTGGGTTAATATCCAAACAAAGTGCCTGAAAGCAGCCATACAATGGGTACAGATCTCACCTTCCTGTGGCTTGTAGTTTGTGTTAGGTTTTCCCTGTCCTTGCAAACATTCAAGGGTAGGCTGGATGGGGCCCTGAGCAACCTGACTGAGCAGTAGCTGTTCCTATTTATTGCAGGGGAGTTGGATTACAGGGCCTTTAATGATCCCTTCCAAATCCAAGTATTCTATAATTCAAATGGCGATGCAGGGAAGGTACCTACACAGAAGTTCTCCTGACTCTGCATTTGAGACAGAGGCAAAAGCCATCTCTGCGCTGCACACTGGGCTTGCAGCACCCCTTTAGAATAAGTACTGCATCACTGTACTGATGTTAATAGCATGGTGATAATAATCATATATGTACAACTACCTGAAAAGACGTTGCAGCAAGGTGGGGGTTGGCCTTTTCTCCCAGATAACAGAGACAGGACAAGAGTTAATGCCCTCGAGTTGTGCCAGGGGAAGTTCAGGTTGAGTGTTACAAAAAATTTCTTAGGAGTAGTGATCCAGTGGCACAGATTGCCCATGGAGGTGGTAGAGTCATGGTCCCTAGAGGTATTCAAGAACCGTGGAGATGTGGCACTGAGAGACATGGTCAGGGTATGGTGATGATGGACTGAGGTTGAATTTGGTGATCTTGGAGGTCTTCCCAATCGGAATGATTCTACGATTCTAAGATGTATCTTGCCATACACTTATGTGCTTTAAGGAGAATATACACTTACAGCAGATCAGAATTGAGAGTTAGGCTGTGAAGTCTGCCGCTACTGTCTTTTTATCTGTTCTTTCTAGTATTTGCCAGTCAGGTTAATGCAGAGTTAACAGAATAAAATTGTATAGTTACAAAAATAACTGCAATAGTTTGAGTGTTGTAAGACACTGCAATAATGTGATGGTGAATAATATATGCACTTAAGATAAATTCAGCTAAAACACACAGATAAATAGATGAATTTATATCCTTTCATATCCAGGGAATAAGTTAATTTTTTGCTGTTGTTGTTGTTAGGATAAGCCTTATTTTTATGAAGTGAAAATGCCTTGATGCAAATGTTGAACTGAATACAAATCAGCTGACTGTGAACAAATACAGAAAAATTTAGAAATAGCTAATAACAAGGTATATTTCAGAGTGTAATTATCACAGTTTCAGCTTGACCTAGATGCCAAAAATAGACACAAGAATGCCAGTGAGGTTTATTTCAGACCTCAAATGACCAGGATTTAGACCTTACAATTCACCAGGTAATCAGCAGTAATGTGAAGGTCCTAGAGAGAAACAGAGATCTGATTCAGCAGAGACCTGGGATGTTTCCTGATAAATTTCCATCATTTTCTAGTGTCTGTGCAACACCCAGGCAGAGATTACTGTAGGGATGCTTCATTTCCAGTTGGTACAAGCTGCAGTTTAAAAAGAAAAGTGATCTGCCAACAGTAATAACACTGTCATAACTCTAGCAGTCCTAAGGCTTGTTTTATATCTTCTGGCTTCTTAATTTCAGAAAACCATTACATTTAACACTTAGAAGCATATCAATATACTGTTTTATAGAGTTGGATCGCTATTTAAATAAACTTAAATAATATGAGAGAGCAGTGTTTTAGTTCTGATTAGGGCTTGAATACATTTTACTGTCACCTCACACACCTAAGAAAAGTGCCTCATTTCAGGAACTATTATTTTTTGGGGGAAATTTCCTTTCCCACCCCCTTTCTAATCAACAATTTTGTTCTGTTTTGTTTTATTTATTGTCTTGATTTGATTTTGAATTTTTTTCCCATTGTATTTATATCTCTGGTAAAAACACATTCAAAGAAGCTGTGATTGATTTTTGGGTATGAGAAATGAGAGGAGATTGCTGTAGAAGACACCACTATTTTAATTGTAATGACTTCACTGTATAAGTTCACTCTTACTTTAAAGGGAGTTGGAAAACTCCCCTTGACAGTTTATACTATCTGTTTCGGTCAAGCCTTTTCTAAAGGTGAGGTGAGATGAATGTTTAGCTACTTGACCTTCCTGGCAATGGTCTGGTAGAGGATTATGATAATCTTTCAGCTTCCAACAGTGATAAGCTAGTATCCAGGCAGTGTTTTCCACTGTAATATTTATGATATGTGGCTAAAATTTTGCTAGGACAAAAATTCAAATATGTCTCATCCAAAAAATGATCAGCTGGGAGGAATATGTCATCATTATTTATCTTCAAATCTAAAAAGGTTCGTTTCTGTTGGCTAGAGCCACAGAATATTTGGCACTGGAAGAGACCACTGGAGATCAGTTAGTCCCACTTTCTGCTCAAGGAAGAGGTCTAGATGAGGAAGCACACAGCCCTGTCCAGTTAAATTTTCAGTGTCTCTGAGAATGGGGATTCCACAACACCCCTGGGTTTCTGTGCCATGCCTTAACTAAAATTTAATATGTGTAATACAGAAGGGTTAAATGAACATCATGCTGGTAGGCAGACAAGTAGGAAAGTTACATAGTTCCTACTAGAGGACAGCTGTACTTTTTCAAACAAATTTCCCAACCACATCAACTATAGTTTATGACAAAAGTCAAGATTGTGTCACAGAATCACTGAATCACAGAATGGCCAGGGTTGGCCATCATGATTCTCCTATTTGAATGAATCTCCAACCCCCTGCCACATGCATGGCCACTAACCTCCCCATTTAATGCTAGACCAGGCTGCCCAGGGCCGCATCGTGTCTGGCCTTGAACACTTCCAGGGATGGGGCATCCACAGCCTCTCTGGGCAGCTGTTCCAGTACCTCACCACTGTCTGAAGGCACTGTAAAGAATTTCCCCCTGACGTCCAACCTAAATCTCCCCTCCCTCAACTTCAAACCATTTTCCCTCGTCCTGTAGTTATCTACCCTTTCAAAGAGTTGATTCCCCTCCCCTCTGTAGGCTCCCTTTAGGTACTGAATGGCTGCAATGAGGTCACCCTGCAGCCTTCTTTTCTCCAGGCTGAACAAGCCCAGCTCCCTCAGCCTGTCTTCATAGGGGAGGTGCTCCAGTCCCCTGATCATCTTCATGGCCCTCCTCTGGACCCTCTCAAATGGCTCCCTGTCTTTCTTGTACTGGGGGCCTCAGATCTGGACACAGTATTCCAGATGGGGCCTCACAAGAGCAGAGTACAGGTGGACAATCACCTCCCTGTACCTACTGGCCACCCCTCTTCTGATGGAGCCCAGGATACCATTTGTCTTCCAAGCCGCAAGAACACACTGCTGGCTCATGTTAAGCTTTTCATCCATTAGGACCCCCAGGTCCTTCTCCACAGGGCTGCTCTCAAGGGCCGCTCCTGCCAGTCTGTATGGATGTCTGGGATTCCTCCTGCCCAAGTGCAAAACTTGGGCACTTGCTGTGTTGAACATTACTCGGTTCACTCAGGCCCACCTTTCTAGCCTGTTGAGGTTGCTCTGAATGGTATCCCTTCCTTCTACCGTGTCAACCGCACCACTCAGCTTGGTGTCATCAACAAACTTGCTGAGGGTGCACTCGATTCCATCATCAATGTCATTGATAAAGATGTTGGAGAGCACTGGTCCCAAGACAGACCCCTGGGGGACGTCGCTTGTTACTGGCTTCCACCTGGACATGGAGCCATCGATGACCACCCTCTGTCTGTAGCCTTTCAACCAGTTTCTTATTCATCAGGTGGTCCACCCATCAAATCCACATCCCTCCAATTTGGAGATAAGGATGTGGTGAGGGACCATGTCGAAGGCCTTGCTCAAGTCCAGGTAAATGACATCGGTCGCCTTTCCCTTGTCCACTGATGCTGTCACTCCATCATAGAAGGACACCAGATTGGTTAAGCATGACCTTCCTCTGGTGAAGCTGTGCTGGCTGTCTTGGATCACACACTCATTCCTCATGTAATCAAGTGTGCCATCCAGGATGATCTGTTCCATGATCTTCCCAGGCACAGAGGTGAGACTCACCAGCCTGTAGTTCCCCGGGTCCTCCTTGCTCCTTTTCTTGTAAATGGGAGTGATGTGACCCTTCCTTCAGTTCCCTGGGACCTCACCTGACAGCCACGACTTTTCAAATATGATGGAGAGTGGCTCGGCAACCACCTCAGCCAGCTCCTTCAGAACCCTGGGATGCACGCCATCCGGCCCCATAGACTTGTACACATTCAGTCTCATGAAGCGCTCTCAGACCTGCTCTGACCTCACAGCAGGGGGGATTTACCACCCCGGTCCCCAACCAGAGGTTTAGGGATGCAGGGCTCAGGGACATGAAAAGTACTGGTGTCCTATCACCTTGCATGGCTTTTGCTTTGTTTTGTTTTAAACTAGGAGGCTGATGGTAGAAAAGAGGACAGCCAGGAAATATGTATGGTGTTGACAGTACATTTCTCTTGAATCTGACTTCCAGTGTGGGATGTGGTTATGTGTGATTCTTATTAATCTTATTTGCCCATTCCAAGTTAAAATTCTAGCAGTCTGACTCCAAACCCAGTATAACTACCTATTATATTTTTCAAACATTTTTGTATCTTTTTCTTCATTTACTACTTTGCAAGTGCTTCTAACCCTGAAAAGTAAATCTTATTTTTATTTTATTTTATTTTATTTTTAGTGTGATGGAAGCTTCAGTATATCCATGCAATGTAACTTTGTGATAGAACAAATATTTTTTTGGAGGGTATAAAGAGCTACTTCCACTCAAAAATATCTTCATTTATTCTTAAATCCTGCTTAGTTGTAATACTATTGTAGTGTGCCAAATGGTGCCCCTCTGCTGAAATGTTAATTATGAATATATTCCATAAAAATAAGAACCTCAGACTAAGAAAATTATGAATTTGAATATGTGCAAGAATCCATCATGAATAGAGCAGCTTTGTGAATAAGATTTTCTCCATGAATGACACACCAAATACTTTGCTTTAATTTGCTTGAGTTAAAATATAATTAAGGCAGTGCAAAAACTTATGATCTCTCTCTCCTCTTCATGAACAAACTTTGACTGAATTAATTCTTCCTATTTTAAATGAACATACATACAGATAGATAAATGTATATCCCGATTTAAAGCCTACTGAATGACTTCTGTAGATGGCAGTAAGGTCTGCAGGACTGCAATTGCCATAGTCTTGTAATATGGTGAACTTCATGAAGACTTCTGTATATTCTCAGAGATATCGTCCACAATAGCAGTTCATTTGAGCAGTTCTGACAACCTCAACATTGTTTAGAAGGTGACCTATGCTTTTCTCTCTCTCTGTCTCCCTCTCTGGAGATGGTTTCTCAGTCTTTAAATCCAGTTCTCTGAAATTATAGGTAATGTATCACATATTTTCATTATTATTTAAATCAGTATATTAATAGTAGCTAGGTGTTTTTGTCTCTGGTGCCTTGCAGTTTGAGAAACTCTCTTTTCTGTGTCTAGATTTACTGCACTAGCAGACAGTTTATGGCCTTTTATTACTAGGTAAACGCTGTCCTTGAGTTTAAATAACTCTTTTCTCTTGTGTCTATATTCTGATTCATGTACAAGCACCGATCACATCCCTTTGGTTTACAAGGTGAGCTCTTCTCTTGTGTGTTAAGGTCTCCACCCCCTACATCGTCCTAGTGATCCTTGTCCCTGTTATTCCAATTTCATATCTTTTTAAAATATACATGACCTGAACTGTACACATTATTACAAATTACATCTAATCAAAGCTGAGTGTAGTGGAATCAATGTTTCAAGCTGGAAAAACCTTAACTAATGTACTGCAGGATGGCATTTGAGTTTTGCCATCCCTTGCTAGCTTCTAGTCATCCTGTGAACAGCATATACACCTGTGTCTCTCTCTTCATAGTCACTTATTACTAATGAGTTCCCAGTCAATATCAAAAGTTCTTGTTCATAGTCCCCAGCGACCTTCATTTTTTTTTAATTATAAATTTAATTTAATTTAATTACACTTATTTCAATCCTCAGGGCCACGAAGTTCTTTTTTGTGAAATACCCTCATCTTCTTTAGTATTGGCAATGCCTTTTAGCTTTCCATATTAATTTTTTTTTTTTTTTTTTAAAGCCAAGGTTATTTATACGAAGATTTATAAGATTGATCCAAGGCCAACCATTTGTTATCTCCCATCAGGCTTGATTTTTCTTTTACACTGCTTCTCTACTAGCCAATTTTTCACTCAGCTCAGGGTTCTTGTGTTAATTCCCATTTTCCTAACCATTGTTACATCTTCATATGACATTGTATTTTACTAAAATACAGATGGAGGAAATCTAATGTGTCTTGTTTATCTAGCTGACCTAGACAAAGCATGTGACCTAGACTGGCAGGATCTTTTTTGAGCACATTATGTACCATTTATTTTCTAAAACTTTATGAGACTCCAGAATGCATGTTACGTGCTTAGACAGCTTTGAGATTAAGTTGTATGCTTGGTTCTGCAAACTTGAAGGTCTTACATCTGATGTTGTATCTGTATTAATTATATGTATAATGAAACTGAAGTGTCATAATCCAGCTCTTCCAGACATTTCTTGGGTCTAAAGTAATTTAGCACATAAAAAAACAGTAAGTTCAACATCTTGTTTGAGATACTAAAGTAAAAATAAGGGCTCAATGAGAAGCATTGCAGAAGGACCTGTATCATTTTTGAAATAAGGGACAAAAGTAAAATTTTGAACATGATTTTCTAAACTACTTTAATAATGAGTTGTTCAGAGTATTGGTACAGAAAATTGGACATAAATGTTAATTCTTTGGAAGCAACCCATTGTCCTTTGTTTGAGAAGAGCTAGGCACCCATTATTACCAAATATTGAACAGGACTGGATCTGTAGCAAACAAAACAGAATTTTACAAAAAGATTGTATCTGCCAGGCTCCTTAGCTATTGCTCAAACTCAACATTTTTCTTGGAAATTATTTCATAATGGAAAATATCCAGAAAGGGTTTCATTATGAGGAAAAACAGTGAACACAGTCATTTCAGCATGATAAATCTAGGTCAGAATTCTGTCTTGAATGTGTTTAATTTCAAACAGCCTTCCAAATTAAAGATGATCATAGCTTCCAAAAGTATTATTATTCCTGGCTTCCTGGAATATACATGTCCCATTGACAGCTGTATAGTTGAAATTCATTGTTATTGGTTCTTCTTTTTAATTTTTAACTGTAATATTAAAATCCTTGAAAAATGATACAGCAAATTTTAATACCTTAAATAACAATAAGATGTGGAATGGAAAATACCATGCAATAAATCAGACTACATAGACACAGGAAAAAAGCTATTTCTTTCCCCTCC